>CM050405.1:77982074-78109397 GCA_027580255.1 Therioaphis trifolii
CTCATTAGCTATTGCAACTTCACTTCTCCATACAATAGACAGTGCTATACATTATTAAATATTAATGAATTGTGTTTCTTTTTATTATTATCAATTATGTTATGTTTGATTTAATTAAATGTTATTGTTATTTTTATTGTTTAATTAAATATTATTATAACAGCTAAATAAAATTATTTACAAAATTCTATAATATGTTGTTTTAATTATATTATATAAGTTAATGCCTACCATTTTAAGTACTTAACATTACAATTACAAATTTACAAATAAGTCAGTAGGTATATAGGAATGTACCAAATCTGAATTTTCCTACCTAATACCTTAACTCAATAAAAAAAATGAAATTGGTCCACCTAGGTACCTACTCATATTTTTAACCTATAATACCAAGTAATCAAGGAGCAAAGAATACATAATTATATTGCTAATTAGTAGGGCTAGGATAGTATAGGATTTTGCATTTTTTTTTAGGATTTACAGGACATAGCTTTTCAAGCACAAAATGTGTTTTGGTCATATACGAGTCCAAATATATAGTTTTTATTTTGCCTTTTTTTGCATTTTTTGTACTTTTATGGATTTAGGGTCATTTTGTAGCATTTTTAGGTCATTTTTTCAATTTTACGGGCATTTTTTATACTTTTTTGGAATCTAGATAATATTTTTATACATTTTCATTTACACTAGATGTTCTCGATAAAAGTTTTGAATTTGTAACAGAAATAAATCATATTCAATATTTCAATTATAGAGATAGTATAGAGAAAAATCTTCGATACCGCGAGTTATCTTACTCGTTAAATTAAATGACAGTGATGCGGAGAGTGCAATGTGTAGTAGTCACATAATAGTGCATGATAAGTCCAAACTTCAAACTTTATTATTCATATCAAGAAAATCCTAAATTAACATTTTTTTTGCTATTTTTTATTATATTATAATCTAAATAATTTTGTAACGAAATATTAATTAATAAATAATAATTAATAATTATAATGCATTTTAATAACATTTTAAAATCATTTTTTATCTTTTGGGCATTTTTTAAGGTCATTTTTAGGTTATTTTATGGTCATTTTTTAAAGACATTTTTAGGTTATTTTAACGTCATTTTTTTAGGTTTTTTGGATCATTTAAATCCTAGCCCTACTAATTAGTAAGTATGTTCGACTTTTTTTTAAGTAAATACAATATCTCAATTGGTCAAATTGTACCTATATTGTATTTAAATTAATATTCAAAAAATAATACAAATTTACTAATTATCTAATATCAATCGATGAAATGATTCACTTTTGAAAGGTAATATATACCTATTAACCAGTAATCGTAATTCATAAATTAATATATTAATTATTTTGTACCTATATACATTTTCTTTATATACATTCAATTTTGATCGTGTTGTCATAAGTTAGGTAGGTTAGGTTGGTTTAGGCGTAGGACAGTCATAACAATTAGGATCACTATAGGATTACGGTGAGGGTTCATATCTTAACGTTCGCAATTTAAATTTTGCACTTTTTGTTTTTACTTTATTATTATCACATATTATGATATCACAGAAACATCTCTTTAACATTGCTGCGATGTTACATACATGTTAGTTTGGTTGTTGGGATGTTAAATGTAATGTTGAAAGGAACGTTAAAAGAAAGACAGCAATGCGGGACAATTGCAGTAACATAGATGTTATTTTTACGCAAAATAAACAAATATTGCGATGTTCCGTGTTTCATCAAAACAGCTCAGAAACATTGCTAGGACAAATTATTGCACAGTGGGTTTTGATGATATAAAATCCGAACCCTGGTCAAGACAAAAAAAAATGTGTCTCCTCATCCGGATGAATTTAGTTGTACCGTGTGTTTGTGTGTAATGACAATACTTGTCAGAACGTATGTGCATATTTACGCGCAAGTATGTTTGTGTGCGTGTGTGTGTATTAGTGTTCGAGCTTGCGTGTGCGTGTGTGTGTGCGCAAGCGTGATCGTTTGTGCGTGTGCGTGTGCTTGTGTGTGTGCTTCAGGGACGTATTAAGATTTTGTTTTTTTTGGGGAAGGGGGATTTGGTATTTTCCCCAACTAAAACTCCCCAATTCAGCCTAATAAACCGAATTTAAAGGTATAATCGTTACGATCAAAATCATCAGACTCATTACATGAATAACTTAAGTTATTAACAAACAATTGTTTGTTACTAATAACTATTTAAAAATATTAGTATTTAGATATTGTGTGTGTGTGTGCGTATGTGTTCACGCATGCGTGTCTGCGAGCGTGCGTGCGTGCGTGATTGCATGCGTGCGTGATTGCATGCGTGTGTGCGTGTGTATGTGTGTGTATGTGTGTGTGTGTGTGCAGTGGCGTATCCAGGGGGAGGGCCACAGGGGCCATGGCCCCCCCTCGTTGGCCGTATTTATACTAGATTTTGTTTTAAATATTTAAATTTATTCGTATACATGAACGCAATGAACGCATAGGTACTACAATAATACGCTTATACCAGTATTCAGTAATCACTGTTACCGTTATCACGTTTCATTAACGTTGTTCTAGTTCCAAAGGCGGGCCAGTGAGTAGTTACACAGCTGCTTTGGTGACACGGACAGTTTAACGGTCTCCGTATCGTACCACAATATTCGTTGTGTAAATAGTGTAATCAGTTATCACTTGTTAATATTAAAAAACGACTGAAAACATACTTAAGATCAACAATGGCTGAAAATAGACTAAATGGGTTAGCTTTAGTAAACATAAATAAAAAAGAGGTCATTTCAGAAACTGAAATTATTGAGGATTTTGCAGAAAAAGCTCGTAGATTGGTCAAAATAATTTTACACAATTGTTACTATAGTTTTTATACACTTATAATTTTGTTGGGATTAACTTGTTTTTCTTATTTAATTATTATTACTATTTATTATTATGTACATATATATATATATATATATATATATATATTAACTTAATGACTGACTAAAAATATAAATACATTATTTGCATTAAAAACGTTAAATATTTGGTTTATTTTATTTTTTGTTTTTGGTAGGATTTTAGTTGGTATTTTATATGGTAAAATGTAAGACAGTGTGTGCCCCCCCCTAAAAAAAATCCTGGATACGCCACTGTGTGTGTGTTTGTGTGTGTGTGTGTGTGTGTGTGTGTGTGTGTGTGTGTGTGTGTGTGTGTGTGTGTGTGTGTGTGTGTGTGTGTGTGTGTGTGTGTGTGTGTGTGTGTGTGTATTGTGGCTCTACTCAGGAACCTATATAAAGGACTTATGAACTTAAAATATTAATACAATTTAATTATGTTTATTGGAAAAAGTGATTTTCAAATACAATGTATAATTTGGTGTGAATTTGTTATGTTTCAGAACAACCTGCCCAACCTTATAGCCATCTCATAAAAGCAGAGCATAAGATCCGTCCCGTTTATGTAAGTTTAAACAATTTAGTTCAATCATAATGTAATAACGTACGAAAATAATATCATAATGTGTCAATTCTCATTTAATCGAGTTATATTAAAACTAGATTATTCTGATATTACGAGTATATTAATGTATAACGGAGTGACTTTTATTGGTATACACTTATTTTCTCAGTCAATTTTGTTTTATTTACTCAAGTTTTTTTTAGACATTTTAAAAGTTTATCATTCCACATTTTTTCAAAAAAAATAAAAATAAAAATAGGTACGCATGTAGACTAATTTTTTTTAAATTTTAGATTTCTGAAATGACAGCATCCTATATAATTACCTTATTGTTATAGAATGAAATACTTTTATACTCAGATTGAAACGAATATATCAGGTTTTGGCTAAAAATTGTGTCTAGTTATTTTTATTTATAAGCGTTTAAGTAAATAATTATACGGTTTATACGTCTATTTTCATTTTTAACAATATATTTGAAGAACTAGGTGAATCCAAACGTTATGAAGCTTTGCATACAGATAGAAACAAAAGTTTTGAATCAAAAAAAAAAATTTCAATATTTGCCAATCAAAAAATCAAAGGTCACTAAAAAAAAAATCTTCCGAAAATTGACGAATTCTACATAAATTCTGAAGAATATTTCAAAATCTTGTAACTAAAGAAATGATCTATCATTTCTTTAAAATGCAATGCACCCATCCCCATTAACTCGTCCGAGAAGTGAAGAATATTTCATGGGACGATGCACGTACTTTTTTGAATTAAGCAACTACCTATACGCATTTTTTTTTTAAATTTTGAAACATGAAAATCATACTAATTATGGCACTTAATATAAGAAAACCAGCCTTCATAACATATAATGAGTTTTTCATAAATAGTTTAGTTCTCACTAAAAGTGCATAGTATCAACTTGAAGAATTTTTTTCAGAAAACGTGAAATTTTTACCATAATTATTTGGCCGTAGCCATTTTCCTCCAAAAACGAGATACCATTTTCCTCCACTGTCCATTTTCCTCCAAAAAAAAAAAATAAATAATTTTTGACCATTTTCCTCCACTTTCCATTTTCCTCCAATAAATAAAACAATAAAAAGGGATTGATGATAACGCAACCAGATAATATGTAAAATATAAAATATAGTAAAAAGATAATGAATATAATAAAAAAGTATGCACTTCGATAAAAATGCATGAATCTATTAATAAAATAATAAATTAGTTAATAATATACTATGTAAAATAAAAGATATAAAATATAGTAAAATCACTGCAGTAAATAATATTAGATTTTTTTTATAATTATAAGACATCTCGGCAACAAATGAATACCTGTTGGAATAAAATAAAAATTAGATATAATATGAACAATTATTTCACTTTTTGTAATTAGGTACCCTCATACCTAGACATTTCTCCGTTTTGTAATTTAATAATAGCATCGTCGATTGCTCCATGACGCTTATTTGCTCGGTAATCCTTTGATTGTTTTGGAACATGTATACTTCTTATTTCACAATAAATATTAGTTTGAGTTTGCTCAATGATATTTAGCCACATAAATATATTAGGCTTTTCTTTATAAAAGTTTTCTTTTAAATGAGAGTGGAAAGACTCGCATGCATTAGTGGTTCTTGATAACAAAGAAGACGATTCTGCCCAAATAGCTGGTGGAAATATAGAATTTTCCGAAATATACGTATCGGTTAAATAATCAGCGCACTGACTCACTCTTCGATCGTTTGGTATAATACTCATAAAGTCTTCAATAAAACATTTGGAAACCTCTTGTGGACTTAGAAATGTGAGTCCAAACGTGTTTCTTATCCAAGACCCAATTTCAGAATTTTTTTCTTTATAGTATTGAACTAAACCGAGATTTTGGATTTTCCGAAACCATGATTGTGTCAGGTGAAACCTACAGCCAACTATTTGTGTATCAGGCCATACTATAGAAACAGCATCATGAATAGGTTGCTCGAAATCAATAGTGATTGATTTTGGATTTATTGTCAATTTTAATTCAATACATTTAAGTAAAATATGGTTAAATGTATTAACATATGTATCAGTAGATTTATTAACTAGAAGACAAAACACAACTGGTATATAATGTCCGTTTTTAAAGCCATGTATTGTAAACATTTGGTTAAAATGTTGGTGCTGCTCGGATATGCGGTCTACCGACGGGATGCGGTCTATACAAGCATGTATGTAGACCGCATATCTGAGCAGCGATAAAATAGAACATAAAAAGATAAAATTGACCCAAATATAATTTGCTGTAATATAATGTATACCTACGATATAGTTTTGTATTTTCCGCCTATATTTATACTAAAAGACAAAATCACTGATATACCACAGTGTGGTAGTGTATTTAAGAAGTTTGTTAGTAACCAAACAGCCGTCAATCAGTTACCTAATCGTGTACCTATTAGTGCATATCATCATGCAATTAAAAGAGTTCTATTCGACCGTCGCCTGTAGTGAAGAAAATGCCACTACATTTTTAAGGGAGTATGGCTTATTAGACACTGCCAACGAAACTTTACCATGCCATAAGTGCGGTAGTGAAATGGTAAATAGTAGAAAACGCGATCGCGGGGGTGAATTTCGTCCGGTTCTTCGGTGCAAAAAAAAAGGGTGCCAGACTTCGCGCAGTGTACGACAAGGCAATAAATTTTTTCACTATGAGGACTTGAACAACAAGTCTAATAGTAAACTAAAACTGACGGAAATATTAGAATTGGTTTTTTTTTTCGTATTGGACATACCTTTAAGAACAACAGCCACCCTAACAGGTAGATGCCAGGAGACAGTTAGGTACTGACTGGTTTAATATGTGTCGTGAAGTATGTACAAGTATTGTTCAAAAACGACCAAAGATGCTGGGAACTGTCATAAATCCAATACAGATTGATGAGGCAAGATTTGCCGGAAAAAGGAAATATAATCGTGGAAGGTTACTTAATGGTGATCAACCCGCTTCACCACCAGCAAAACTACGTTGATCCTTTGACGAAAGCTCATTATCGCGTATTATAGGTGTGCGGTCTACATATTACGTAGACCGCATATCTGAGCAGAAAAATTTCGGTAGACCGCATATCCGAGCAGCACCAAAATGTTTAGCACTGTATGTATGTAAATGAACCATCGCAATAAATATTTTCAGATTCACATAAAAATTTCAAGTTTTGGTAACAAGAAAATATTAACACGTTTTTATTACCATCATTAACAAGTAAAAATTGTTCTTCGGAAGTAGTTTTAATATCCATATTGTTGATTGCTAAATGTACCTCTTCAATATTTTTCGGCAGGTTCGGCAGCAAAGATTGACGGGCTGCATAAATATTTTTCCTGATTTTATGAATATCGGTATCATCAAAATTTGAACAGTCGGCAGAACTTTGTCCTAATTCCTTAAGTATCACCTTTTTCGGTCGTGAGAATAAATCGTCAATTGCTTTTCGCTTACATGCATTATTTATTATTTGTCGATTTACTTTTTTTGGTGATGGCAAATGATTATGTACATTTTTGTGTTTTCATTGGCTACTATTTCTTTATTTTTATTAGTGTATATAACTGCTTGACAAGTCGTTAAACAACATCGCCAACGTGATAATTCAGATTTTGACTTATATACTAAGAAATACTTGTAACTATCACGAATTACCAAAGGTTTTCCTCGCGAACTTTCAATAAACATCGCTTTTTCAGACATGTTAAAAATTAAAATTTGCTAAACTATAAAACACATTATAGGCACTATTCGGTGTACGGTAAGCTACTAAAAATATAGTCTTATTGATTCGAGTATTTAGTATATTCGTGTGTCTGTCTATCTCAATGTGTATAATCATAATAATCAGTGACAATTTTATTTATGATACAGTGATACACAATATAACAATATAAGTATATACGTATATACCCGTATGTTGTATGTACGTATATTTATTAGGCCTAATCAAAGTTACAATCGACTGTTATAAACCGCGTGTGCTGTCAGACACTTGGACTAGCGTTTTTCCCTAGCCGATAAGAACGCGACTAGAATTTAATCAACCAATTATTATAGTTATTTTGCACCAATATCACTTGTTTGTAATCATGTGTATTAAATTATCTGAGATCATAGACTGTATTCATTATGTTCCACATTAATATCAAAAATTATTTATAAAATTAGGTTTATGTTCTCCTGAAATTTAAAACATTAATTGGCACTGTTCAATTACTAGAAATTGTTCAAATACTGGTCTGTTGCATTTTTTTTTTCGTATGTATGTAAATACTTTTTTGGGTAATAATAATTTTCCATAAGTCCATAAGTAGGTACTTTCCCCGAACAGCTCTTTAGATCAGAAATTCCATCGTGATGGTACTTTACAGAGTGATAATTTTTCTCTATTCTCGAGATATGACTCACATATATTCCTATTTAGGATTCAGGTTTCATGAAGATAAACTCAAAAAATACATTTTTACATGACGTGCTTGAAATAGTTATTATGACTGAAATAACTCTTTTTATGTACAATTTCAAGTTTAATTTAATTTTTATTTCGTGAAGTTAATAATTTTCACAAGAGTCTCGATAAGTGGCCTTATTAATTTCTATATTGTCATAGAGCTAAAGATAAAAAGATTTGTTTTTCATAACCTAGATGTCTAATATGGTGAAAAAGAGCAATGTTACAAATATTATGAAATCAGCATGAACTTTCGTTATAACTATATTCTCGTAATTTTCAGCTTGAAACTTGAAAACATTAATAATTTAACATAAGTGTTCTCATTTTTTCAAAAATAACAATTTTAGAGCATTGGAATATCGGTCCAAGTATAAAAATGTACTTTAGTAATTACATATAGTGACTATTGTGTTTCACAAAATTGTATGTTTCAAAATAGAAGTTGATACTTAAGATAACTGAAATGTATTAAAAAATATTATGCTCGTGAAGACAGTATAACTTGTATCGTATAATGTATATTTCAATTTTCATATGTCTGAAAGAAAAATAATTCAAAGTTGACGAAAAAATACGTGAAAAACAATAAGGGCTGAAACAGACGACCGGTTTCTTTTTACATTGAGTTAGATTAGAGTAAACAGACGATACCGTTTTTCGCCGGCCGGTTAGTTCTCGTCGGAACTCGCCGGCCGGTGCATTTCCCAGGCTTGGTGGGTACCGGCGACCGGCCGGCGAAAAAACCACCGGTTCCCAGCAAATTACATATAAAATGATTGGAGTGAACACACGACCGGCCGTTTCGCCGGCCGGCGGCCCGAAATTTGTTACATTTCTTACATTATTTTGATGCCCGATTCGAAGATTTTAAAACTTAAACTTATTTATTGTCCTATCTCCCTATTGCCCCCCTCCCGAAAACTCATTCTAAATATGGGGCCATGCCCCTATACACATTTTAAAAACCATAATATTGTATTTAACAGCGAAGATTGAGTTTATGTAAACAATAAAATGATGATACTTGTTCTCATAAAATAAATATCATTCACTGTACCTTCTGTGAGTATTTATTTCTCATTGGTGTTTATTTTTAATGTAATTCAAGGTAGAAAGAATGTTCAAGATAGAACATTTCAGAAATGTATCATTGCGGTAAGTTGTAATATTCACATATATATGTGTATCAAAACTTTTGAAAAATACTGTAAACATTGTATTTACTCTACCAGGTGATTAAAATACGAAACTCGCCGGCCGGCGAGTCCTCGTGTGTTCACATTTATTTTTCACCGGCCGGCGCGCGCCGGCCGGCGAAAACCGCTCGTCTGTTTCAGCCCTAAGAGTGCCACCTGGTATGTCAATGTTACACGATACAATGAAAAACTTTCTATGAATATTTTCTATATTTAATAAATGAAATATTATTACATTTAATAAAAACTGATTGTGTTATTTTTAATTAATTTGTATGATCTACAGGTGATATTAAACGATTTTATGAAATATCCCGAAATATTACAGGAAAATATGAAAAATAGTAAAATGGATGAAGGTAAATTATTTTTAGATATTGTAAGATTTTTATACTCGTGTGTGCATATATATATATATATATATACAGTGACGTATTTAGGAGGGGGGCAAAGGGCCCAGTCCTCTCCCTTGACCCATTTTTGTATATACAAAATATTATTTTATATTATATTATTATTGTTTAGCGATAACTACAAACTACATATAGTTAATTGTAAGAGAATCACTTTGAAAGAGTTAATATTAGAAATAATATCTAGTTTTTCTGAGTTAATAACGACAGTTAATGTCTATTTTAACTTTGTGAACGTATTTAGATTATGAGTGAAGCGATAGGCACAGTAGTGTCAAGATAATTTGTATTTTTAAAATTCCTTTTTTTTTACGGGAGACTTTTTTGAGTATTAATAATGTTCCAAACGTTTCACCCGACAACGCTATAGATCAGAAATTACACGTATATCGACAAATATTAGTCTCGACAAATTTTCCAGGCACAGAGAAATTCTGTCAAAAAACCGAGTATCAACGGTAAAATTGGCCAACGATTCCACAAAATCGGTTTTAGTTATTTTGTCCTATCTCTGAAAGTAATGTTGCTAGAATGAAACATTTTTTTTACATATTAATGGCGTATTAATACATATTTAATGAAAGTTCAAAAATAAATCGAAAATTTTTAGTATAAAGAATGAACTTTTAAAATTCATGTTTTGTTAAAGTTTATTATATATATACAAAAAAAAAAAAATAAATAAATAAATAAATAAAAAAATATTACATTTATTTACACGCCATTAATATATAATGAAAATTCATCAATATCAACGACCTAAGAGTAAATAAATTAATCAAAACTTCAATAATCAGACTCATTGCTGTATGGAAAAATTGTTAGTTATTTATAAACAATTTGTTTTAATTACAAAAATAAATTGAAGAACCCTCTAATTTTATATCGCTTTACCAATGATTGCGGAGAAAGAATAATATCTGTGCATTTTTAGCAACTTAAAGTGAGGGTTGTACTCAGCTCATCTTTCACTCGAGGGGTCCAACATTTGAACTTTCATTATACTTATAAAAATAAGTGTCTATAAAAGACAGTGGAACCAGATTACAAATAAATTACGCGGTTCAACATTGTTCGGACGCTTCGCTCACTCATAATTTAAAACTTGAATAATTGATTTCTACCCACTTTTATGACACCATTACATTTTTACAGTATCAATAATTATTGTAAATTACATCAATGACGAAACAAATATATAAAATAACATTATATTATTATCTTGTTTATATAGATTAAGGTTAGGTATCAACATATGCAATATCATTTTTTTAATCTTATTATAATACCGATTGATATTTTTTCATAACATGATGTGAAAACCATTTCTACACACGAAAAAATAAGCTATATTTTTCAAAATGTTAGATTAAAATTATTAATAATTGTCGATCGCCCCGAATTTAAGTGAGTCAGTAATTCATACCATTCAAATGAGAAAAATTAACCAAATATTATCAAAGTTAATGCGATTGTTTTGTTTTTATTAATTTAATCGTCATTATAATTTTGTTTGACCTTGAATCTAAAAAATCCATCACATTTTTGATAAATTGTATGACGGGTCATACAATTCTGATTTATTAAAAACGAGTACCTACTTATTGATTTATGTGTGATGCTATTATTTTTCTACACTTATTAATTATGATTCATTTGTGGTTATTACATAATGATATAATTTTCGAATGTATTTTTAATAGATGACAAGGATTCAATGAAATAGTCGTCCTTGAATTCTCAAATGATGAAGAAGTCGATCCAGTCGCAACGTCAAGATATTAGCCGGTGACGAGGGCCAGACATTTTTTATTTTATATTGAATTATAAAAATAAATTAAAATATTTATTTATTTGTTGTTATCGTCATTTCACTTGGACAAGATATTTGTATGCTCCTTGTACTCTACGCTATTTAGATATACACAACATCGCATCGTTTATCATATACGAGGTATTTTGATTATTACGTTATTTATATAATAAATACGTGTTTATAATGCTGATTATTATTGTATTATGTGTTGCGATGTTTACGTATACTGGTTCGTGATACAAAAGGTAAGGACTGACAACACTGCAATTGGACACATTGGAAACATTTTAATTCCTCCCCTTTTCATAATTTCTGGATCCTCCACTACTCTTACGGTGTATTATCTATACTTGATACTTGATAGCAATATTTAGGCATACCCGTGTAAAATGTCACGATCATAATAACCGCATACATTCACGTATACAATAGCTGTTATACACTGCAGCTTCACTCAGGACCTATATGCGAATCAAACAATGTATTAATTCGCACACTTGCACATTAAAATGATCGTTATTTAACCATCACTTTTTTGTTTATTATCAATGTAAGTATTGGATACATTATTTAATTATAATTATAATTTAAAATGTCAATGGTTAGGCAATACGAAATTCCAAACCGATACGTTTACATCTAGTGAGTTTGAGTGCATACAGATTGCATACGAATAATTTTTGGTATTGATTTTATCATTTTTATCTTATACTATTCTTGCCCGGTTATTTATGTTTATCTCTTCCTCTGTCTTAAAAGATTTCGTCATGGTAACTATACAATTTTTTTTGATTAAACTCAATTAATAATATGAAGTTTATTTTATTTGTAAGTTTCAACAATGTTTCAATCAATGTTTTTAACACGCTGTAGTTAAATGAAGAATTACAACATACAACTTTTAAATAAATTTACGTCAAACGAAATACAATGGTATGTTCACCAATTATCGTGTTTCAAATTGATAACATGAAACTTTGAATATTAAATGTACGACGCTTTAAATTGAGTAAACAAATTTAAAGTTTTAAACATTGGTACAATAAAATAAGATAACATCACGGCAATATCGACTAATTTATAATTTTATGTTTATAATTTTTTAATTATTTTTATATTTATTTTAATCGTTTTGTGCCAATATCGTTTGATTTAATTTATTTACAATTAATATGGTCACTAAAATCTAAAATTAATCTTAAATATATGACATTATATATGTACAAACAAAACACCACAATATTTTGATTATCTGTAATAATTATTAAAATCCATTTTAACGTACCTGATTAAATTCAACACTGTACATGACCCAAAATAAATGCTTATGATTCTATCCCATATAAATATAGTTACTATACCAATATTTAACCTACACCCAATTTATATAAAACTGTTTTTACTCAACATAAAATAACTCAAAACAAACGTGTACAAGTAGACGAACTCCACAACTTTTAAATATCAGAACATTGATATCATAATATTGAGGCCAACATAAATAGCTAATATCATAAATAATATCTACAATATGTATTTTTAAGTCACTTATTTTACAGTCACATATGATACATTATATTTTATTTTCTAATATTATTCAACCCAATGTCAAATATATATAAATAATATTTATACATATTTATTAAATATATGTATTTAAAGTGAACTTTTTGTCTAGCCCCCCCTCCCCTTATATTCTTTTCTAGATCCGCCCCTGGTTATAATTAGTCAAAGTAATTAAACAATTCTTTTGTTTTTCTAAATTCATATAGGCAACACCCATCACTCAGTTATTTTCATAAGTTAGAAAAAAATTTAAGAAATACAGGGTCTTTTTCTAATACTAGAGTTTATTTCCACCAACAACCTAGACGAGCCAATGCATTAGGTGAAGATATTGAGTTTCAAGTGTTAGCGTATGTAAGAGCGAATCCCAGAGTTAGTACGCGTCGTGTTGGCTTTGAAATAGGTATTTCTCATAATGCAGTTCATAAAATTTAAAAAAAAACATAAAATGCATCCATACAGACCAGATTTAGTTCAACACTTGCGCCAAGGTGATGCTGAACGTAGGATTACGTTTATTTCTTGGCTGATCACTCAATTAGAAGATAATCCTTTTTTATTAAATTACATATTGTGAACAGATGGGTCGACATTTACGAACAATGGGATTATAAATAAACAAAACAATCGTTATTGGGACAATCAAAATCCCCATTGGCCTATTGAAAGAAATAACCAATGTGTCTGGGGAACAAATGTTTGGTGCGGTTTGATTGGAGGTAAATTGTTGGGACCTTATTTTTACGATGGTACATTAAATGGAAGACGATATTTAGAATTTCTCATGAATGAGTTACCTATCATGTTGGACGATATTCCTCTTGCAATAAGAGATAATTTAATTTTACAACCAGGTGGAGCCCCAGCACATAATGCTATTGTCGTAAGGAATTATTTGAATGAAAACTCTGAAAATCGATGGATAGGGACTTATGGATTAATACAATGGCCACATCGATACCCAGATCTAACACCATTAGATTTCTTTTTGTGGGGATATCTAAAAACTGTCGTCTATGCAGACCCACCTACCAGTCTAATGAATTTAAAAGATAAAATAAACTCGGCATGTATTCAACTAATTGAAGAACAAATTTTAAGTGCAACAAATAGGGAATTTCTACGAAGGGCAGTTCTACGAAGCTTGTTTAACTCATAATGGAGAACAATTTGAAAAATTTATAAGAAAAAATATGTAATTTTGAACAATCAAAAAAAATGTTAGTTAATAAAATGAATTTTATGTTTTTTTAATTTCCTATGGAGACGATTTAATAAGAAAAATAAATTATTGATAAATAATAAATTAATCCTCCCTCAATTTAGGTACTAAAATAGCATTAAAAGATATCATATGGAAACAAGTAATAATTTAAGTCATCAAATGTGTGAATAATTCAAAAATGTCAAAAAATAATAACAAACATTAAAATATCCATAATTTAGCTAATTTTTAACGTAGGAAGTTGATTAGACCATTAAAATTCATAAAAAATACCTATTATTTGTCCATTATTTGTCATTATGGGATTATTTACCCATAGATTAAAGAAAAAAAAACAGCGTCTGTTGATACAATCAAATTTTCGATTTCATAATATTATCAGTAATAATAATATCATTAACTATAAATAATGATGTCCATTATTTTATTTTATTTAAGTCGTATCTCCATTTCGTTGGAATTATAAGAAGACAAAGTCGTAAGGCCATTAAATATTAATTGAAAAAAAAAGTTTAAATTGATAAATTATAACAAAAATACAATTACTTAATTCAAGAAAAAACATATCAATACTTACTTTCTTCTCCTGTAAAATTTACCATTTTGGACATACAATCTTTGCGAATTAGGCTCTTTCTGGCCACCATGGGCCAGAAAAGATTAAACGGTCTTTCTATTTTAGCTATCGAAAGTAAAACGGCGAGAACAATCAATTATGATGACATTATTGAAGATTTTGCACAAAATCACACAAAAATAACTAGTGTAAGTACTTTGAAATATATACCAATATATACGTAATTTGGGGATTAATTAAATGATAATTCTTGTAGTAAGTTCTTTTTCCTTATTTGCTCCTGTGTTTGGACGATGCCCACTAAACATTTAATGTTGCCTAACATCTCTGGGATGTATGTTCTTGGTTTCATACGGAACATCACATTGCAATGTTAATATAATATTTCGAGGATGTCATTTTTTAATTGTTACTTTATTATAGATTTGTGACATCCTTATAACATTATAAAATCTAACTTTCATTAACATCTCGTTGAAATGTTAATAGGACGTTTCGGAGCTGTTTTAAATTGGATGTATACCTATATATAATTAATGTTCTTATATATAATAACTATCTATATATTATATTATCATATAATCATATACTAGAAGCACAGAATAAATGAAATCAGAAGCGTCACCTTGGCCGCCCGAAAAATCGTCCGACATATTGGATATTGAATCAGTGTGACCACACATCGAATATTAATGTTTTTCATATTTATGTTGCGTTTAAAAACACTGTTCGTAACGGTTTTTTCTCGGCGAGACCATAGAAAATAGAAATCATAGAACACAAAGGTTCTCTGCTTTCGACGCTTGTACGAGTTGGACGTGGATTTTATGCTATTCGTACATTTTTTGAATTTATACTTACCTACCACATTTTTATTTTGCATTAATTATTTATGTATATATCTATATAGTTTGTTATTAAATAATATAATATAATATAATACCTTTTAAAACTCAAACTAAAACATTAATTTAGGAAAATAAAAATGAAACCTGAGTGAACTTTCAAATATTTTATTAAATATCAATAAATATTAAAACAAAACAAATTAGAATTAAAAACAAATATTTATAATAAAAAACACAGATTTATAGACATTATTTTTCTGTACTAGAATCTAAAATAAAAATAGTTTTCAACAAATATGGAGCTGTCTGGTTATTGCACAGAACCCTTCAATTATTTGTTAATTTTTGCATGTCATTGAATACTTGACTGTTATTAATGTTTGATTATGAGAGTATGAACACTTTATAACAAATTTAAAAATAAAGGCTACTTCCGAAGGAACGTCGTTTTTGTAAAAAATATTTCTCAACAGACAAAATTACTGCCTTTTGAAAAATCTAGAACTCCGAACATTATAACTTCAATCTTCGATAAATGCATGGACAAAAAATAAATGCTGGTTGTACGTTTTCTTTAAATTAATTTAAACAACTTTATTAATGAATCATCACAATATAAAATCTAAATTATACAATGAATTTCACAAAGTAGAAATTATTATTTATTATTTAATGTATCTTAATTTAATAATTGATTAGAGTGATATCACATTTCAGCTTGTAAATATGTTCGGAAACGTATATAACTTAAAGATATTTAAGATATTTTTTTCATGGTCACACTGATTCAATATCCAAAATGTCGGACCGTTTTTTCATTTTCCCATAAGAGCAATGTAACATTATCAAAGGTGACGCTTCTGATTTAAGAGGACGTGTCACGAAAAAAAAACGTATGCAACGCTCCAGAGAATGCGCTGTTAGGTGTTTTCGTGCGGCGCAAGCACGCGACAGGCCACACCCCATGCCGCCGCGATCGTCATAATCGGTCCGATTATTGTTGTCGACGAGGAGCGCGTTTCATTATGATATGATCGTTCAAGGTGTACATTTAGTGTAAACAGATGCCGCGCGGCGCCTGTATTATTATTCATCATGATTCCTATTTATGCTGTCGTAAAGTCTGCGCAATAACTGTAAAAATAAGACTGAAATTATTTGTAAATAAACTTTATTTTCCATTGTGATACTTATGACTAAAGAGCGGATTTTTAGGTTCTTAAAACCTTAAAATATAATGCTAATATGCTTCAAAAAAATCTTAAAATATTCTCTAAATATTTTTTAAATTTGTAAATATGCAAATACGATTTTTTTCAAAAATAGTTCAATAAAAACAATAAATGACTGTTAAACGTCATTCTCTTGAGTGTTGGTAACAGGTAAATTATTGAATAATTAAAAATGTAAATCAGGTGATACATAGCTATATAAATCTAAAAAGCTAAAAAAAAACATAATAGTTTAGTAAAAAATAATAGATAAGTTTGCACCATTCCTTTGGAAAATAACCAATTCGATTACAGACAAGTAGATAATTGAATGATTTTGAATTTTTATCACTCTTTAATCAAATTATTTTTTTTCCTAGAAAAAATAATTCCTGACAAAATCACTTTTCGAGAAATTAACAAAATATACGAATTTTTATGAAGAGATTATATTCTAAAATATGAAAAATAGGCGAAATATTCTCTAATGTCCAAAATATGCTTTAATATGCAAAATTTTTTTCTATGAACTCAGTGATAGATAAATCGTCCACATTTTTCTCCCACGTAAAGTTGCATAAAATCAATAAAAATATGTAAAAACCTAAAGATCCGCTCTTTACTTATGATTTAGTATGGATATAAATTTATACTATATGTACCTAGTTATAGAAAATACGAGTACACAATTGAACTATTTTTTTAATAAAATAAGTATTAGTATTTTAAATTATACATGAAATCAGAATATATAGATACGTTGTAGAGAATTTTTATTATTCTGTCAATACTTTTTTTTGTATTTTTAATAATGAAGTTCGATTCAACTATATCACTGCTAATAAATTGTTCGTACTGTAAACCTAAAATTTCAAGCAAAACGCATTCACAGTAAGATCTCAAAAAGGTATATTATTAGATAAAATTGGTCAACTGATTCTAATGATTAGATATGTAATTATTTTTTTTTTTGTTTTTCAATCCGGAGATTGGTTTTTAACAAATGTTTCACAATAAATGACTTCTCCATTTTTCTCTATCATTCGCCATATTTTTAAGCTCCCTGTAGGAAGTGACTCCTGCATCCTGCATTATTTGACTAATGTATCTCGTCCTAGGTCTTCCTCTTGATCTTGTACCCTCTATCATACCTTCGATTATTATACTGTGCAGTTCGTCTCCATGCCTCAACGTGTGTCCTATCATCTGCCATCTCCTTCTCTGTATGGTGTCTATCAATGTTCGTTTTTCATCTATTGTTCTCAGGATGTCTTTTCTATCAGTCCAGCTTATTCTCTGCATTTTCCTCCAACACCACATCTCGAGAGCTTCTAACATATCTTTTTCTTTCTCATTAATTGTCCAGGTCTCACTTCCATATAATACCACACTCCAGACATATGTTTTTATGAGCCGTTTCTTCGTTGCTATGTTCATATTTTTTGATGTTAGTATTTTTCTCTTTTTAAGGAATGTGTTCTTTGCTTGACCTATCCTGCTTCTGATTTCTTTAATTGATTTCCCGTTGTCTGTTATAATGCTGCCCAAGTATTTGAAATGGTCTACTTGGATAATTTCTTTGTTTTCTAATGTTACATTTATAGATGGTACGTTTTTCTTGTAGCATACTAAGGTTTTGGTCTTAGCTGAATTTATTTTCAGACTATATTCTTTAAACGTAAAATTCATTACATTTAATGCTGCTTGTAGGTCTTCCTCAGATGTTGCGAGAACGACTATATCATCAGCAAAGCGAAGCATGGTTATTAGTACCCCTCCTATTTTCACTCCGATTCCTTTTTGTTCTAACCAATGCTTTATGACATTTATTGCTTTTTCAATAAATACATTGAACAATGCAGGTGAAAGTGGGCACCCTTGTCTCACACCTTTTTGGATTCTAGCAGTCACTGTTGTTGTATTAATGTTAATAGTGGTTTCTTGTTCTTCATAAATCTTATAAAGAATACGTCTGTCTTTAAAATCTATCTCTGTTTCTTCCAAAATTTTAAAGAGACTTGTCCAATTTATGCTATCGAATGCTTTGTATTTATATGTAATTATATGTAAGATTCTGAGTGAAGCGAAGGATCTTATGGTTTTACAATGATGTTTATTTATTTTTTATTTTTTTTTTTCTGTAAACACTTTTTCGTATAGAAATCCTTGTCCAAAAGTTTCGTCCAGCAACTTTTTAGATTCGAAATTGAACTGAGATGGTACTTTAGAGAGGTCATTTTTCCAAAATCTCCATAGTTTTTCCAGTAATCAAGAATAACGGTCGAAAAACTGAGTAAAAACGGTAAAATCGGTAAAAATCCGCCGTAAACGAGATTTTCACTGTTCAGATTTTAGGTATTTAGTCATAAATCGAAAAGTATTGAAGCTAGAAACTTGAAAATTTTATCCAATATCAAATACATACTTTTTTGTATTAGACAACATTTTCAGAATAATTATAGCACTTTTGACTTAAATATAGAACTTTTAATTTACCAAATTGTTTGAAAGTTTTTATGTAATATAATATTAAATATTTGACAAAAAGTTCTGAAAATTTAATATGACCTTACTCATATACCTACCTAATTATCCTAACAAAAATTCAAAAATCGTGAGTCAGGATTTTTTTTTATACACACTTTAATAAATTATTATAACTCACCAAAAATTATACAAATAACCGTAAAATACGAAAACGGTATTTAAATAATAATATATTATATTACACTGAAGCTTTGCTCAGAATCGTTTTATACTAAAGAAATGATTCATCATTTCTTTAAAACTTAATACATTCATCACCAATATCTTGTCCGAGGACCGAAGGGACGAAGGACGAACTTGTACCACTATCATCTCACTTACCAGCTTTTTTTATATTTTACTACATAGTTTTAATCATATTTGTAGGAATGTTTTAATGTCAATAACAATTTATTTTTGATTATTAAACATGTTATAGTATGTTCTTATATTATAGGTATAATTGTAAAATACAAGTATTAATTATTATTTTGTTCTACAATACTATTTTATTGTAATAACATAATAAACATTATAATTTATGAAACATTATTTGAAGCCATAAAAAAGTAAAAATATTCATGCGTCATTATTGTTTGGTACATGTAATTAAAAATGAGCATGTTTTTTTCTGAAAATAGTCTTTCTAATTATTGAAATTATTATTTCAGTCAAAACTGTGATCCCTACATCATAATCTTCACTGTAAGATTTTTTACAAAAACGAAAAATTAGTCATTATTCACGGATTAGGTAAAAGGTTATTCTAACATAGGTAAAAAAATATTAAAACCAGCTAGGCACATTTTTTTAAAATTTTTTAACGTTTTAATTATACAAATATTAATATTTGCACGCGACAGCATGAATAATAATATCATGTAAATTATAATTATTCATAAAAATTTCTATATGTTTTGCGCGTTCCAATAATATGAATTACGGAGTGGTTTTAGCACAAAAATACCTATATACAAAATGGTAGAGAGTACTTAAATCTAGGTACGTAAGAAGTCCGATTTTCGATTTTCAAATCTCAAATACTAAAGATAGGTATTGGAAAAAAAAAGTATAAAACAGTATTATTCATCATGCTATATTCCACGAAGTTTGGAAGTTATCAAAAATCGGGCTTCTTAGGTACCTAGATTTGAACGTCCTCTACAATTTTGTATATAGGTATTTTTGTGCTAAAACCACTCAGTAGTTCATATTTTTGGAACGCGCAAACGTATTTTTAAAAGAATTATTACACGCGCGCGCGAGTCAGTATCACCGTACTGTCACATCTACCACAGCGCGGCGCGCGCGACGGCATGAAAAATATCATAAAATTGTTCACAGAAATTTCTACATGTTTTGCGCGTTCCAATAATATGGATTACGGAGTGGTTTTAGCACAAAAATACCTATATACAAAATTGTAGAGAGTACTTAAATCTAGGTACGTAAGAAGTCCGATTTTCGATTTTCAAATCTCAAATACTAAAAGTAGGTATTGGAAAAAAAAAAGTATAAAACAGTATTATTCATCATGCTATATTCCACGAAGTTTGGAAGTTATCAAAAATCGGGCTTCTTACGTACCTAGATTTGAACGTCCTCTACAATTTTGTATATAGGTATTTTTGTGCTAAAACCACTCAGTAGTTCATATTTTTGGAACGCGCAAAACATATAGAAATTGTTGTGAATAAGTTTTACACTACTATTTATGTGTATTACTATTGTTCATATTTCGTGAACGACGTGTGTCCGTCATAATCGAAAATAATAATAAAATTATAATCTATTATTATTTCTTTATCGGCGCTGCAACACGTCGATATCCGGTTTGGAACATGGACGTGGTAGTTTTGCGGGTCGGGGATTACAATCGTTGTTGACAGCTGCCGCAAATAAACATAAAGCAGCACATGTCGGCCGTGATTTTATGTGATTTTCATTAAAAATACGTTTGCGCGTTCCAATAATATGGATTACTGAGTGGTTTTAGTGCAAAAACACCTATTTACAAAATTGTAGAGGATGTTCAAATCTAGGTACGTAAGAAGCCCGATTTTTAATATCTTTAAAACTGCGTGAAATACACCATGTTGAATTACTCTCTTTTTTATCTTTTTTTCGATAGCTTTTTCTAGGGCTTAAAATTCAAATTTCAAAAATCCGGCTTCTTACGTACCTAGATTCGAATGTCTTCTACAATTTTGTACATAGGTATTTTTGTGCTAAAACCACTCAGTAAGCCATATTATTGGAACGCGCAAACGTGTTTTTAAAGGAATTATTACGCTCGCGCGGCTCGGTGACACGTCCTCTTAATTTATTCTGTGCTAGAAGTATATAAATAGCCTTTCGATTTTAAATATCTATAATCGTAAGATTGGGTTTTTGTTTGATTTTGTTATCGTAAACTGCTGCTATGTTTATTATTTTTCACTGGTACTGACCGCCGCATCGTGTGTCATTGACAGATTCACAGATTGACTCGAATACTTGACAGTTAACCTTAAACCTTTACACCACGCCACGCGAACAATTTTGACTGGTTATTTATTTTTTTTTGGTGTTTTAAAATGTCTACGATGTCTACAAGTCGTAAGGTAAGTTTTTACAGTTATAAACTTATAACAAAACATGATACTTATTTATATTTAATAAGGTTATTATTATTTTATGTGGTAACCACTTTTCATTTACCTGTTTAATGCAAATATTCTCCTAAAATGTACTCTTTGTCATAAAAAATGTTTAAAACCGAAACAATAATCTTAGGTAGGTAGGTCATTTTTTTTACCTATGTCATTTATTTTCCTACAATACTACCTATCTTATTCTGCAATTGAAATATAATTTAATTAATATATTTTATTAATCTTCCTAAATCTTTAAAATTATACCTACCTATATTAATCTTAAGGGGAACAAAATTGACAAAAACTAATCTATGATATAGTATAATTATGTCTGAGTATTAAATCCTACTACGTTATTTTAAACACAATATTCTATAGAATTTTTTTGTATCTAACTAATATAAATTATGTTCAGTATTTCCCAGCTATTATATTATTTGGAAAAAAATTTAAGTAGGTACATATTTTAGATGTACAAATTAAAATTGTCTATGATAATATACAATCTACCTAGTTGATATGAAACAAAAGTAGGTAGGTACCTATTACAAAAATATATATAAGTACTTATGTATGGTCACCCTCATCACAATGTTCCTCATAAGTAGTACTTATCGCCATTCAAAAATGGTAATCTATATTATAATAGCTACACCTAGTACTATATATATATCAGGTACATATATTGAGTATGTACTTACAATGTATTAAATTAATTTTTTGATTATTTTATACCTAGGGTCGACCGCTAAAGCGATGGGTAGTTGTTATTTTCACTGATGCGAAAGATTTTAGTGTTGTACCTGTTAATTGGCTGGAAAGTCAGATAACTTTAACAGAGTATAACTTATCATCAGTTCAATACTGCAAATGGCCACCATTCAAGGTGACTAGCAGTGAATTGATAAAAGCTGATAATCCAGACGAAACATGGTCATTGTACAAAATAAAAATTATTAATAATAAAATATATGGTAAATAATTTATATTAATCTAAATAACTATAGTCTAATTTTAATGTATAATTACTTTTATTTTAGCAAATTTTAAGCAGGCATGGCATTCGCAAGTAGAATTGGAGACCTCTGCTGCTGAAAGCGAAGAAGCCAACCCCAAGAAAAAGAAACGTCTTTCAAATTCATCTTCAGATGAAAGCGATATTGAAGGTATTTTGATTTACATATTATCAGGTATAAGTTTTTTAGAATTATCTTATTTTTGTAGAAAAAGTATATATGTGTTTTTGTGTACTCTAATAAGAACTTCTATAAAAACCAGATTCAATGAATATTTTTATGTAGGTACCTGCCTATTATAATGTTTTTTTTTTTTTTGTTATTAATAGATATTAGTTTTTTTATAATGCCTATCAACAGTAACTTACTTCCGAAAACAGATGTATCTAAAAAACAATTCACAGAGTTGCAAGTAAATGTTCCAGCTAATCATCAACTACAAATTCCTATTTTATCAGCTGATCCAAATGAATTAACTACATTACCTTCTGGCTCTAATAAGGACCATACATCTTCACCAAACAGATACAATCAGGTACTTAACAATGTTTTATTTTAATTTTAACAACAACTAAATCATATAAATTGTTATTTCATTTTTTACTTAATTTATTTATAACCATAGTTTTTAATTTGTTTACTTTCATAGGATGTGACAAATTATTTTTACTGTAGATTGGATCACTATTTAGTAAAAATATTATATTGCTAATGTAATTGTTACTAATAAAATAATAATATAATTTATTATTAAATTTTGCTAATCATTTTGTAATTAAACGTTTTAATAAAGAATATTCAAATTTGAATATAGAATAATATTTTCATGTTTATTACATGTTATTTTTTAAATAAACAAATAATTTAGTTTGTAATACTTGCATCCTGTTTTTAACTTTTACACAATTAAAATTTAAATTATCTTATCCAATTTAGAATTTTTAACTATATAAATTAAATAATTAAAGTAATAAAATCAATCAAATCATATTAAAAAAAAAAATCATACTCAACTTGCATAAAAATGTAACAGTTATAACAATATAACAATTACAATATTTAATATTTTTGCTAAATATGTAGATAGGTAGTTAACATTGCAAATGTAATATAGTCATACATTTAAAAAAATCAGATATTCAATAAAGACAACTGAATACGATTCTTTTCTTGTATATATTTTGAGGTTATAGTAAACTCTTAAAAGTTTCTTATTGGTTTTAGTTTAGGTTAGGTTTTTTGTTCATTATTTATCAGTTTTAAAGTAATAACTTACAATATAATTTTGAGTAAAAAAATAATGTTTTTTATAATTTTATACTTCGATGATGCATAAAATATAGATGAATAATACTTAATGTCTTGTATGCATAATATAAATTACACATTTGGTTATAATACATGCCAACCTGCTTTTTAGTCAAATATCTGATAGATTTTGTGACTTTGCTAAATGATCTTATTTAGTTTTTTCATTTTATAAATTTGTAAAGTTAGCAAAAATGTTTAGAAATAATAGACTAATTTGTTTTATTGATAACAGCTGATTTCTCCACTACCAACCCCACATTATTTGGAACCAGTATATGAACCTTATGTTCCCTCATCTTTGAACAATTCCCAGTACAACACATGCATTATCGGTAAAAATTAATATAATTTTCTTTTTTTAATTTGTTTACTTCGACTCATGAATAACATCACTTCATATTTTTAAATATTAATTTCCTGGAATGTGTTATTTTTGTGCAGATAATAATATAAGTACAAATCAGATGGTCAGTGACACATTAATTCAAATTCAAAAAGAGCTAATATCTAATAACTTTTTGTTGAAGCGCTTATTATCAAAAGTTGAAGTCTTAGAACTTAATTCTAAAAATAATTCGAACTCTACAACAACCAACAATAATTACATTGATTCAAGTTTTTTATCACTATTTCCAATCAGAAACAAAGAAGAATTTTTATCAATTGAAAATAAAATTATCAATGAGCCTGGTTTTATTTCTATGCTTGTACTGAGCGCATATATTTTTTTTAAAGTCTTAAATTCTTATTTTGTATCTCGTAATATTTTTCAAATCTTATAGGAATCATTTATTGGAAGAATTGGCGGTTGTGGCACTAAAAACAACATAACGAGAGTCTTACAAAAATTATTTAATGATGAATTTGCTGTAATAGCCACTTTTACTGGTCGTGGGAAAAATATATCGGTGGCTTTAGGCTCTTCAGAAATAATTAAGCTGGTTAAATTATTTGCACATGCAAATTACAATTTTTATATAATATGTGCAAACTTTATTTTTATAGAAATAATTAAACAAAATTCAAAACATTTAATGACAGATTCTGAGTACGATAGTGTAGTTGTTAATTGGTTAAGGCATGGAAATACTAGATTGAATAGAATCAAATGTATCAAATGATTCATTTATATTTATTTATGCGGATATTTTTGAAAAAAGATGGCCTTTAGTATAGTATTATAAAATTTTAATTAAATGAATTAACCCAAAATCATTTCAAATTATACATTAGGTATTTAATGTATTAAATTTATTATATTATAAATATTTATATTAATACATGTGCATACATTTTCAGAAAAAAAAAACACTTATTTATCTTATGAAATTGTATTTGTTTGTTTGATTTTATGATTATAAAATAAAGAAAAGGAAAGATATATCAGCCTTATCATCAAAATATTATCAACAATTATTAAAAGCAGAACAAGACAAGTTTGTTATTTCAGCACAAAAAGCAAATTCAAGCAGAATGAATATTATACCAATTGTGAGTAGTAATTATGATGTAATGAGTAGTGTTCAAAGTGTTATACCACAATTATCAATATCAGATAGTGATATTATGCTTCCTGCAGTTGAATGTTCTAATATGTTGGATAAACTACATGATTCAAATAATTGCATCCCTTGTAATGATACTTCTAGTAAATTCCAAACAACTAATATACCATTGTTAATAGAAAATAATGCATCTAAAAATGTAAGTTTAAGTGATAAATTACGGTTATTAATAGTAAAATATAAAGTTTCACACAATTTTTGTAATAGTTTACTTCAAATATTACAAAGTGAAGGATTAGATGTCCCCAAAGATGTGAGAACTTTGATGAAAACACCTAAAAATCATGAAATAATTGATGTTTCTGGAGGCTCATATGTGCATTTAGGTATAAAAAATATGCTTCTACCTTTTTTAAATAAGCATAATTCTCAAGCATATATTACACCTAATATTTTAAAAATAGGCATCAATATAGACGGGCTTCCGATAGCCAAAAGTTCTAAAAGCCAACTATGGCCCATATTGATTTCAGTCCATAATTTTAAAGAACTACCAAATAATGTGGTTCCCATAGGAATTTTCCATGGATTTCATAAGCCCCAGTCTATAGAAGAATTTCTTAATCCATTTATTGTTGACTTATTAGAAGTAATAGATAATGGTTTAACTATAAATGATACATTCTTTACCTTAGAAATATCTTATATATCTTGTGACGCACCTGCGAAGGCCTTTTTACTTAATGTCAAAAGCCATAATGCTTATTTCGGTTGTTCATCTTGCACTCAAGAAGGTACATACCTTGAACACCGTATGACCTACCCTGATTTAGATTCCCCATTGAGGACCAATGAGACTTTCCGAAATAAAACTGATGAAGATTACCATAAAGGTGATAGTCCATTGATTCGTCTACCAATTAATATAGTAGAAACAGTTGTGTTAGATTACATGCATAATGTATGCTTGGGTGTAGTAAAGCGATTAATAGAAATGTGGGTTAAAGGTAATAAACAAGTTAGATTAGAAAAAGTGAAAAAGGAAAACATAAATATTGAATTAAAAAATTTAAGACCCTACGTACCAGCAGAGCTTAGTCGCCTACCTAGACCATTGGATGATATTGAATACTATAAAGCAACAGAACTAAGGACATTTTTATTATACACTGGTCAAATAGTCTTAAAAAGCAACTTAAATAAAAAATTATATTCTCATTTTTTAATATTAGTATATGCAATTAAAATTTTAATGTGTGCTGAAACTTGTTGTACATTTAATGATTTAGCATCTCAACTACTCAAACAATTTGTTAAAGATTATTCAAATCTATATGGCTCTCATTTAATCACATATAATGTACACAGTTTAATTCACTTGCCAATGTTTGTACTCATCCATGGTCCATTAGATAATTTTAGCTGTTTTCCCTATGAAAATTATTTATATGACATTAAAAAGTCTATAAAATCTATTAAACACCCTTTACAAGAAATCTACAACAGAATAATAGAAAAGCAAAATGTATTATACGATGAGCTTCCTTTTCAATTATTATCTCAAAGCCCTACTTTAAGCAATGAAATAAAATATAACACTTCTTCTCTACTTTTTAAAACTACCGACATACTTTTTGAAAAAATTATTTTACCAGTTTCTAATATTTTAATAAATGTTCTTCAAGAAAAAGATAGGAATATAATATTAAAAGATGGAAGGATAGTATCTGTTCATCATATTGTTCAACCCTATAAAAAACCTATACAGTTGTTTGTAAAACAATTTCTTAATTATTCTGAATCAACTACCCAACCACTATCTTCATTTGAAATTGGTGTATACATTCTTAACACATCTCAAATATCTGAAATGTTTCATATCAGCTTAGAAAATATTAAATTTAAATGTTTTTTTGTTAGATTATCAAACGAATCAGCATTTATTTCTACATTATGTCATGCAGCTTAATGTCAATCATAATATGATAATATGTATCAAAGTATAAATTAAGTATGTATGTTATAATTATATTTTGTGATGAATTGCTTTCTTTGTTTAATAGTTTTTTATTTTTTTTATTGTATTTTGTTAATAAGAGAATAATAAAATACGATAACTGTTTTAAATTGTACCTATGTTAATTTTATTTAAACATGATCCTATCTCTCTATACCAGCGGTACCCAACCTGTGGGTAAATACCCCCCAAGGGGTAAAACACAATTTTTTGAGGGGTTGAAAAACCGTCTCTCATTAGTTAATGAGATAATGTTACTGACAATACCATAATTCATCAAATTATTTTTTAATTTTAATTACATTACTCAATAAAAACTCTTATGTTTTCTTCGTTTGAAAAATTTAAATAAATTATGAGTATAAACTATATATATATATTTTTGTTTTTACTAACTTTTTTTGGGGAGGGAGGGGTATTTAATAATATTTAACCTGATTTATGGGTAATAATCTCAAAAAGGTTGGGAACCAATGCTCTATACCTATTATATGGTATTATTTAAAAAAATATATTTTTACTTTTTCATGAAGATAATGAGTTCTACTAAACAAATGTGTGGGTGTCTACGAGCTTACAGATTACAATAAGTAATTAAAAGTGTAAAGTTAGTATACTTAAATTGGTATTTTAAATTCAATACCTAATAATTCTTAATTTGTATTAATGTATAAGTCCAAACTACAAATTATAAATAATTATATTAAATACTTAATTTATTATTTGTTTAATGAGCAACTATTTTATTGTATTTAATTTGAATTTTTAAACATTGAGGTTTGATTTGTTCTTTCAACATATAACAGCCACATCATATATACATTTTTTTAATTTTTAAAGAAATACTATGCTTGCAGATGTCTAATGTGCATGGACACAACTAGGCATTTGAACAAGGGGTACTTAATCTCTGGTTTTGGTTTTTTGATTATGTGTAAACACGGTCACTATGGAAAAACTAAAACCCTAAAAGTTCACTTAAAAAAAGTCATTTTTATTTATTTTATGAATAATATGTATAATTATCTTTGAAATTAGTAATTCTTTTTAAATTATATATTTTTAAATACAATTTTTGGGGTGCTAAGGACTTAGAGTACCCTCTCTATCTATAGTTGTGTCAATGCTAATGTGGTACCATGATAATATGCATATTATTATAATGCATTATTTTATTGGAAATAAATAACATCCATACAATTACAAATTGCAACAGCTTATGGATGTTACATAGGAACAAATATTTTATGCACTATTATGTTTGTATTATATTGTTATTGGGACGTTGAAAAGTGATGTTTAAAAGAGGTTTGTTTTAAACTGTTGTTAGGATGTTGAAAAGTAATGTTTAAAAGAGGTTTTTTGAAAGACATCATTGCGGTAGAAATATGGTCACTGAGATGTTAAACATACTCCTTAAGAACGCAATTTGTGATGTTCCGTGTTTTTAAAAAACATCCATATAACATTGATGGAACAAATAATTGCACAGTGGGTGGTTATATTTTACATAATATACAACAAATAATAATTTTATAACTTCTAGTGGTGGAGGGGATGAGTGGTCGATCCAAAAATGGCTCCCCCCAAACTACATAACAAAGGAGAGATATGTAAGTATTTGGATGTTCCTAAAAACGTATAAATAAATATTACTGGAACATAAAATTGAAAACTATTAATTTGAATTGCGAATAAACATCCCAGGAATAGTTTTAGAATAACGTTACTGTCATGTTCCCAAAAAAACATTTATGTAACATAACCTGTTTTACAGTTCTATGATGGTTAATGCACTGTTACAAACAACATGGCATATTGCGTTTATGGAATGGTTTTGGAGCTTCGATGGAAGTTACATAAAAACGTTTCAGAGTTCCCTTGGAACGCTATTTTTACATAACCGTAACAGTTTTTTGCACGGTGGGAAGGGCCCGCGAAAAACCTTGCCACGGGGCCGACGTGGCTCTCGACGGCCCTGTCCGCCAAGACCACCTAACCAAAACACAAAACATAAAATGAATCACAACATACAGAATAAAAGGCGCCTTGTTGCCCCCCTATTGGGGGGGGAGGTTCGGACTTCAAGGCACGGCGGTTGGGGTGGCCCACCTCAAGAGTCGTTATCAGGTATCCAGATCCCATTAGCAGGAGTGGCCAACCAGGCTCTTGTACATGGTAGGGACACTAGTAGTTAACGTAATTTCAAGACTAGATAACTTAGGATAACTATGATTTTATGTGATATAATTAATAATAAGTTTTTTAATTAAACATTTCTTTAATTTTTTTTTTTATACAATAAGTTTCCTCTCACGTAATTCTTCTAGAATAGATATAATTTCATTATTAACACCTGTATTGCCAGCATTTTGAGAAGATATTAAAAGGTTTAATCTCGTAACTAATTCATTCGGATCGTCATAATAAACTATCTGTATGTTAGGTATTACGTCTTTATATAGACTCGAACCTATTTGATCAGATTGTAACGTTTTCCCGAAATCTATTAAGTCCGAGCTATTTCGTAATTCTTCTATAGAATGTAATGAACTATTTTCTAGTGATAAGTCGTCAAGAGATTTACTAACGTTTAATTTATCGTTAGACTTTGAGTACTTAAATTTTTTGTTTTGAAGTGTTGGACTGATCAAAGGTTTACTTCGTTTTTTTATTTCATTTATATTAACAGACTCTTCCATATTCGGTATTATATTTTTGTTATTTAAATAATTTAAATAATTTAATTCTTTTCTGATACGTTCGTATAGAGGTTTAACAATAGAAATCCATTTATTAGCACTATTAGCTTTAGGTTTACCATCTGACTTGAGGTGAACTTTTGTAGATTTTAAAATGTCATAATATGCTTCGTAATCATCATATTTATAATTAGACGGATTTTTTTCACACAATAAAGACCAAAGACCACGAGTCCACGGGTAGCTCTTATCCAAAACCTTTAAATTATTGTTGCTGATGGTTACAGGATAATTTGATATTTTAAGTTGTTCATCTTTTTCATCATAATGTAACCCGAACGATTTGTCATAAGTTCTACTTTGAGGAGAAGCATTTAAAAAGTGTTCAAAGTCTGATGATACATCAGCTTCTTCATTACTATATCCACCAATATTAATATTTTGAAATTCTGGTTCGTTGTTCATATTTGTTTTTTCTATAATTGTATTAAGGGGGTCAGTTATTGGTTTAAATGTTTCGCGAAAATAATTATTAGAATCTATAACACCTCTTTTCATGTCTAAAACTTTACGTTTTATGTTTTTCTGACAGGATATTAAATTATTCAATAAAACTTTTTTTTCACTCATTTTAAGTAGAAATAATTTAATGTTGAATGTTTGTACACAGTCAATCAAATGTAGTCAAACCAAAATATTTTCATATTTAAACATACATTTTAATCAATTTTTATAAATGTATGGAAACCACATCTGTATCTTCCTTGATCCATTTCACGAGTTTTATCAATTACTATAAATCCGTAATCTTCACGGTTCCAACATAGATGATACATTTTAAGAAACTCTATAATATCTATATCTGAGGAACAATGATCGTCGAATATATGTCGTAGATTTTTATCATCTTGCTTGAATACTATTAAAAAATTTGTGTTGTCTCTTACTAACTGTTTCGGTATTTTCGAATATGTCTGTGCTAAGTAAAAAATAGAATTTGCACCAGAATGTCTTCCCATACTGAAGTAATCGCGAATAGGTGTTTGATTATCACAAATTACATCATCGAATATAAAAATTGAATTTTTTTTAACTAAACTAGGTTTTATAACTTGATCCGCATTTGTAAATGTGTAAAAATTAATTCCTTTAATACTATCTATCAAATTTTTTAATAACACATATTTTTCTTGATTTGGTGTTTTGGAGTATAAATAAATGTTTTCAAATTTTACACCATTTCTATGAGTTATAAGATTAAACATAACATTTGTTTTTCCGGATCCTGAAGGTCCTACAAGTATTCCGCGAATACTGTCTGGTAACAATGATCCATGCCTTGACGGTCTTTTAGTGATTTGTGCATCTACGTTTTTAATGTTTAATTTATCTTTTTGCTCGATTAATTTCATTTTTAATATAAATACTATGTAATTTTAAAACATAAAACCAGTTATATATAATGCGTTCAACTTGTAAGCAAAAAAATGTTAAGACTGGTAGAGGTTTCTTAAATACTGTTATAAATAGACTTCCATTCGAAGTTCATATACCCGGGTATCAGTTTTGTGGACCAGGTACAAATTTAAAAAAGAGATTAGCTCGTGGAGATAAAGGAATCAACCCCTTAGATTCTGCTTGTAGAACACACGACATTGCTTACGAAAACAGTAATAATTTAGATATTAGACATAAAGCCGATAAGTTATTAGAAGAACAAGCTTGGGAAAGAGTTAAAGCAGGTGATAGTTCTAAAAAAGAAAAACTTGTTGCATATGCGGTGGTAAACGCTATGAAAGCTAAAAGAAAAATCGGTATGGGTTATAAACGTGTTAATGAAAAAATGTTGCTGGTGGCGAAGAAAAAAAATAAAAAAACGAAGAAAAATGGTAAGAGAACAATTTTAACACCGAACCAGTTGGGAGGTGCATTACCGTTAGCGTCAATATTAGCAGGGATATCGGCTTTAGGAAGTTTAGCTTCTGGTGCTTCAAGTGTATATAATGCTATTAAAAATCGTAAGAAGGGTAATGGTTTATATTTAAACAATTCTAACGGAGCAGGTTTGTATTTGAATCCGAAAGGCTTAGGTGTGAAAAAAAAACGAGGAAAAATTAGCGTTACCCGATAGAGCTCTTACCAGTGAAGATATTATAAAATATGCTAACAAGTTGAAAATTAAACATTTTCGTGGTGTCTTTTCACGAGACAACTTACCTAAAAAACTGTATAAATCGAGTGTGCAATAGTTAATCTAGACTCCTCTTCTGGCGGCGGTACTCACTGGGTTAGTTATTATCGGCTTAAAGATAAAATTATTGATTTTGATCCGTTTGGTGATCTTGCTCCTCCGATTGAAATACAAAATTATTTTAAAGGTCAAAATATCTTGTACAATTATACAAATTATCAAAAATATAATACATATATTTGTGGACATTTGTGTATTGAGTTTTTGCAATGGATGAACCAATTATTGTGAGGATGTCGGGTAAAAACGGTTCGCTAACATCAACTTTTTCTCCTGTAATAAATGTACATGGAAGTTCTGAAATTGCTCTTGTACACGGAAAAAAATAATTAGTTGATCCAACTTCAATTATATGTAGCCCAACTGTTAAATTTGGCTCCATATGGCATACCTATATCTTTAGTTCCAGATACTATTCTCCTATAGGTAAAAGTTTTTAGTTGATATAACTAGTTATTTTTAGTTAAATGTCAACTACTTAATTTAGTGAAATAAATACATTCTAACAAAATAATGTAGGTAATGTTACTAATTTCAGTAGTCGTTTTTACAGCATACTTAGTCAATAGAACTATATTTTGTTCGTTGGAACCACTGAAAAAAATAGTTGTAACGTCAATACAACTAAATAATTTAGGTGATGTTACTAATTTTAATAGTCTTTTATACAGCATAATTGGTCGAATGAACTTTATGTAATTGGTTGGAATCACTGAAAAAAGTTATTGTAACGTAGATACAACTAAATAACTTAGGTTATGTCACTAAATTTAGTAGTCATTTGCATAGCACAATTGGTCGATTGAACCTTATTTTTTTAGTTAGAACCACTGAATAAATGTTTGATAATTTAATTGTATTAATAACACAATTTTAGTATGCTTACCATAATATTATAATGAATGTTCTAAAATGGTTGATGTGGCAAAATAAATGAACATAAATAAAATTGTATTAAAAGCTTATTTATTATATTTAGTATGTTAAAATTACAACGCCTATTAATTTAAAACTTATATTTAAGTGTACACAAATAATTAAATACAATACAATAAAACCAACTCAATTACTTAGGTATAAAACATAAATTAGTTGATGTTATACAATATGTATTTGGTTTTACAGAATCTAAATTTTCAATAGAGCAACACATTAATTTGTTAGTTAAAGTGACATTATAAGCTTGAAAATGCTCATTAAAATAATTGCAATTAAAAATATTACAAATAACAAAGGGTTTGTTATCAATGTTATGTGCAATAAACAAAGACAATATTAAGCCATACATAGGGAGAATATTTGGATCATCACTTAGACGTAAGAGGACAGCCATATTATTACAATTATACATAGTACCTTTTAAGTCAATCCATGAGACAAATGAAATATTATCGGTTAAAAAGTTAAACTTATTAGTTAAAAATTCAGAATTATTATACTCTGTAAGTTTTGATGCATTTATTAAAATATAACGTCCTAATTTTGTAGTGTCAATTACCTTATTTTTAGTTGATAAAATTCTATAAGCTAAGTTGAGCTGATGTTTTAGAGCTAATGTATAACATGCATTCTTCCTCGAAGTTATAGATTTAGCAGTATCTTTAAGTTGCTTGTGTTTAGACTCAAATCGCATAGACCAAATTAATGATAATGGACCACATTTATTAATTATCATTGGGTAATGTACCATGTGATGAAATTTTGGTTTCAAATTTGTATTAAAAAGTTTCATATACAATTCATGATGTTCTGTTATAAGAGTTGAGCAGAGATTTAAATCATCATATTTAAAACTTTTATCCAGAAGAATACCAATAATTTGACGAAGATTTATATACAGATTCCAAATTTCTGAGTTCAATGGGACTAAATCCCCTATAATTAAACCTAAATATTTAGTAAAACATAGCATTTCGCTAGCTGACATTTTAATTATGCTGTTTTTAATTAGAGCAGAAGATACAAGAGGAGGCCTGTTACGAATATCAATTGTTCCATAATTGAATGATTCTATTCTATTATTTAGTGTTTCAATAGTAAAATAATTTAAGTCGAAAATCATTTTTTTTAGCATCGCTCCAATATCATATTTACATACTCCTTCAAGTATGTCATGCATAATATCAACTGCAAAATTCTGGGTCACGTGAAAAGATTTTAATTTATTAAAAACGCATTTTTCTTTGATTCCAGTAACAGTTAAATTATTAATTGCAATGTCCTCATCATAATTGGATTCATTTCTAAGTTCTCCGTCGACTTGTTTTACTTGATTATGGCACATTAATTTATGTAGTTTGCAAAAACGACAAGGAAATCTCGATATAAAACTTTCAGTGAAACCTAGTATTGAATGTAATCCTAGGTTGTCACCTAAAATTAAACCCAATGAAAAACAAACTCTATATATTTCACCATTGTATAAAATATCAATCCCAACATCTTCTAAAAAGTTTAGTTCCGATATAAGTTCAGCAAAAATAAGTTCATTTCCAAATTCTTGTCTATCACTAGATTTAAACAATTGTACTAAAAATATATTTTCTATTGAAGACGATAATTCAGGTGGTAAACATGGCATAGACACATAAACAGCACCTAGTTTATTGTTCCCTGCGTGTGAGCCTAATGCGTTGTTTATTTCAAAGTCATCAAAGAATAAAAATAGTGGTAATAAAATTTTTTCTGGATTTTTTAATAATTTACTATGCCATAACTGTGATTGAACAAAGTTACTAATGCAATTATTTTCTGAACTTATAGATTCTAAATGATTCATATATTCAAGTATCACGTGAAACATGCCACAATCTTGTAACACAAGTTTAAGAACAGACCTCAAAGGAACAAAAGCCATTGTAACTGCATTTGGTTCAAACATGACACGACCATTTCTAAGCTTATCATTTAATCTGTACCCAATATTAATCATTCTTGGACGAATTAAAATACCCATATCATCAAAAGTCTTAAAACGGAGATGTTCTGACTTAACATTGGAAAATGTATTTGAAAGTTTATCAAACATCATTAGTAAATCTTTTGTTTGGTCAATATCAATTTGATTTAATTTGATGATTTCAAAAATTTTTGTTTTTAAATCAGATAAAAATGAATTATTAAATAACTGGATGTCATCGAATAACGTTTGAATTATTTTTCTTGGAATTATGTTATCATTGTACCATTTTGATGCTAATAGAACTGTATTGGACTGAAGTGTTTCAATGAAGTTATTAATAGTGATTGATTCTAGATTAGAATTGGTAGGAGACACTTTATTCTCAACTAAAGAAAAACTATCAAAAGAAGGGGTATTTTGAGGATTTATTATGAACCGTGAATTATAGGATTGATGTGATTCTGTATGTTTTAAAGTTTGAAAGTTTTAATGCTGTTTTAAATGATTTTTAAAAGAGTGGAAAGTGTTAAAAATTCTGAAACATTTTAATTCACTACATTTAAATACATCTATAGATTTATGGTCATGAAAAATATTTAAATGTTTTATTAAATGGGAATTGAATTTAAACGTTAAATTGCACAAAAAACAAGAAGGCATATTTAAATTTAAAAGAAACTTGTATATATATATATATATATATATATATATATATATATATATATATATATATATATATATATATATATTTATAAAAAAACAATATAAAACTTAAAAATTAATTTAATGTAAAAAAAAAGACCTTAATGAATTTTAAATATTAAATAACAAATGTTTAATTTAAAATAGAATGATAATTGATATTATTAAAAAAATACATTAAAATTTTACATATTGTTTAAATCGTTCATAAGAGTTTTGATGAATACAAAATTTTTGTCTGATTCAAGCTTTATATCATAAAAATAATTCTGAATGAACAACCAAATTTGCTCACATTCCATAGGATAATGTAAATTTAAAGCAAAAAAAGATTTGAAACAAACATCTACAGCTTTTAATGGCGTTTCTAATTTGTAGTAAATGTTATTTACCACAGAAAAAACATCAGTGTTGTTCACTATGATTATGTATGGTTGTAGTGTAGTGCCGTACTCAATAGCCTTTTGGATTTTTTGATCATTTACCGATTTTAATTCACTGACATCCTGAAATAAAATTTATCATAAAATTAGTATCAATTTAAATTCTATATTCATTCAAATCTGTGGTAAATATAGGGAGGGATGGTAATTCCAACCCCTTTTAAAAAATCAAGTACTCTCAAATTTATATTTAAATTTTAAATCATAAATTATTTAAGGTACTCATTAAGTACCTACTAACAAAAATATACCGTGAATTGTAAGATAGGTATTTAACGTTTGAAATAAGACATAGGTATCGTTTAAAGTAAAATATTACTAAATTTTAAATGTAAACACTCAAGCACTACTAATAAACTATTAATTTGTATTTTTAAACAATCCAAAGCTAGTTATATTTATAAAACTCTTTCTCCCCCATCAAAATGCTGTCCTGCATTCGTTTCAGACTCACATAAATAATTATTTCTCATGATATAATTGCAATTTTATAATTTAAAAATTAGAAAATCTCGTTGAGATTATTCATATAATGTTTATACTTAAACTCCAATTTAAAAAAAACTTACAGGTATAAATGTAACAAAAGAAGCTGCTTGTTCTGCTTTAGATGGTCTAAACGTCAAATTTGTAATATTTCGTTTACGCTTTTTGTCCAATTTTACTGTTAGTGGTTGAAATATTAACGGTAGTAATTTTAAAATAGCTATGTAATCGTTACCTTTAAAAGCAAAATACAATATTTGAGGTCACATAATTTGAATTATTAACATTATTAGTTTAATTAGTGTGTTATAATTAAAATACTACAAAAATGAAAAATATTTACCTGGGCTAGAAGGGGTGTTAAGTTCAAACAGAATAGTACACTCGTCTGGTAACCCAAAACACTTCTTATTTTTACTAATGTAATTGATAAACTTGACTTTAAATATATCAAATTTATTAAATAGAAGTTGATCTTTTCCTGGATATAAATTCTGGAAATCAAGCTCAATCTAAAATAGTAATAAATAATAATCATATATGTCAATAAGTGTTGTCAAAAATGAAAATACAATTTAGATATATATTGGAATGAACCAGAATAAACCCATTATAATATAACTTATTATAACTCACTATAGACACTATAATTTGGAAATCACAAATATACATAAAAACTTATTGCTTAGGTACTAATAAATAACCAGTAGGTTTTTTTAAAGCAGGATAGAGTTCAATAAAATTTTCTTTTCTTTTTAATCTATAAGCTGAAGTTTCAGCCCACAATTTATGAAGAATTTTGTCAGGTTGAGTATTATTTTTTAACCATGATATTTTGTCTTCTAGCTCTAATCAACATTAACATAAGAAATAAAAATAAATATGAAATATTTGTGAGTTTACACATCTAATATAAAAAACCTGTGTCAATCAATGTATCATCATCTATAGATTGTGGTAGTATTATTTTATCTTTAGGTGTATTTATTTGGTTAATATGTTTCTTCAAGTTGCAGTACTTATCATATAATTTACCTCTCATTGGATTTACATTGTTTCCAACTTTTATATATGGAGTGAAATATGTCTCTCTATTCTGACAGGGAAATAATTGTTCAATACCTGTTATCGTGAAAACAAATTATTTAATGATATATTTATGGGAGGATGATTAGTCCTGAATTCCAAATATTAAAAGTTCCACGCAATAAAGCTTTATAGCAAAGATAATCGAAAACATAATAAACTAGAGTTAGAATAATACCTACCTTTTGACAATAGAGAAAATTTATTTTTTTCAATTTTTGAAGACTGTTGAATTTCATGTTTAATGATGACTGATGTTAGGGTATTTCTAATATATTGATTTAATGTACCAATAGAATCATAATGATTTAACACAATTTTTCCATCACTATACTTATTGAGTATATCCTTAATGTATTGTTTAGAATAATTTGCCTAATCAGTAAAATAATTAATAATATTGAATATTATTATACATATAATATTATATGTCTTGTCACAAAAAGATTATTGAATAATTACATAACTAAAATAGAATGAGTATTTGTTAAAAGGGACCTTAGTAACAAATTTGATCATACTAGTTTTTTTGAATATTATTCATTTTATGTTAACACATAGTTTTGGGTTAAAAAGTAGGCTATGTGGGCCGTGTCATCTCGTCTGAAATATGATCTCAATATGCATATTTAATAAGAAGGAAATATTTATTTGTTTCTCCAAAAATGTTGTTTAAAATGTAGATTAATTCCTTTTAACAAATTCCCATTAAATGCTTTTAAGGTAGTTGGTACAATATTACTGTAAATTGCAATATTAAAAAGTCAAATGTTTTAAATAATAGATATACAGATATATTTTAAGGTCTAGTCTAGAAGTATAAAATCTAAATGTTGTAAGGTACCTCAAAAGTGTTTTCAGTGCTTGAAAACTGATGACTGTCATTTCTCAAAGTGTCAGTTTGCTTGGAAGCATTTTTTATTTCTATAAATATTAGATACAAGACTAAGTTATTATGTACATTTATAAATCATAGGTACTTACGAGTTATCTACTCTAATTATAGTAGTTACAAATTGATCTAGATACCTTACCCAATAAAAATAAAATAGGTATATGTATATATTAACGTACCATCAGATGTTGTACCTGCATATATCAATGATGAGACTTTAACTATGTTATCATCAGATTTTATTACTTCATCACAATACAAATTTGTATCACAAAATATGTCTGTAGATTGTAAATTAGCAACATTGTCATCCTGAATTTCAAATTGAGATATAGAAGATATATTTAAGTTTTCATTTATGGTGCCTAAAAAATCCATTTATGGAAAGTATATAAGTAATTAAAATACGATATGTAATGTGAAAAAAAATTATAATAAACCTACCAATTTCATTCTTCAATGGTAAAGGTTGTATTTTATCAGCGGGTACAATATTTATCACAGCTCCCTAATTGATCAGATTAAATTAAGTTTATTAAGTATAAAATATTATGAAAAATATAACTATTCCCTTCAAGACTCTAATCCAACAATTAAAAATACCACTGAAGTTAATTAAACTGAAATTTTATTGATTATTTAATTCAAATAAAAATATAAACCAAAGATATTATGGAATTATTACCTCTATAGGTAACTTATATTTCTAAATACATTATTATTTTAATTATATGTATTAAATGATTAAATAATTAATAAATAAAAATCTCAAAAGAAATATTGAATAACTATCAATTTAAAATCATTATTCCTATAACACTCACTTGACTTTCCTTAAAACGAATAAATTGTTCATAAAACTTTGATCTTTTCCCAATTTTGGGTATGAGTTCTTTTATCATAGATTCCGTCAATGACATAAAAGCATTTTGATCAATTTCTTCTTCTAAAATATCAGAATACTCATCAGTAATTTTTTAAATATTTTTTATTTATTTTAATTTAAAATTCAAATTATTTTTAAAAATTATTATAGTTAAAAAATTAATATTACCAATATTATTATTGATTTATGTAGGTAAGTACAATGATATCAAATCAAATTAAAGATTTTTATATAATGATAAAAATGATTTGAAATCGATTATATTTAATTAGCTATATTTTGTTTATGTAATATCCTGTACTAGTTATTAAGTTAATATGTAAAATTCTGTTTTTTCTGTACTATTTGTTTTTGGGGCGTTAAATAAATAAATAAATATAATATAAACATTAAATACCAAGTTTAAAGAGAAGAATATTTTGGAAGGAAATAATTTTTTGCAAAAAAAGAAAAAATTACTAAGTCAATCTACCTTAAAATAAAAATGTGTATACTACTGATTCCTATAAATTGAATAGGTACCAACTATATAATTTCAATGAGTATAGTAAGATACTCAACACCACAACTCCTATTTAAAAAAACTTACATAAATTATAACACAATTAATTAGAAGTTAGGAAGATACTTTTTAAATCACATTTTAAAAGGTTAGGTTAGACATAACTTATTATATAATATAGGTAAAATATGGGACAAATGGAAATTTTTTGAACAATTGAAAAGTTATTTTTCTCTTAAAGTAATCAACAATTTTTGCTTTGGATTGAAGTATAACAAGCTTCTTACGAATAGTTAAATATTTTTTAAATAAGCCATCAGTAAAAAATAAATACTTTAGACTAAAATTTTAAAATTTGTAATAGGTAGGTAACATGTAAATTTTATTTCCATTTACCCCACTTGACCCTACCAATGTAAGCTAACAAATATTTCACATCAATTTTGCTTTCATATGTCAATTTAGAATTTAAAATCACACTCTTCTGTTCTTTTTTAACTTTTAACATTTAACTACTACTTCTTAATTCATACTCGTCTGGAGAAAAGTATACATCGTGCAGTTGAAAAATTATAATGTATATTTATAATACAAATATTATTTTATAAATAGGTATCAATTAATATTCCAATTAATAGGTATACTAATATTAATGAAAGTGAATAATTACCAGGTAGAAATTAGGTGATAAAATAAATGTGCATAATTACCTTTGAATAGTCCAACGAGGTCCGAGAATCCCCAGTTATTAAGAATTTTTTCTGTGATTTCGTCCATTTTTTACAAGAAGTGTATCTGGTAAGTCGTAAGTGGAAGATAAATGTTTGCAGTGAATAAGAAATTAATACTGAGTATTACTTGCACAAACAGTCATACACTACACAGAACACTGCATCTAGCATCATACACGCACGACGCACATAATATTATTACAATACAATTAAATTGGTAAAAGTATAATAAAACTGATCTCGTTAATTATAACCTGCACTATACATGAATATTGACAAAATAAATACAGACACGAATATTGAATAAATGAATTCCCAAACGCTTGAATGTAAAAATAGAATATTATTTATAACGAGTAACTATAAATACTATAAATAATTAGTTGACTTAATAATAAAATCAGGCCCGTATTGGCCCACCGGGCAACCGGGCAGATGCACGATGCGCCCATGAAAATTACGAATTACATTGCGCCCATATTTAAAACTTTATTAGAAATAAACTTAAAATAAATCAGTCCAAGTGTAAACATATAAAATTTTAAGAAGTTTTGGTTCAATGTTTAAAATTTCGCCGTTTTCACTCAATTTTCAGCAGTTTTTCCAGTCTTCTGAAAAAACGATTGACTACGAATACAAAGGTCGGTTCCATAGGTATGTTATCGTCAGTAAAGTCATATTAAATTATCAGAATTTTCCGATCACATTTTTTTTTCTCCTGTGTGCAGAAAAATTTTCTGAAAAAAATTTTGAATGGAGAAAAAAATGACCTCTCTAAAGTACCAACAAGAGCAAATTTCTGATCTATAGATTGGCTGGATGAAAAGTTTGAAACATTATTTCTATACGAAAAAGTGTTTACAGAAAATGAAAAAAAAGTGATTATTTTTAAATATTTAAAAATATATATATTTATAAAACATTCATAAATAGTAATTGATTGAGAGTAAATTTTTAAATATTTCTCCGAGATAATATAAACATTAAATGAACCAAAATTATATATTTAATTCACATTATTTAAAAAATATTTATTAAATATTGTCCACTAATCATACACAATATTAAATATTTAATATTAATAAAATAGTTTTTTTTGCAATAATAACAATGTTTTTAAGGCGCCCTTTTAGGCTACAACAACCGCCCCATAAGAGCAGTCAGTACGGGCCTGAATAAAATCAGTTACAAAATAAATCCTCCCAATTATTTTAGCCAATTTAACTAATTAAAGTAGTACAGACTACTAAATTAATAATCTTTTGCTTATAGTACGTTTCAGTATTTAGATATGTTGTACACAACTAAAATATAGTTAACTCAACTTAATTTTATTGTTAAAACTACAAAATAGTTCAACTATATTAATTTAGCTAAACTAAGAGTATAATTGTATCTAACCCTACTAAAATATAATTGGATCCACTAAATTTACGTTAACTATATTAATTTGGTAAATATTTTTTTCCGTGTATATTTAAAGTCAACTTATGCTTTTCCAAATAAGGATTGTGTTCACATAAACGGAACAAATAATAGTATGAGAATATCTAATGGAACTAATACGTTAGAAGTTAAAATCATTAATGGTTATTACACGATTCAAGATATAAATAAACATAATTGTGATATAATTGCAAAATCTACTTTATTTAATAATAACGTTATTATATTTAATCTAACTAGTATAGGTTATAAATGTAGAATTAAGTGTAACTTATTGATATTGATTTTAATGTTGAAAACAGTTTAGCAAGCACGTTAGGGTTTGAAAAAAAAAAAGCCGGTAAGACAATGGTGGTGGAAGTTCGTCCATCGTCGCTCCGCTCCTCGGACAAGATTATGGTGATGAGTAGAGATACAGGAGTTGGGTGGGATACACGAGATGTATTGATAGATTAGGCATTATGGGATAGATTAGGACATTATTTTATATTATAAAAAAAAAAAAACGATTCTGAACGAAGATGAATTGTCAGTGAATAATATGTTTATAGTAAATCGTAATTTAACGCCTGAAATTGAAATTTTAATACAATTTAATTAATTAATAACAATGAATTACCCTCGTATTTTTTACAATTATGGTAAGCCGAACTTATGGCCAACCTTGTATTAAAATTTCAATTGTTAGCTTCTAGTAAAAAATTTTTTATGAATTTTTACCTACAAAATACATAGCAAATATACATGATTTTGACGAATTTTGTCAATATTAGCACTTATAAACGCTTATAAAAAAATGTTGTGCCTATGTATTTTTATAATTTTTGAATGGGAGTTAGAACAACTTATGTGGACCCTTCTATTAAATTTTCAAGTATTTCGTCCGAGCTACATTTTTTTTATCAACATTTATAAAAAATAAAATAAAAAAATCGAATATTTCAAATGCCTATAAATTGATTAAAAATGAGTGAAATCTTTTGAAAATAAAATTATATAAAGAAAATGCCAATATAAACAACTGATAAAATTTTCAAGTTTCTACAACTTATACTTTTTGAAAAAAAAACAAATAGCAAAAATCGTTTGAGGCTAAACCGTTGTTTAACGTGTTTTTGTAAAAATTTAAATTTCAAACACTCATAAAATTTTTTTGTCTGACTCCGGTAGAGTTTTTTTTGCAGATAATTGAAGAAAAACTAATGAAAAACCTTGTACCAAATTTTCAAAACTTAGTTATAAAAGAAAAAAATTTTACGATTTTTCAACAACAAAATTATTTGCAAATTTTCGCAATTTTTACATATTTCGTATAAATTGGAACTTTGAGCACTTATAAAAAAAAATTGTGACTTACGATTTTGGATTTTTTTTTATCAGTTATGGAACAACTTATAAGAAACCTTGTATTAAATTTTCAAGATTTTCTGACAAAAAAAAAAAATTTTATCGTTATTTTAAAAAAAAATACTTAAAAAAATTGAAAATTTCAATTGTCTATAATTAGCTCAATAAAAGTCAAAATACTTTGAAAATTTAACGGTGTATAGAGAACGCTAATCTAAACATTTGGTGAAAATTTCAAGTATTTACATCGATTAGTTTTTGAGTTATAGCAAAATAAAAAATTTGATTTTGTCGAAAACTGGTTTTGCGTAAAATATACCGTTTTCCCTCATTTTTTAAGGGTTTTTCCCGGCGCGTTAAAAAAATATTGAAAATTTTTAACTTTTGACCCCCCAAAGTACCAACTAGATTCAATTTCCTTTCAGAAAAGTTGCTATATAAGGCAATCGAAGCATTTTTACTGCCCCAAATCGTGTCAACAGACACAAAAATAAAAAAAAAAATAAAATAAAAAAAAAAAAAAAAAAAAAAAAAAAAAAAAACACACACATCATTGTAAAATCAATACATTCTTCACTCCGTTCAGAATCTAAAATATCATGGTTTCACTAATGAAAATTTAAATTTATATTATCATCAATCAGGAAAAATCGAATACAATATAAACAGTACTAGTTCTATAAAAGTCATGTGTAATATAGCTAAAGGCTCATTAGACAATGGACAGCAATCTCATTCAATATATGAATTTTTTCCTCAACCAATTTTAGAAAAAGAAATAGTCGAATCACCGAATAATTTAATATATTATAAACTTAAGACAGCAGTTATTAAAAAAATAAAAATTGATTTAGTCGATTAGGAAAATAATCCTATTCAAAACTCTGACGCAAAAGTAACGATTATTCTACATATTAGAACTATTAAATCTTAAAAAAAAACGGTGATATGAACGAATCAATTACTGTGAGCTTGTCTGGTAAAATGACATCTTTGTCATCAACTTATTTCCCATCGATAAATTTACAAGAACACTCGGAAATTGCGATGTTATGTTTACACACATATAATACGTTTCCGAACGTGAATGAGACGAATAACAATATTCGAATTATTACACCTACACATAATTTAGATATTAAACTCCCTTTTGGCTGTTACGAGATTGAAGATATCACCCGATATATTTCTAGCAAAATTCATGAAGATAATGAACGTATAAACAGTGTGATGGATAATAATAAAAAATATTATGACCCTATAGATTTTACTATGAACACTGATGTCACTCGTATGAAATGTGTAATTAATTGTAACTATCCAGTAGATTTCACAATCGAAAACAGTCTAGCGAGTCTATTAGGTTTTAAAAAGAAATTGTATGGAAATGAAGGTGTTACACATTTTAGAGCATCGAAAAATATTGACATAAACGCTGTTAATTCTATGAAAGTCTTGTGTAATATAGCAAATGGTTCATTCGATAATAGTATACAATCTCACTCGATTTATGAATTTTTTCCTCGTGAAAGGTCGGGTGCTAAAATAGTCGAGTCACCAACAAATTTAATTTATTATAAACTTAATACTGAAGTTATTAATACTATAAATATCAGTTTAGTCGATCAAGAAAATAATCCTATTCATAATTTCGAAGAGAAAATAACAGTAGTGTTACACATTAGACATTGTAAATCTTGAAAAAATGGGTTTAATATTTAAGAATATAAAGCAGTTGCAAGCAATCAAACCGATCAGTTGTTCAACTGAATTATCATCAAAAGTATCGAAAAGAAAACCAAGAAATATAAAATTAACTCGTAAAAGCAAACAAATATTAAAACAGTTAGGATTCAAATTAAAACAAAATGCCTGACAGTAATATTTTAGATATTGATTCGAATTATAATACAGATTCGAAAATTAGTAAAATTGAATATCATTCATACATTCCGTATACAAATTCGTTTAAACCAAACGATGAAATACGAATTGGGGTTCAACAAACAGATGTATATCCGTATTTACATGAAAGTTTCCTTTTTATCGAAGGTGAAATAGAAGATCCTCTCAAAGTAAATTTATCAAATAATGGATTATCGTTTCTATTTGATCAAGTCCGATTAGAGATTAATGGTGTAGAAGTTGATAGAACCCGTGTACTCGGAATAACCAGTTCTTTAAAAGCATATTTATCATGTACTTTAAACAATTATTATAGTTATCATAATGCAGGTTGGATTTTACAAGATAGTAGTATAGTGAATGATAGTGGAGAATTTAGTTTTTGTATACCGTTAAAATATTGGCTGGGGTTTTTTGAAGATTTTAAAAAAATATTGATAAATGCTCGTATAGAATTTTAACGAGATGTAATAATGATTTAAATAGTTTACATACTAAAGCACTTAACTCAGCAACAACCAGTTCTATAACACTCAATAAAGTAGTTTGGAAAATCCCACATGTTACTGTAGATGATTCAGAACGGTTAAAGTTAATGAAAATCGTAGAAAAAGGTAAAAGTTTGTTTATTCCATTCAGATCGTTTGAAACTTATGAATACCCCGAGCTCGGTAAAACTAAAAACGTGGTTTGGAATTTAAAAACTGCCTCAAAATTTAAAAAACCTCGATATATTATAATAGGTTCACAGAAAAACCGGAAAAACAATATTGGAGTTGATGCTAGTTTTTTTCAACATTGTGAAATAACTAACATTAAAGTTATGCTAAATTCTGTTGTTTATCCGTACGATAATTTAAACTTGAATTTTGATAGAAAAAATTATGCAGTACTATATAATATGTATGCATCGTTTCAAGAATCGTATTATGGTAAAAATGAAGGTAAACCAATATTAAGTCCAGCTACTTTCGAGTCTAAGGCACCGATTGTCGTGATAGATACTTCAAAACAGAACGATTCAGGTACAACTTCTACTGTTGATGTTAGTATAGAAATTGAAGCTTTGGAAAATCTAGATGGTGTAAGTGCTTATTGTCTTTTAATACATGATCGTATTGTAGAATATGTACCTATTAGCAGAGAAGTAAAAAAACTTGTGTAAATGTATTATCTTAATTTTTTTTAAATGACTGTATACTTAATATAAAAATGTATAAAATAAAATTTTATGTGTTTTGTGGATATCATGTGTGTGAAGTATAATTGTGTGTATTTTTTTTAAGTATGTGAATGTTTTGTGTGAAATAAAAATAGTGTGTAAATTTAAAAAAATGTTGTTTATTTCTTACACGGTGAAATATGGTGAATTTCAACCGCTAAACTGGTAGTAGTGAAAATATGGTATTAAAAATACCATATCAATTAAAATGTAAAATTAAAAAATTGCTTTAATAATTATTACAAAAAATAAAATGTTATATCCACAAATAAAAATATTTATCACAAAAAATGTTCTCTTTTAGATATTTTATACACCTTAAAAATATGTAGAAATCGCTGCTTGGTGCAATATTTTTTCAACGGAAATTTTATTTTTGGTTACAGAACAAAAAATATTTTAAATATTTGGATTATTTTTTTTTACACGGTAAAAATATGTAGAAATCGCCCCTTGGAGCAATATTTTTTCCCTGTAATTTTTATTTTAGGGTCCAGAACCCGTATTTTATTACTACTTATAAAACTTTGTACACCATGGACAAAAAAAAACAGATGTTTATGTTAAGGTAAGACCTCAAGATTATTAAAAATAAATATAATTATTTAGGATTGTTATAGTAAAATAAATTATTGTTATTTTTGTATTAACAATCTGCACATATCTTTGTGGCAGGGTGGACAAGTAGGATAATTTATAGGAAGAATTGACAAACTTGTAAAATACTTAAATAGGTAAATAGGTACTTTTTGAAATTAAGGAGTATTGAAAACTTTTTTACGAATCAATCATTTAATATTCTATATATAATGTAGGACGAACATTGTAGGTATTAAATAGGTAATAGGTATTATAGGGAATATAGGTATTCTTGTTTCTGAGAAATAAATACATAAATAGTTAAAAATAATAATAATAATTACAAATATTTGCTTATATAAAAGAAAAAAATATATTTGGAGATAATAATCTTTAGTATGACCCTATATATTTATATGATTAGGAAGGTTTATTGGCTTCTATTAAAATACATTCAAATCATGGACATACACTACAGACTGCCGAGACATTAAGATTTTTACCAGCTGACAATAATCTGAAGAGTACATTTATTGAATATTTTAATAATGGTTTGGGAATTATTGAATCATCTAAGTACCATGAAAATGTATTGTCCTTGAAACATGGTTTTAAGCAACAGGATTATGCCAATGGTTCACTGAATCCAACATGTGTACAAAACTGGTATGAAACATGGCGGCTCAATAATCTAGGTCCACGTAGTGGTTCTGGATTAATTGAAGTAAATATTTATTCTGTTATATTTTCAATAATAATTAATATAATAATATGTATTAAAGTCAATGTATTGACATATACATTGCTAATATACTATAATAGGTACCTAGATTAATAAATAAATATTAATTATATAATGTGTTATTATGTAGAAACTGATAGAAAAAAAGTGTTATATGAAAAAGATGATATTATTGTTAATTTTAAACAAAATCCATTTGCTGTTGTTATATTGACTCCTATGATGAAAAGAGCACATGACTTGTCTCTCAACAAGACTTGGTGGTGAAAAATATGTAACTCTACCACAAGTTGTTGTTTCTTTTAATCTTTTAGTTGACAAGATAGAAACTACCATAACACAATTACATGAAAACATTTTAAGAACTGCAATAGACGAGCACCTACTTTTGAGTTTTCAAGCGGCACGAGATAAAATCCTAAAACATTATAAAAAAACAAACTGGATTTACTGCATCTCGCTTATTCTAGATCCAAGGCATAAGGCAGAAACATTTGATTTAACGCCTTGGGGAACAGAGTTAAAAGAAAGTAGTCTGAGGAAATTTGAAGAAATCTATGAGTTATACTTTAAAGAAGAGCCAGTGTCAGAAGTGCCAGAAGAAGAAGACTTAATTGGTAACGATGAAGATATTATAGACTTCAATGCGCTATATTCGACTCCGATCAATTTCACAAGTTCTCAGAATAGTAAGCAAGAATTTGAAAAATACCTAAGTCAGCCGAGGAGTGCAAGCAGTGTAGACATTTTACAGTGGTGGAAGCTAAATCAATTACAGTTCCCTGTATTAGCTAAGATGGCAAGAGACTTTTTACCGATTTCAGCCACTTCAGTTCCTGCAGAGAGACTATTTTCTAAGGCATCATTAGTTATACGTAAGCACCGGAATAGATTAAGTAACGAATCTGCACAATGGCTACTTTGTATTAACTCATGGTCAAAAATGCTTTTGTAAATTTACTATTATATTCATAATTTTTTTTTTTTAATATTTCTCTTTAATTACAGCTTGTTATAATACATGTTTAGAATTTTGAAGCAACATTTTTTTTTTTTTAATTAAATATGTAAAATAATTTTTAGACTATATTATCTTATAATATATTATAATTACTATTAAAATCATTATTTAAATTGTTTTTACAGGATTGGTATTGGTCTATCATCAATATATTATATCAAAAGGAATTTATAAATTGAATACTACTAGTAAATATATGCATAAAGAAAAGTTTAATTATGATTGACGATTGTTAAATTTTAAAGTAAATATTCTAATTATTTTTACTTATAACTTGTAAGTTATAACAAATACCTATAACTTTTGAAAAATGTAATATTCTTTTTAAATTAACCATAATAAATTGATAATTAGGTACTATATATTTGTTATCTGGTTCAATAAACATTCAACCAAGTAACAACTTACTTAAAAAATAAAATTAATACGATTTTTAGATTATAATATAATGGTCTATTGGAAATATTTATTATTATTAATTAATAAACATAAAACTTATTTAAACATCATATAAATATTTTTTTGTCGAGTGTTGGCTTGCAGATTTGATCCAAGCTGCACAATCTAGATTGACTAGTAACTTTATTGAATAGAAACTTACAAAATACATTTATAAAAAGTTTATTATTATTATGAAAACAAACATAATATTTTTTTAAAAAAAGTGCAAAATGAAATAACTGTTATGTTAGAATTTTATATATAAGATAAGCTCTCTCTCTCTATATATATATAACTGATATAACTATGTACTAATATAATTATATCTTAGAGATAATAAACAATTAACAAATTCTACAAAATCATAGCATAAATAGGGAAAAAACATTTTTTTAAATATTGCAAGAGTCTTGCAGCAAGACCAAGACTTGGGGTGCAAGACCAAGACCAAGACCAAGACTGAGTCTGCAAGACCAAGACCAAGACCAAGACTGCCATAGTCTTGGTCTTGGTCTTGGTTTGACCATCACTAAGCAGAACAAGCATATCTAGACACAACAAATTCCAACTATGCAAATTGGAATAAATATATTAGCACATACTGGGAATTTCGATCAAAATGGTGTCTTGCATGGAGGGATGCAACTGTCAATGGTCATCAAACAAATAACTTTTCTGAAATAACTGTTAGGATTTTCAAGGATATAGTTTTATCGAGAGTTAAGGCATATAATGCAATTGCATTAATTGATTTCGCTTGTACAGTTTTGGAAGAATATTACTGTCGCAGATTCAGAGAATTTGCAAACTCCAGAAATTGTAAGGCTAGACTTTTTCTTCAGTCACAATCATAGGCGTGCGCAGGGGGTATGCAGGGTATGCAGCTGCATACCCTGAAGCTCTTTGAGGGGCAAAAATCGTTTTTGGAAAAAATACTTTTGTGCGCAAGAAAAATAATTACTAATTATAGTGCGGCCCGGGAGTGTACATATTATTAATTATTATGTTGAAACTTGAAACTTGTCCGTCTGGAATGGAACTGTGGTGGGAGAAAATCGGCCTGGCCAGGGGCGAACGCAGGGGGGGGGGGTTTGGGGGATTAAACCCCTCCCGAAATGTTGGGAATAAAAAAAATTACCGGACCTTCAAATGTATTAGTTATTTAAAAGTTTACTGTGGTTTGTAAATGTATGTTATAATAAAACTAGCTGACCCGGCCACGCGTTGCTGTGGCTAAAGTTTTTGTTATATTACATTACGACACGGCGTTGCCCATGTGTTAGTTTCCCTTTTGGCATTTTCATAGGCCGTGTGTTAGTGTTTAATTTAATTGTATTGATGGTACTAATATTACGTCGAATTCACAATTTAATTGTTTGTGTGTGTGTGTGTTAATTATTATAGCACTATTAGATTCATTGATAACATTTATTTATAGGATGTGAATATTGTTATTATGTTTTATTATTATTATAGTATTATTATTATAAGGTGTAATTATTATTATAGCACCTCCTTATAAACTACATTGGTTGTTCTTCCGTTTGGGGCAAGAATGACTAAGCTTGTAGGGGAACTAACTCTGGAGCATGCCACATAAAATTGCCCATGTGTAAAGCAGTCATCACTCAAGTCAATCCCTGCTATCTTCAACGACTGCCCTTGCGACTTATTTATAGTCATTGCAAAAGATACCTTGATAGGAAACTGCAGTCTTTTAAATTCGAATGGATAGTTTGATGATAAAAGTGGTATACGTGGTATAAACGTTGATTCTCCTTTAGCACAACCTGTAATTATTGTTGCCTCAATTACATTGTTTTGGAGTGCTTTCACGCACAGTCGAGTACCATTGCAGAGTTTGGGTGGGTGAAGATTTCGCAACAGCATAATTGGAGCTCCTACTTTAAGGACTAACTTATGTGCTGGAAAGCCAGGGGGATTAAGTGCGTTGAGAAACTCCACAGGATAGTGAACTGCGTCATCTGTCTTCAGTACCATGTCTATAGACTTATACTCTTTTTCTGTTCCCTTAAATGATTTAAGAAGAATTTCATTAATCACACCTGCCCTGTCATTTTTAGGGGTCAAAATAGCGCGCTCACATAACCAATCCATCGATTTGTTTTTTATATCGGCAATATCAGGATAAATTTGAACTATAAGTCCTTGTAGTGTTGTCACTACTAAACCTAAATCCTTAGTGATAACCAACTTCCCAGCTAACTCGGGAAAATCTCCATTTCCTAATTTGAGTAGAAGTTCAGAGAATTTTCCAGCTGTGACATCACCTCCCAGGTGGACCCTCATATTCTTTTTGAGAGTAAGTTGTTCTATTAACGGCCATAAATAAGAAGCTTTTATGCAAGCCTTAACTTCATCTGCTCGACTTCCTCTTGGTATAACTGGTAGAGTTTGCCTAAAGTCTCCAGTTAAAAGAACAGTTGCTCCTCCCATCACTTCATTTTTATTTCTTATATCTTTAAGAGATCTATCAAGTGCCTCAAAACCTCTTTTATGCGCCATAGTGCTTTCATCCCAAACAATAAACTTACAATTGCGAAGCACTTTGGCTATATTACTTTGTTTTGGTATATTACACATTGGCGTTTCTATGTTAATGAGATCGAGAGGAAGTTTGAATGCTGAGTGGGCCGTCCTCCCCCCCTCCAAAAGCGTAGCAGCAATGCCAGAAGATGCAACAGCCAAAGCAATACTACGATTGCTCCTTACTTTTGTCAAAAGCAAGTTTATAAGAAAAGTTTTACCTGTTCCTGCAGGAGCATTTAAAAAAAAAATTTTTCCAGTATCAGATTTAATGCTGTGCATTATCCGACTATAGACATTGTATTGCTCGTTCGTCAGTAAGGCCTCGTTGCTCACTACTACCTTTGTTAAGGTATTCAGGTCGTAGTTTATCTCTCTCTGATAGACTATGTTTTCAAAGTTATTTTCTGTCCTTATTGGCTGAGGTAGCCCATAATTTGATATACTCTGACCTCCTACAGCAAGCACTGCATCTTCAATTTGTATCAAACATTTGTTGTGAGCATCATCTTTTTGGTCAACATCCATTTGTCGGATAATATCCTCTGAAAGATTGTTTTTATGTGTATCCCAAAGAGTTAAGGGATCCGATAGTTGACAAAATACTAACATTACTGTAAATAGTTCGCGCAGCTTGGAAGGAGAATCACTCAAAGAAGCTTCATTTAACGTATTGTTCCAGTGATTATCATCTTCAAGTAAACCTAACACATTACAGGCAGATTGGAATGTATTATGGAGGATACCATTAACAGTCTTAAGGTCTGAAAAAGATGTTGGTCCTCTAATTTCATGAAGAAGCATACGAAGATAGTAGCATTCAGTATTGTGTGGATGGATAGTATACACTCTTCCTAATGCATCGTCCTTCTTTACGGTCGGCCAGCCATCTACATTCCTTCCCTGCTTCCTTCTTTGAAACTTATTATTCTTAAAAACAAAGTAAGAAGGCACTTCCGAATAAAGGAGGGTTTTGGCGAAAACATCAGTTTTGCATAACTCAAAAAATGCTAAAAGCGTAGTCTTAGTAGGATTATTGAGCTTCTCTGCCAAGTTATTAGGGGTGAAGTATACTCGCTGACCATTCTCAAGGTGGACGGCTAGATGAAAAACCGTAGGATATCGTTCATGAATGGAAAATGATAATATTCTCCATACTGCTTCGGCACTGCTGATATACCTACCACTTTCGTACATTGTAATCTCATCCTTCTGGTTTTCTATCGTAAACGCTGCTTGGTCACTACCCTTGTTTACATACTTACAGATGTACTTAATACACTTAACAGAATGACACATCTCTACATTGATATGACAATTGAAAGTACGTAATAAGACTGGGTTGTAAGGCACAACCCAATGGTTGTCTAAATCAAGTCCCTTAATTCTTACAGTGAAACCACCGTCATTTGTAGACCTCCTCTTGTACTCTGGGTATCCATCGTCTCCCGTCTGTGTTTCTCGGCAAAGTTTTCTAGGGTATCTTTTACTGCATGTATTTTCTTTCATGCAAGGAGCATTAGGGTTTAAGCTGCCGCAGGGACCATGAATCATGTTACTTTTGACGATGTCATATAAAAGAGGATCTTGCTCAGGGTCTGGTATTTCGGCACTGATGACATTATCAATTATGTTTGATGAAATTCGATTCTGTAGCCACAGTAAGATGTGAACGTGAGGCAATCCTCGCTTTTGCCACTCCACAGAATACATATAACACCGTACGTCACCAAATAATTTTCCTTTAGTCAAGAGTGCCATTAATTTCTTTACTTTAATATGAAATACTCTCGCTATAATGTCATGACGATCGTGCGGCTTTTGTCCAGAAAACAGTGCATCTATGATGTCTTTCCAAGTAGGGTTACATGTAAATGTGATAAATAGATCAGGGCGACCATGCACGCGGACATATGTCATGGCATCTTGAGTTCGTTCATGCATATACCTAGGTCCGCCCGTAAATGATGAAGGTAGTACTACCATTTGACCTAGATCAGTTGCATTAACATCATTCCTCCCCACAGCATCTTTGAGATGAATATAGTTCTCAGCTCTTAGCTGTTTCTGATGATTCCTAATGAAATTCAACCTTTCAGTTTCAATTTTTGCGTATATATCGACCAAAAATTGACTGAAGAGGGAGCGGAAGTATACAATATGGTTAACTTCCTCTTGCCTAATCATAATTCGGTAAGCATAAAAGGATGCCGCAGAAACTTTTTTTTCAAGAGGCAATTTCGTAGTGGGATTACACAATGGTATGTCAATAGAATATCCGTCCTCGCCATGGCAAAACATAAGTGGATACTGCAGAGCGTCGTATGCTCGATTAATTTCACTGATACGCTGTAGTTTATTATCGTGACTTTGAAGTACGATGTCTCTATTTTCAAATTGCTGACTTCCAATTATCAGAGCTATTTCATTTTGTGTTGGTGCGTTAAAGCGACCAACATGAGCATTAGTGGGTTTTCTGTCTGCACGGATGACCACTTTAAATTCTTTACAGTTGTTTTGCACCGCATTAATCGTGGTCTTAAATTGTTTGACATAACTGTTTTTTTCATGGAGCATGCTTTGCAATTGTTTGACCAACCCTGGTTTGACGTCAGGAAAATTGGCGCACCTTGAGCGTACTTCCCTCTCATCCTCACCTACAAAATATATTTGTAAAAATTGGGCATTCTGATCAGGTTTATGCAAGAGACTCCCTACCAAATGATACACCTGGCCTTGAACTTTGAAAGTAGGCATAAATCCTTCTGTTACAATTTTTTTAGCCCCAAATGATGTCATTTGAAAACACCCATTGTATTTTCGTATAAGGTCCATAAAATGATTATGATGGGGGTGTCTGTCCATAAGCAGGCTGTTGAGAGGTTCCGGCAAATGTTCAAAAGATGGAAGCTGCACTTTGCCATTATTGCAGCACATTCCGGGGGTTTCTTCTTTCCATTTTAGAGCATTGCAGTATTTGCACTTGTGGTTCATAGAACCAAGAGCTATAGTTTTTTCTGCCTCATAAGCCAGGTCAGGATTGTACGTCATTCCTGAGTTGACCATTATTTTCCATGGAAGTGTCAGTCTTTCAACTTTCCGGCGAGGATTAGTATGCTCATATCGAGACCTAGCAGCTCTGCCTACCTCAGGATTATCTAGTTGGTACCTGGCAACTGCAGATCTGTTCACTAAAGGATTACGAAGTGCATATGTCTTTGCCGCGTTTTGAAGTTGTTTTTTTCTTATATTGCCAGTGTATCTGGCACGGCGTTTTCTACCCTTCTTCAGGGGTAAAGAGAAAGGTGATTGCTGTAATGTGGAGTCTCTCTGAGGGATTAATATTTCTGACTCATTAGGCAGGTAGACATCAAAATGGCCCATAGAGAGATTTTGCGTAAAACGCATCCTCAACACAGGGTAACCTTCAATACCAAAACGCTCATAGAGCTGATAATTGCGGTAAACTTCAAAAACGTAGTGGAACAATTGTCCAGCGGCCACCAATTCACATAAACCACCATAAGTATATAATTGAGACATGTCAGCAAAATACTCAGCGGAACTCATATAGTTGTCCCCATTGTTGTCGTGAGACATGATAGAAAACTCCGTCCAATTTTTTGTTACGTGGCACACAATAAGCTTGCGTATTTCTCTGGCCATTTGCTCAGTTCCGTACATAAGATAGGAGAGCGAATTAAATAAACAGGCACCATCTCCTGTAATAGGTACAACGATGTGAGATACCATTTCCCCATTCACGTTTAAAAACTCGATTGTCATATTAAAAATTTTTAATGAAAAAAGTTTTATAATTAAGTGATCAATTCAGTTAACGCCAATTTATATAAACTCACGCGGTTTGTATTTCGTGTATATTAATCAAAATTTACTTTTGAACGCCGTTTTATACAGACGCACGCGGTTACATAACAAATGTGCTAAAATAGCATAAATAACAAACCGAATTTTATGTGCTAAAAAGCAGACGTAGACAAAACGTTTTTCAAGGAGTTTGCGACAATTGCGCGTTTACAGGTCACTCGCTGTTGCAAATGATTAAGCAACAAAATTGTAAACCAACCACAGTCCACAAAACCATTTAAGTACTTAAAGATTTTAAAAAAATGTTCGTTTTATAAACACAACAATTAACTGTCGTGTTATGTCGTGTGTGTCTGTATATTAATCAAAATTTACTTTTATACAGACGCTCGCATTTTGTTATTCGTGTACCGTACGAAAATAATCAAAATTTACTTTTGAACGCCGTTTTATACAGACGCACGCGAGTCTTAACGCCAATTTATATAAACTCACGCGGTTTGTATTTCGTGTATATTAATCAAAATTTACTTTTGAACGCCGTTTTATACAGACGCACGCGGTTACATAACAAATGTGCTAAAATAGCATAAATAACAAACCGAATTTTATGTGCTAAAAAGCAGACGTAGACAAAACGTTTTTCGAGGAGTTTGCGACAATTGCGCGTTTACAGGTCACTCGCTGTTGCAAATGATTAAGCAACAAAATTGTAAACCAACCACAGTCCACAAAACCATTTAAGTACTTAAAGATTTTAAAAAAATGTTCGTTCTATAAACACAACAATTAACTGTCGTGTTATGTCGTGTGTGTCTGTATATTAATCAAAATTTACTTTTATACAGACGCTCGCATTTTGTTATTCGTGTACCGTACGAAAATAATCAAAATTTACTTTTGAACGCCGTTTTATACAGACGCACGCGGTTTGTAATTCATGTACCTACCCCACGAAAATAACAAACCGAATTTTACGTGCTAAAAAGCTGACGTAGACCAAACGGTTTTCAAGGCGTTTGCGACAATTGCGCGTTTACAGGTCAATCGCTGTTGCAAATGATAAAGCAACAAAGTTGTAAACTAATCACAGTCCACAACACCTTTTAAGTTTTTTAAAAAAAATTTCGTTTTATAAACACAACAGACCGCACGAAAATAACTAACCAAACTCCAATGTTTTAAGAGGCGTTAATAATCTGTGAAGCTCACGTCAATCAAACAGTTTTCAAAGCGTATTCGAATAAATACGTGTTTAATAGCCGCAAGATGCAATGGAAGTGAAATACGTCAGACGACAGCGGCGACAACGATGACAACGGTGGCTGATCGGTCAATGGTGGGGGGTGAGTAGGGCCGACGGAGTTGTAGGCAGCACGTATTCACCATTTCGCGTTATCTTTGTACTTTGACCGTCTACCGCCCGTACCTATTGTGTGTTGCAATCGCGGGTCGCCGATAACTTCGACTGTAGGCTATTAATAATTGATTGTTATTATTAAATTGTGAATTCCACGTACTATTAGCACTATCAATACACTGAACAGCGATTAACAGTTGGAAAAAAATACATATATATAGCTATATAAAATGTATACAAACTTTAAAAAAAACCCCCTTTTACCCCCTTAGAGTTCGAATTTTGAAAAATCCTTTCTTAGTGCGCCCTTACATTGCTTAAGGAACCTCTGTACAAAATTTCAAGTCTCTAGACCCAGCGGTTTGGTCTGGGCGTTGATGAGTGAATAGGGGCCGTCTCCTATATGTATATAGATTATCATTATACTACATGATAATTCAGTGTCACAGTGAATATGTTATTAACTTAAAAAAAATAACTTATCGATACCAGTCGCCCCAATTCGATGATATACTTACGTAATGTCGACGAGTGTACTTATCGCCGCCATCGACATATTACGGGAAATTCACAACGACCGGAACGAGTAACGACCAGTATTATCAAGAATCTAGATAATTCTAGTTAGTTTTATCTCGCTGTACCATTAATCATTAAAGTTTTGACTGACGTATTTGTATAACGTAATATTAAACGCAAATACAAAAATTAAAAATGAGTTCAATTTTAAAGTTTTTTAAACCAGTAAATAAAAATACTACCTTAGTTCCGATTGATGTGGATTCAGATAAATCGTCCGTGGATAGTCCACCAACAAAAAAAATTTAATAATTAATTTATATATATATATATATATGTATATCTATTGTGTATACTCGTATACTATAAATACCTTAAATAAAGAGTACCTAATACAGTATGATATTTATGAACATTTTTTTCAAAAACCCCCCCCGAAATTTTTTCCTGCGTTCGCCTCTGGGCCTGGCTGAGCGCACGACGTTCAGCACAGACCATAGATATTAGATAACAGAAGAACGGCACTGACAGTGATAACGTTACGGCAGTGCTAACGTTTGATTAGCGTATAAAATATACGTTTATTTTATAATAATTTGACGTTTACCCGTTAAACCATACTACCATAGTTAAAAATTCATTTTTTATATGTCTGTGCGTTGATTTCGGATTTCATAGTTTATCGATCAGTCAATATGAAACCTAGTAAAAATAAAAGAACTTTACATTCATACGTGAAAATACATACTATATGTGAAAAAATTGATATTCCATTACCATTACCCACAAAACGAAAAGTTGCAACTCGTATCGACAATATTAATTCACAGTTCCAGGCACAATCATTAGAGGAAGAATTAAGAGTCCAATCATTTTATCCTATGCTTGATATTATGATTAGTGGAATTGATGAAAGATTCAATCAAGACACTATCAATCTAATAAATGCAATTGATGGATTAATGAAATTAAAAATATGTATCACAGATATAAATTTATTAAGCAATCATTTTGAATGCAATAAAGATGAATTGGTAGCTGAAATAAATTTATTACAAAAACATGAAACAATAACTAAACAAATTGAAGGCAACTTGGGCACTAAAATGCTTCATATTTGGCTTCAATGGTTAAAAAATTATGATAAACAAAATATTTTTGGACAATTTACTAACATTTTAAAGAAGTTTGCAGTTATACCGGTCACGAGCTGTACATGTGAACAATCATTTTCAAAATCAACATTAGTAAAATCCAAGTTAAGAAGTACTATGCTTCAAGAAAGACTAAATGCATTGATGCTTATAACGGTAGAACAAGAAATGGCTATTAATTTAAATCCCGACGATATAATTGATCATTTCAAAAATTCTACACAACGCAGAATGATGTTATAATAAAATATATTATTTATTAATATGATAATGTTTTTTTTTTGTTTGTTTTTTAATTGTACAAGTTGTATGACATAACTATTTTAAGTTTTATCACTTTTATTTTTATTTTTATTTGAGTTTAAAGTAAATGTTTTGAATTAAACAGCAAGACATTTGAATATTTGTGTATTGTGTATATATTTTATCAGAATTTTAAATTCGTAAAATAACTTTCAGGGGGTGCCTGTGATAATCTAGTGCTTAATTAGGGGGGGGAGGAAAAAGTACAAAATTGGCTAAACACAGTGAAAACACTGTAAACAATGGGACACTAAGGCGATTGGGGGAGAATGCCCCTTTTGCCCCCCCCCCTGGATCCGCCACTGCTTCTGCATACCCTGAACAAGAGGGCTGCGCACGCCTATGGTCACAATCAAAAAAAGCCAGTACAATTAAACCTGAAAATGTAATCCAAATTTCAGATATTGAGTATAAAGTTGTAACTTCTGATGATAAGACTTATGACATAAATACAAGTTTAGGAATTTGCTCATGTGATAAGGGACAATTTGGATCATTTTGTGCTCACCAATGTGCTGTTTATTCATATTATGGTGTTGTATCGAAAAATTTCCCTCCAGCCACACCAGAAGATAAACATACCATTTCGGTTCTTGCCCAAGGTGATAAATCTCTACCAATTTCATTCTTTGAATCTTTTTTACCAAATTCTTCTGCACATTCCACTTCTAATAACTATACAGAGTCGAATATTGAAATCCAATCTGAAACTGTGAAAGAACTATTACCAGTAATAAAAAAATGTGATGTACCAGAAACATCACAAACAGATGAAAGTGTATCAATGAAAAATATTATTTCTTTAATGACAAATTTAGATGAGACATAAAATTCTTCTACGTCGGGTATAAAGATGATTGAATGTCGTTTAAAAAAAATTACATCAGAAGGAATGTGGGAATCATTTTTACACACTGCTGGAGGGGCATCTGTACCACTTCGTAGAAGATCTGGAACTACAATTAAAGTTTAACCTACCACAATTGCTAGGCGTTCATTAACATTAACAAGAGGTAGTAAACGTTTTCCAGTTGGGCGGCCAGCAAAACAGGAAAAATTAATAAATAAAAGAAAGAGAAATCTAGGATACAATATTAAAAATAAATTAATATAATTAAGATACAAATTATCTACTTTAATGTTTTTTTATTTACTTAAACTATTAAAATGAAATATTTTCTCAGTGAAAATTATTAATTGTAATATTGTACATTAAGTAAAATTAAATTCAGAACAGTTTCAGTTACAAATTATGATATATAATAGTACTAAATACTAATGACTAATAGTAACAGTTTGTATGTACTAACCTTATACATTTTTTTTAATAATTACCATCACTATGAAAAGTTATTAATTTTTGTAGTATAGTTTTTTTGTATTTTATATTTTCCATATTATCTTAAAAAATAGTAGTAGACAATTTCATTTTAAAAATAAATGTACAAAGTATTATGAACTGAGACTTATATAATATATATAATAATAATATAAAAAAGTGTAACTACTAAGTACTAATATTATTAAGTACTAATATTTATTCGAGTATTTATTGATATAATATGATATGATTATATTTTAATGAGATAAAGATAAAAACGGCGGGGGATTTAAATCCAGCCCATCAGGAGAGCCCGGTTGTGAAACAATGTATGGTATGGTAATATGCGACCCGTACTGTAGGGCCAAATCTACATATTATATATTTATACTCATACATTTATATTATACACATTTTCATATTAATTATTGCTGAGCCGAACAGGCTGCTGTGATTTATTTCCTTTTATATCATTGTTTACATTTTATTATTACATATTATTGTCCTTTTTACACATATTCCTTCGATTTACACCTATTTTTACACGTTTTCTTTACCTATTTTTATTACATTAATTATACACTACTTACACATATTACAGTTACCATTTTATACACACAGTTAAACATTGATCTCACATATATTGTTACATAGTTTATACATTTCTTACACTACTTATTGTTCAGTTGTACTTAAATTTAATTTGTTATCTTTGAGCCAAACGGGCAAATAAATAAAATACAATACATTGCAACACAAATTGATTTATTTTTATTATTATATTATTATTCAGTTGTTAAGGCACCCCTATTTATTTTTATATATAAACTTAGGAGCCGAAGGCGGCAACAACTATTATTATGATTATTATTATTTGATTTATTGTTCGTCCATTGTGGCAAATTATTATATTGTTAGCAAGTGATCTTAAGACAATTAGTTTCTTATTTTATCGAACAGGTGTATAAGCGGAGGATACGAATAATCCTGGTATCACAACAATTACTAACTCTTTGTCAAAACTTCCTTCGGCATTTTCTGAAACTCTTAAAGTACTTTCAATCATTTTAACATTACCTTGTACTACTGTTTCTAATAAAAGAGTTTTTTCATCTATAAAAAGAGTCAAAAGCTTTTTGCGCTTAAGTATGAATGGTGATAGATTAAATGATTTGATGGTGATTAACGATGAATCAACTAAAGCAAATAGTATTGACTTACAAGAAGCTTTGATTATGTTTTCTAACATGACGACATGGCGGTACCCTCTTGTATGAATATACAAGAATATCAAAAAATAAAAATAAACATGTAATTTTAATTCATTATAATCACCTATGCTTTAATGAATTTTAAATTAAGTAATATTCAATATATAATAATAATATAAAAAAGTGTAACTACTAAGTACTAATATTTATTCGAGTATTTATTGATATAATATGATATGATTATATTTTAATGAGATAAAGATAAAAACGGCGGGCGATTTAAATCCAGCCAATCAGGAGAGCCCGGTTGTGAAACAATGTATGGTATGGTAATATGCAACCGGGAGGTTGCCAAGCGGGGATTAAAACTCCCCGACGGGCGGCCGCTGGCTGTCAGCGGCACGTTACTGCGCAAGTACGTGGAGACGGCAACCGCGGAACACGGCGCCGAGGTAGCCACCGACGTCGCCGCTAGACTCCAGCACACCGAGGAAACGGCCAAGCGGCATTACGTTGTCGAGTCGGCCGAGGCCGTCAGGCGCCAGCAGCGGTCACTGGCACTGGTCACCGGGGCCATTTGGACCGAATCCGACGTGCTCGGCAGGTGAGTACGCCCGGAAACCGATTCGCAAATTCGCAGTACAATCAATCATTCGATTTCTTCCCGTAGCATGGACCAGTACACGGAGGAAGACATGGCGTCCAAGTAGGACCTTCAACGGGCGGTCCGAAAATCGGAGCCCGAGGCCGTCATAACGGACGCTTCCTTCGAAAGGATCAGTCGGGCTTGGCCATTGGCGAAAAAAACCTAGTTTTCGTCGGTGAGAGCCGCAGCTTCAAGGCTGCTTGCAGTGGAGTATTAAAAAATGACGGAAATACTATTAATTACTAATTATGTGAATTAAATCTTTTTGTATGTATGTACTTTGTTGAATAAATTGAATTCTTTCGGAAAAATTGAATTTTTATTTAGTGGTCCTAATAATTTGGGACACCGATTTTTTAAGATTATATTTTATATTTTGTATGCTTAATAATGGGTATACTCGTATAATTTAGTATTTAACTATTATTCTGTTTATATTATACTCATATAAATTAATATCTATATAATACACATCTATATTTGTAATACTTAATAATGTTATATATTTTAATATTTAACTTTTAAACTGTTTATATTAAACCTATATTATAAACTAATGAACTACACGACTAATAAAAAATCATTAAATCATATATATGAATTTTTGTATTTTACTTTACTTATTAATCCTACCATTTTTCCTGGCCACATCAACCCAGTTTAAATTAAAAAATGGTAATGATAAAACAATTACAGTACCTATTATACATATATTATACAATTGTAATTATTACAAAACGTTATGTAGTCTGAGTACAATGAAGAATGTAACTGTAGCAAAATACATTGTAGAGGTTATAGTATAATACTGGTTGTTCTCACCAAATTATATATTGAATTTATCAGTATATTATTGCAATGATTGTAAACACTATTGCAGAAATTGCTATTAATTAGAACATCTTTTACCAAATAGCAGTGTTTGGATTACCAAACGATCTGTTAATAGCAACAAACGATTGTTGTTATAGTTCCAGAATGTTTCGTAACTTTTATCAAACCTAATTACTTACCAATTATAAAAGGTTCTGTTACCACTATCAAAACCAGTTTACATGAAATACATTGTTAAGGTAACTGAACGTTTTGTTGTCACGAGCGCAACCAAATATTCTGGTTACAGCAGCAATATTCTGGCTGTATATACAAGTTATTTTTTTCCGTGAGTGAACTTTTTTTGAAAATTTTGCCAACTTTTCACAGTGACATATGATTGATACATAGGAAAATTTTCCGTATTTCAGCAAATTTAGTGACTAAATAACTAAAATCGATTCAATAAAGATCTCGTCTATTAAATGTTTTACAATATTTACTCAATAATTCATATTTTTTGAAAAAATCAATAGAGAAAATATCTTTTCATAGGAACATTAACACCAACTTCTAATTTATTGAGTAATTCGATGTAAATGTTGGACCAAATTTCCTACCCAAAAATGTGTTTCTAATAGTAATAATAATAAACATTATTTTAAAATCAATAAACTCATCTCTCCACTCAGAATCTAATATAATTTAAAATATGCTACAAAAGTATTATTTTGTTTATTTTTATACATAACCAATTTATTAACATAACACATTATCAAAAAAAGGGGGCGAAAATACTAAGTCACCAATTGCACGCGAATAGGCGTGGTCGAATTGAATCATCGTTAAGTTTAGTGTTGACACGATGAAATACTGGACTATCGAACGTTCAGGTTCTAGCAGAAAAATCCAACTGTTTTTCACCTGTGTGGCATCGCATGTGTAGTGTTAGATGGCCTTTTGAGTGAACGTTTTCGAACACACAGTACACTCAAATGGCTTTTCACCTGTGTGGCATCGCATGTGTGGTGTTAGATGGCCTTTTTGAGTGAACGTTTTCGAACACACAGAACACTCAAATGGCTTCTCACCCGTGTGGTATCGCATGTGTAGTGTTAGTTGGCCTTTTTGAGTGAACGTTTTCGAACACACAGAACACTCAAATGGCTTCTCACCCGTGTGGTATCGCATGTGTAGTGTTAGTTGGCCTTTCTGAGTGAACGTTTTCGAACACACAGAACACTCAAATGGCTTCTCACCCGTGTGGTATCGCATGTGTAGTGTTAGTTTGCCTTTTTGAGTGAACGTTTTCGAACACACAGAACACTCAAATGGCTTCTCACCCGTGTGGCATCGCATGTGTCGTGTCAGGTCGTTATTTTGAGTGAACGTTTTCGAACACACAGAACACTCAAATGGCTTCTCACCCGTGTGGTATCGCATGTGTAGTGTTAGTTCGCCTTTTTGAGTGAACGTTTTCGAACACACAGAACACTCAAATGGCTTCTCACCCGTGTGGCATCGCATGTGTCGTGTCAGGTCGTTATTTTGAGTGAACGTTTTCGAACACACAGAACACTCAAATGGCTTCTCACCCGTGTGGTATCGCATGTGTAGTGTTAGATGGCCTTTTTGAGGGAACGTTTTCGAACACACAGAACACTCAAATGGCTTCTCACCCGTGTGGTATCGCATGTGTAGTGTTAGATGGCCTTTTTGAGTGAACGTTTTCGAACACACAGAACACTCAAATGGCTTCTCACCCGTATGGCATCGCATGTGTCGTGTCAGGTCGTTATTTTGAGTGAACGTTTTCGAACACACAGAACACTCAAATGGCTTCTCACCCGTGTGGTATCGCATGTGTCGTGTCAGGTCGTTATTTTGAGTGAACGTTTTCGAACACACAGAACACTCAAATGGCTTCTCACCCGTGTGGTATCGCATGTGTAGTGTTAGTTCGCCTTTTTGAGTGAACGTTTTCGAACACACAGAACACTCAAATGGCTTCTCACCCGTGTGGTATCGCATGTGTAGTGTTAGTTCGCCTTTTTGAGTGAACGTTTTCGAACACACAGAACACTCAAATGGCTTCTCACCCGTGTGGTATCGCATGTGTAGTGTTAGATGGCCTTTTTGAGTGAACGTTTTCGAACACACAGAACACTCAAATGGCTTCTCACCCGTGTGGTATCGCATGTGTAGTGTTAGTTCGCCTTTTTGAGTGAACGTTTTCGAACACACAGAACACTCAAATGGCTTCTCACCCGTGTGGTATCGCATGTGTAGTGTTAGTTCGCCTTTTTGAGTGAACGTTTTCGAACACACAGAACACTCAAATGGCTTCTCACCCGTGTGGTATCGCATGTGTAGTGTTAGATGGCATTTTTGAGGGAACGTTTTCGAACACACAGAACACTCAAATGGCTTCTCACCCGTGTGGTACCGCATGTGTAGTGTTAGATCGCCTTTTTGAGTGAACGTTTTCGAACACACAGAACATTCAAATGACATTTGATACCGCATGTTTTCGGTTAGTTGAAGAGTTTCTTCAATCCTGTATTGAAAGTTTTTTGTGCTCGCGGCACACCCAAACGGTTTCTTTTCGTTACTTGAATGTTTTAATTCGAATGACTTTTACGGTTAACATATCATACTCACCGTATAGACAAATTTATATAGACATTGTTTAAATACAACGAAATAATTCGATATTTTGTTCTAAACGATTTCAATCGCTTTTGTATTGTGGCAACTGCATCTTGACAATTGATCATCTGCAATGTTCCCTAGTCGTGGAGATTGAACTATGATATTATTTATTTTACTATGGTTTCGTTACTAAAGCACAGTTATTGAATGCAAAGTATGAAAATAATAGTTAGCTGAAAACATATGGTTTGAGTCACGTAATAATATATTCATACTTTTCAGTCTTAGATTATATACTTTTTTCACTTCAAAAAAATCGTATACAGGCCTGCCGAGGCTTAAAAGCGTAATAGGTCCGAATGGCGTAAAAAGTCAAGTTTAATGTTTTATTTTCCAAAATGAAATCTATGCTACTGAAATACACTCAATAACTCACTGGTAGGTTATAGGTGAGGTTAGGTGATATAGGAATTCGGAAGTATCATTTTTCAATATAAATATTAACCATTAATATCGGAATTAATAAAATAATGAAAAATAATAACATTTATTCAATAATATTTTTATTTGGTTATTAGGCGGTGTTTTAAATTAATATCGCGACTACGTTTATTATATCGCAGTAAGTTTTGTATGACAATTAATTAAACAAAATAATTGTAAAACCAATAATAGTTCCTTCGTTTCACTCGGAATCCAACATATAATATTATCAATGTTTCAGTTTAGAGTGTGTTATAGACTAAATAAAATTATGAATAAAATAGCAAAAAACACATGTACACACATAAGTGTTAATATTATAATTATGTACAATTCAACTGAACTACACTCATATATTATTAATCATCAACAAGCATAATATATATTATCGTTAAGTAAATATATTTATACGAATATTGGTAATTGGTTTTATGTTCCGAGTGTTCTGATACGTATTTTGAAATTTATACTATATCACTCACCAAATTATTATGTTGATTAACAATAAATGGTATACGTGGCATGAGTCATCATTTGGAAAAGAAAAAAAAAAGTATACCTACATAAATGAATATAGCATTTTTTATACGATCAATATTGCGCCTATTATTATTTCAGTAAAATGCTATTATATATTATGAGTGTTATTATAACACACTATAATAGTTATGTGACGTAACATTTTGAGAAAACCATTAACAGTGGGCGTATATCGCAGTCCATTATGAACTCTCACAACGCTCTGGGCAAGGGCTTCATGTCATCGGTATGTATAAAATATAATAAGTTTTTAAAGTTATTGTCAATTATTTATTCTATATATTACATTATATACATATTTGTATATTTTTTTTATTATTTAAGTTGCTGGCCGAATTGTATGATCTCGAAATCTTACTTCGATTTTGGTCCATGGCGATTCGAAGGGACTTGATTATAGTCGCCTCGGATCCATTATGCCTGTCCGGCCGTTGATTGTCGGGCAGAAGAGAGTTTCTATATACAGAGGGCTATTTACGGTAATGTCCCCATCCATAGCACCGTTAGATCGATTATAGTGCCAAATTTTTATTCATTGGCTCAAAAAATAGATTAATAATATTACATTGAAAACGTAGATACTTGGTAAGTTTATTAAGTTACACAACGAAAATTATATCAGTTCATTGAGGAAAGCCAGTGAACAAAATGTAATAAAAATTAGCTGTGCATGTTTGCGCTATTTTTTTTTTAACCAGTGATTGAAATTTCGTGTAAGTACACCATTTTTGGTATAATATTTCTTTATAGTGAAATAGCATAATTTTTTTTCATCATTAATTTATTAAATCAAATTACCCGTGAAAATGTTCATACATGTAGGTATACTAACAAATAGTAGGTACTATACGTACTATCCAGGAGGAAAAAAAATTGCATTGAATTATGTTTTAAATGTTTTAAAAATCAACAAAGATGATGATGACATACAAAATGTTATTGAAGAGATTACGAAATGTTTAGCTACTTCATTTTTTAATAGGTATTTATGCATTATTTTATTTATTTATATTTACATATTTATTCTATTTTATAGACTTATTAATGATAGGTAAATTGTATATTATTATAGATATTTTATAAAATGGAACAGTAGCAATCGAAAAAATGAAAGATTTCAAAAAGAAAATCGTGAATGGCTTTGTTCTACTATTCATTTTCCGGTGTCTGTATACACCAATTTAACAGATATAAATAGTTCTGAAACTTTAGGCAGCGGTCGCCCAACTATTACATTTGACGAAAGTAGTGCGCGTTCAAAACGACGAAAATGTCAACTCCTTTACAAATCATCAAGTTTAAGTGAACTTAGTGCGACTACTTCATATGCGTTGAGGAAAGAAGGAAATGAAGATACAGAAAAGTTAGTAACAGAAGCAACAAACACTACTCCAAAAAGAGGAAGTAAAATTCGTGGTGTACCTATGGGTGAAAAATAAAAATACGTTAAGCCGTCTGTAATGAGTCCGGAAGTCGCTCTTTCTTTAATCATTTCATGTTCGTTATCGAAATTCCAATACAATATGCTCCGTAAAAACGCTAATAAACATAATCATGATTTATATCCTTCATATGATCGATTTATTGATGAAAATGTTAAAGCGTATTCTAAACAAATTACAATCGAAGAACAAAAAGTGAAATGTGAGGTAAATAACATAAATAATTTTTGGTTAAAAAAAATCAAATATTGAAGTTTAAATTTAATTTTTAAGTTATGTCACAATATTATTTAATTATTTTAGATACAATTGCAATCCCTTTTATATCATACTCGTACTTCTAAAAGAGTTCTTCAAAGCATGCCAATGCCCCTACAAGATATAAGCACACTTCATTGAAAAAGTGGCTTCGACGGTACATCAGAATTTACAAAGTATAAGCAATTAACTTCTGGGGCATCACAAGACGACACCATATTCGTCACTTCACTAGTACCTATACGGCTTGTTGATGACATCACAAAGGAGGTTGTGTGGCAGAATCCAGCCTGTTCATCAACAAGATATTGCAGACCTATACGATTGCAATATGTAAAAGAAAGCGTTGATATTTCTAAAATCGAAGAAAAATACATTTCAGATCAAATCAATGGCCTTGCTAAATGAAGGGGTCCGTGCAAAAAGCAGGCAGCTCCATTTTTCGTAATTGTTCAGGAGACATAAAAAGCCATTTTTTAAATATTGAGTTTTAGGTAAATCTAATGTTGTTATCAATTTAGATATGTTAGACCACGATGAAAAATATGCCGTAGTACGTGATTTGATTTTCTATTTTGATTTGAGATGGGGGCTATTATTAACCTAAAATGTTTGGATTTACCTGGTTTTTTGCCCAGAAATGTTTGTTAAAATTAATATATATGTTTTTAATTAATCATATTTTTAAATTATTAACTCTAATTTATATCAAACTTAGTTTCATTTTCTTAAACATTATGAAATGTATAATTTAAGGCACAAATAGAACAATTTACATCACTACAATATTGGAAAAATGATTTTTTTCAAAATATGTTCAATATTAAAATTTTTTATCAACTCAAAATTATTATAATATAATAAAACTATTTTGTTACCCTAAATGTAAAAATTATATGTACTCTTCAAAACTTGTACCATAATATATGTAGGTACGATAACTTTAAATAATATAATATTATAGCAAAAATATTGAACGTGGCAAAAATTCGTGACAAAAACCAGATAGCTCCGGAGCTACCCTGTTCTTTCACGGAAAAAAAAACAAGATTACTCCAAATACTTCATATTTCCTATACTGGTTGTTTGATTTGTATCTTTCTTGTACAGATAAACTCGTAATTTTTTCCTGTATCAAATTCAATTAAAACCTGAAGCTAAAGCTATGTACAATTTATTGAATACTTAAGAAGTTTGTATAATGATTTGCTTATGGAATTCAATTTTAAATAGATAAGCTTATATTTACATTATTGTGTATTTTATTTTACATTATTTAATTTTTAATTTTTTTTGGAACTTGGTAACACTAACCATAATACTATGACTTATCAGTAATTTAACTTATAATCAATGAAATATAGCATAATATTATAATACAAATAATAGAATATTAGTATACTCTCTATATAGTATTGTAGACAGTAGACATAATAATATGTTATACGTCCTTTAATATATTATATAATATATATAATTTTTTTTCAACACTTAATTTAATACTTATAAACTGATGATATTATTTGTAACCAGATTCGACAAAGTCAATAAAAAACTCCAATCTACACTTATGGACCTATCAACAGTAGTTAAACCATATGATTCACTGAAACAATATTTGGATAATTTGAGAGATGACTTTGAAAGTATAGAAAATGCAGCAATTTTATAGGGTGGTTGTACAACATATGCATTTGATAAAAAACGTATTAAAAAGAGAAAAGTATGTTATTTAAATTCTGAAAGAGCTGATCCCAATCGGAAATTTATTACTTACGCCGACATTCACAACGGGCGCAATACTGCGCCTGTATTGGCTAACCGTGAGTTGGCTGGCCCTTTCGGGCATAGTACTGGCAACAACTTTAAATAGTTCTATACTAGTACTGGAAAACCAGCATTGATAGTCTAGTGCTGTTGTAGTACTAGCATATTACGGGCCTCGATCGGTGTACTATAACGAAGGCCAGCTTTGTTTGTCGTAGTTGTGCCAACATTGGCGGAATACTGGCTTACCACGGGCTGTGTTTCAATTGTGAGTAAGGGCCAGTCAATATTTGTCGAAGTTATGCCAGCGTTGGCGGAATACTGGCATAACACGAGTTGTGTTTCAGTTGTGAGCAGAGGAAATTTGGTGTTAGTTATAATTGTGCCAATTTATGGCTAAAATAGGTACCTATACTTGTCTCACCCGTTGGATAATTTTTTCAAATTCATCACTACATAATAAATCACTACCTATATAATATATTGCATACAACGTGTACATTTCATAATATATAATATGTAGGTACAGACGTACAGTGATTTTTATACACATCGCAAGCAGTGATACCTAAATAGGTAAAATACGTAGATAAATTGTAGAATAATTAGGTACATTGTACATTTGTACAGTTTAAATCACAATAGCAATGTGTACAATCACTGTACAAAACACAAAATGTATAATCACATTTTAACCACAATCATACAGTTTTTCACATATAAAAATTATATATAAGAATATTTTATTACTATACAACTATATTATAATATTACCAAAATCAAATAGGTACAAATTCAATTTAATTTAGTATGAATAACTTTAATAATATTGAATTTTAAATTAAAATATAAATATTCAATGACGTTCTAATCAAATTATAAATCTAATGATTTTTCAATGATGTTTTTCTCCTTCTAGAAACACTTTTTTGTGTAGAAATGCTGATCCAAAAGTTTTTATAATTAATTTTTTAAATAGAAAATCACACCCAAATGGTACATATATTTATAGTTATGTTTAAAGACTTACGTCTCTTTATTGAATAAATAAATAAAACTATATTACTATCACAAAGAGTGAAATATGTTGAAAAATTGTATTATATCTACCATATCCATGTTATAATACCATATAATCATCGTTAGAACTTATAAGTTATAACCAAATAATATTGAATAATAAATATCGTATATCATTAGTTTATCACGATAACATAATATTATGTTCGAATTAGGACCTGAACCATAATTTAAATATTGATTAAACTTGCAAGGTAATTACTCACGATGAGTAGTTAAATATATGTGTGAAGAAAAAAAATTATAAATAATATTGTACTTGAGTTATTACGGAATCAAGGTAAGGGCGGAGCATAGCATTTTTGAATCCGTAAATATTTCCGCGCTTTGGCCGTGACGTCATAATCCAGGATATTTCGCGCGGGAAATGGTCTCATCAAACGGGTTTATATTGTTCTGTGCTTATAATATGGTTTACACCTTACGCCTTAAATAAACACACACACATATATATATACATAAATAAAATAATATTTAAATGAAAAATAAAAAACTAATATTTTTGTTATTACTTGATGTTATCAGTGAACATAAAATCGTGTTATTTATTATCATTAATTTACTATAGGTTTTATCATAGAATACTATAGTATTCTATGATTTTATTTTACACTGTTATCTGTAGATCTACAGCCTGTGGTTTGTATATTGTATTATTCTACGTTATACTTTTGAACTTCTCATATATTATAATATATATTATAATATTATAAATTTATAATACACTATGTCCGAGAAAAAAAGTACGCATAAATATTGTTATGTTCTACAAAATGTATCTATGGATCAGTGGCGCAACTACGGGGGTGCTAGGTGGTGCTTAAGCACTCCCAACTCTATTTTAAGCCCCCCCAAGTCCAATGTCTTTATAATTTAAAATATCTATAGTTTTAAGTTTTATCAATGTTATTTTATTTTTTAAGATATCTGAACCACGGTTATCTACACAGGTTGGCGTACGACGATATGTATTCTATGCATTAGATTGTCGAAGTGGCGTTTATAGAGAACTATTAGCGCTAGTAGTAATCGACCCGACATTAACATATAAATTATACAAAAAACTGTAGTTTTTCATTCTTTACTCATAAACGATTACAAAAAAATAAAAATTGCTAAGTACCTAAATTATAGATTGAACATTTTTACATCAGATAGAATTTTTTTGGTGTTTCTATCTTTAAAATAACGTCTCATTTTCAATGAAAAAAATATGTTATTTTGGCGCCAAAAAACAAAATATTATGTTTTCAGATAAGTGATAATTTTTGTTAATTGTTATATTGTATCTTAAATCTTTATTCGTTATCTCGTTGTCGTAGTCGTAGTGTCTGAGTTTCCGAGTGTGTCAATTTTGAATTTTCGTGTATCGTTAAAATGGTTAAGTGTTGTATTGTTGGATGCACATCTGGTTATAAGTCTAATAAAGATATAATTATTCATTCGGCCGGTTCGATCAAAAATATGACACAAAGGTGATAATGTAGACTCCCTTTGGTTTTTAAATAATTATTACAAAAAGAAAATGTAACTATTATAGGTTGATTTCTGTATTTTATTATTATTATTTATTAATTAATTTATTGGCATTTTATCAGTAACGTTATTTTGATTTTTGGCACCAAAATAATATAATTGTTTTCATTGAAAATAAAATGTACTTTTGAAGATAGAAACACCAAAAAAATTCTATCTGATGTAAAAATGTTCAATCTATAATTTAGGTGCTTAACAATTTTTATGTTCTTGTAATCGTTTATGAGCAAAGAATGAAAAACTACAGTTTTTTGTATAATTTACATGTTAATGTCGGGTCGATGACTACTAGCGCTAATAGTTCACTACAAATGCTTTTTTAACAGAGATAACACTCCCGTACGCCAACCTGTGTAGATAACCGTGATCTGAACTAAGTAAAAAAAATGAAGAAATGAAAATGTTAACTGATGCTTCTATCCAAAATATATTACAACGTTACTCGTTACCAAGTAATAACATTAATAAACCAATTCGTCACTAGATAGCGTAGGTTCCACTTAAAGGAGAAATTCGTAACATTGTCTGACCGGCTGATAAGGCTCTGTGTCTAGTCCTGTATATCTTAGTTCATGCATTAGACGGTCAACAGCGATCACGATTAATGATAGTGGTATCTTTAATCGTGACAGCGATTCGGCGATTGTAATAAATAATAACTAATAAGTGATAATACCGGGTTTTCCTCGTTCACCAGCTTGCTAGTTCTTTATTGTTTATTTCAAATTTGAAAATGTTCGTTATTTAATTCAGTGCAGTTATTCAAATTTAAATTTGTTATATACCTAATAATAACAACAATATAACGGTTTACCTTTTTAGCACCCCCAAGATTTGAACTCTAGTTGCGCCACTGCTATGGATATCACAAAAATACAATAATTCATTTGTAATATTTAGCGTCGTAGCATAATTGCGTATTTGTATTTAGGTACATCAGTATAATATGTTGAAATAACATTGAACATTTATTGAGATTTCATTTAAAATAAATTAATACCCCTCTCCCCTTCTAGAATGTTACTTATGGGTGATAATAATCTATATTGTTGATTATTGAGTGTCATTTTACAACTTGTGTAAAATGTATCGGAGGTCAGACTATAATATAGTCTTCATGTTTTTTTGCATAACTAACTAGATCATAACTAGGGCTCGGATTGATATTTAAAAACATATTTTTACGGTGACTTGATAAATTAATTTAGGTAAGTGATAAATTCGTTTCAAGCGATTCCCAATGTAATGAATTATATTTTTTAATACATATTTTTACATATTTTGCCATAAGTACATATTTTTACATATTTTTCAATGATTCCATTTTTTCCTACATATTTCTCAAAAATTCCATTTTCTCCTACATATTTTAACGATTTGTTCATTTACGATTTATTGATAATTGTATACGATTATATTTTTCAATAAAGATAATTTCCCATGTTTCCAAAAGTATACGTAAACAAAATAATACCTAAATAATTATTGAACTAATCGACCGTGATTTACGGTCGATATTATATTATGTTCGATATTAAAAATAATTTAATTTATATATCAGTTAATTTTTAATTTTAAGAGAATACAATAAAACAACTAGAAACAAGTAAAATGACTTCGATTCAATGTTTAGGAATTACAGAAAAAGCTGAAAAATACATAGAGCAAGTACAAGGACCCTTGGGAGTTGCAGTAAAAGAAAAAAATGCACAGTGTATCACATAAAAATCCTGGCTTAAGCTGCCTAAAATTAATTAGAGATATACATTGCGAAATTAATGTGGTAATATTGCCGGCTGAACACACTCCTTATGACATTTCAAGTATAACATTTGCACTTATTACCTCGGTGAAAGTCGAGCACTCCTTTAGTCGGTACAAATCTGTGTTACAACCAAATGATAGATCATTTTTAACTTTGAAAATTTGAGCATAATATAATATATGGCATCTCATTGCTTTCAAAATCAAGATCAAAATGAATAATGTCGAAGTAAAATAAGTAAATTAGATAATAATGCCATTTATCATACATAATATGTAATTTTCAATGTTTTTTTCAGTAATGTTCTGTAATTTTTTTTTCCATATTTTCTTTTTTTTTTTATCACATATAAAGCGATTTTTTATTACATATATATTTACATATTTTGGTTTTATAATCCATATAAATCTGAGCCCTAATCATAACAAAAAAAAAATGACACATTTTTTGCATCAGAGTGCGTGATGAAATTTTATTTTTTTAATGTATATATTGAGAAATTCCAGATTTCAAGAATAATAGTGTTTTTTAAGTATATATAACTGTGTTTATGTTATAAATCAAATAAGTATTCGATAAGCCTAAAGAAGCTCATATTTATATTTTAAACTATATTAATATATTTATTATTTAATATAACCACAATAGTTTTTACATTTTCTTGATAAACTATGTCTACGTAAATTCCTTGGCCTGTGTTTTGCATAATAATATAGATCAAAACTTAAAAAAAAATGATAATTATAATTTATGATATATAATAACAATTAAAATCTTTAAATAAAGAAATTAAACGGCGGTGTAAACGCCAAAGCGCGACTGCAAAGTGCAAACAAGATTCTCATAAGCTATACTGGATATTGACGTCACGCGTAGGCCACGCCCACTATAAACGTACGCGTAACTTTTTTAGTCCAATAACTCAGTCAATTTTAATTTTTAATAAAAATTAAAAAATATGGGTCTTTTTATTTACTGTCTGTAAGAGATTTATGTAATAATAAAAAATATGTTCAGGTCCTAATTCGCCAACCGCCGGTCGCGGTTTGTCAATCGTCACTGGGGCCAATACATGTTTATTTTCTTTGTCATATTTCAAATGTACTCTGTGTTGTTATTCCCTCTGTAATTTGTATTCACTGTTAAGTGTACATTTCGCCACTGAGTCATAGCTTTCTGCTTATATTTCATCGTCATCAATTCATCATCTTTATATTTATTATATATATGTATATATATATAAATTGATGGGATTGATTGTTTTATTTTTGTTTTTATTAATTAATAATATGTTCTTTTACTAAAAAAAAAGTTTATTATTTTATTTTCTATATTGCTGAATTGTTAATTATAATAATATTTTCTTTTATTATTTATTCACATGACTATAAGACTAAGATATATATAAATATTATATAAATTAACGTCCGTGAGCACAATGATAGTCTGTATAACTAGACAATGGAAATCTAGAACAAACTCAACAAAACTTTTTTATAACCAATATAGACAAAACACATCTGTAAAAAAATGTTTATACATATACTTGAATAATCTAAAATTTGTCATTAAACAAAATGTACACTTATAACTATCACCATACTTGACATTTTTAAATAAATTGCTAATGTTTTCCAGGAATTTCATACGGGGAAAGAAATGGAGGCAATACACGGATAGAAATCTGCAGTTGATTTAACACCAAATGTTGTTAATGTTGTATAAATCTGAACGTCGATTTTGAACTAAGGATGTTTTGTGGTTGAGTTAACAATAGTGTTAGATAAAATCAAAATCCTATGCATTTTACAAATTTGAATAATTATTGGTGTTGTTTCAACAACATGCCACTTTATGGTGACCTTATTATTGTTATTGAATTAACATTTATTTAATGGTAAGCTAAATACTGCAACTTGATGTTATTTCAACAATAATATGCTATTTATAACAACCTTATCGCTAATATTGAATCACTTTATTACAATAGTAATCTTGACATCTATTTGGAGTTGTTTCAACAACACGAAGTTTCTAAAATAACTGTGTTTAACGTTCAATGAAATTAAAAATTGTTCAATTTAATTACGATAAAAAGATCAATTTTAATTTTTGTGATGTTATTACCTACTTAGTTTTTTTTTTTTTTTTAGTATTAATCTTAAACCTTGGAAACTGTGGCCATTAACTATTTAGATTTTTAGATAGTGGAACTGTAGAAGTAAACTATAGGTTGGAGGAATAGGTACGCACATGGTACACTGCTAAAAATCGGGTGGTCGCCCGTGACTACAAGCAGAGAAATTGAAATGACTGATTAACTGATCCGCCATACCATACCAGCTACTTAGGTTTATTACTCAGGAATGAGGTATAATGTATATATTAAGTTTAAACAAAATACAAATTGTGCAATTAAAATAATATGCAAAACAAGGTTTATTCAATATTTACTCATGAAAAAATTTTTTTTCATGTATTTTCACGTATTTTCACAGAAAAAAGGACTTTGTACAAAAAATAAATACAATTATAAAATAAAATAATATAAACATATTATAATTAATTTTAATGAAATTACAGTGAATTAAAATAGTAAGAATTAAAATATATTTAATTATATTAAAAAATACCTTATTACAATTTTGTAATTAAAATTATTTAAGAAAGGTTTAACTTATGCAACTAAAATGTGAAAAAAAATATTTATTTAACAACTACAACAAAATAAATTACAATACATATTATTTACACAAAATTATATTAATATCAGTCAATTAAAAATTCATATATCATACTATATTGTTGAACAAAATAATATAAAAGTTTACAGAGCATATTTGAGAGTGGCATACTTTTTTCCATTACCTAATACTCTAGCAATAGTAGGTGTCAAGTCAGGTAATTCATTAATATAACAACCTACTAAATCAGAATTATTAATTTCTTTACAGTTTCTCTCTATCTCATATGCATAATAATGAGAATCAAAACCAAAACAAGCAATTGGTCTTAACACCAAATAAGGAATTTTAGATTTTCCCAATAGTATATTTAAAACTTCTCCAAAACTACAACCATCAAGATTATAATTTAATACCATTAATATGCCTTTTCTATAATGTACTCCTTTAAATTTAATCCAAGAAACATTGAAACAAACAGGAGTCAGTTCAGCTGGAAGCTTTTTAAAAAAAGAAGGAAATTCAGACTCAGCAATAATTTCTTTTTCAATTCCTAATTTTAAATCAGGGTGAAAGCCAGTTTTTGTCAGTCGCCGATAAACAGTTTGGAGCTGTAATTTAAAAGCTAACGTATAACCCAGGTTTATACGACAAGGTATTGCATTCGCAATAGATTTCAAGATTTTATGTTTTGCTTCAAACCGTATACTGGATGTTAATTTAATTGGCCCATTTTTTAACAGCATACGACCATAATGTGTTAATATATGAAACTTTGGTTTTAAAGTACTCTGTGATAAAATTAAATACAATCTATTATGTTCGGCTACAATAGAGTCTAATAATATTGCACAATCTCTTTGTATTCTTCGTGCACAGCATAAATCTACTATCTTTCGTAATAATATGTATAATTTCCAATCTTGTGAATATTTAGGTACATTCTCACCCACAATTAATCCGAAATTTCTTATTAAACATAACATTTCTGATGCTGACATAATTATAACACCATTATTTAAGTGAACCTGACTTATTTTAGGTGGACAATTTCTACGCTCTGTAACACCATACTCAAATAAAACTATTTTTGAATTTAATTGATCTAGACTAAAACATTTTTGTTCAATAAGGTGTTTTATAATGAGTGCCATATCATACCGAGCAACTCCTTCGGGAATATCATGCATGAAGTCACATACCATGTTTTGTACAACATGAAAATTAGGAATTTGATTAAATACACAACGCTCATTTATTCCAGTACTAGATACACAATTTAAATTAACATCTGCTTCATAATTATTTTCATTTCGTATCAAATTTATAGATTCACGTAACATCTTATGAAGATCATGTTTAGAACAACGGCAAATTCGGCAACAATAATTAGCATTAAAACTCTCAACAAAACCCAAAATTGAGTTGAGACCCAAATTGTCTCCCAAAACCAAACCAAGGGCAAAGAATATAGTTATATCAACTGAGTCAATATGTATAGTAAAGCCATTTTCTTGAAGATCTATTAAGTCATTAATAAGATATGAAAACATAATTTCATTTGATACTTTATTAATTCCTCGATCACTAGAATGAAATAAATATGCTAAAAATATATTTTCTAATGTGGATAAATACTCGGGAGGAAGTGCTGCCACTGTATAGTAAATACACCCAATTTTGTGGATACCCGAATGGGAACCCAATGGGTTTCCTAGTTCAATGTCATCGTAATACAAAAATAGGGGAAAAACTAATTTGTCAGAAAATTTAGTACACATTTTTTTCCATGTAGACCCATCTAAAAATGAAACCAGAGTATCATTATTTGATAAAGAATCATTCATATATTGAGAGGCAATTTTGTATACATTAGGAAGTTCAAAGAAAGATTTTAAATTTTTTTTTATAGAAACATAATGACCTTCTAGTGGTACCATTAAAAATCTATCCTCTCCATGAATATTTTTTTTTTCTTTTGTATAACCTAAAACCACAGTTTTTGGTTCAAAAAATAAATTATTTGAAATTAAATATTTCATACGATAGTGTTCTGTTGTAAAATCCAAAAATGTATGCTGAAGAGCATTAAACATTTCCTGAATTTCAAATTTTATTGAGGAATTACATGATTGTAAAAGAGGTATAACTTTTGACTTTAATTCAGACACTATTTCACTAGAAAATAATTCAATCAATCCATCAATAATCTCTTGCAATAGTACATTAGTCATAGAAGGTTTCATCATAAGTTTGCTTATAAATTGTAAAGCACATTTCTTTACGATATTAGTATAAGATAAGTCAATATTATCAGTTTTCATAAGTTCATCAGTAATATTTTCTTGAATTTCAATAGAGTCAACATGGTGTTCAGTGGTTGAATTTTGATTTGGCAAATTAATAACTTTGGGTACAGGTAAAGAAATTTCAGAATTGTTAGAATCAAAAGCATGATTATCAGAGTTGAGTAATAAACTATCAGTGGATGTTTCTACTACTTGATGATCTTTATTTAAATGCCGTCGAAAGCTTTTTAAACCACGAAAATCACGGGAACATGATTGCTGTTTGCACATATAAAATGAATCAATACCAAGGTTATGATAAATTTTCATGTGCCATATAAGTTTTGGAATATTACCAAATTTTTTCATACACAAAAAACAGTTATACATTCTGATAAAAATATAATTATAACAAAATATTAAATACAGAATTAGTTAAAAATAAAACATAAATTATCACTGTTTACTTCCTAATGAAAAATTTAAATTTAAATGAAAATGGATTAGGTACTTTGGCTCAAAGAAGTCATTGTACTGTTTAAAGATGTAATAATAGCTGACTGGTGGTCATACATAGTTACCAAATTATACAACTGTAATTGTATTATAAGCCATGACTCATAACACTCTCGAGGATAACTACAGTGAAGGGCCATATATGTTCTGAAACATGCATCAATTGCTTCTAAAGGGCAGTCAAAGGTCCAAAATTGATCATCAACTCTTACGTAGCAATATTGAATAGAAAATAAATCTTGACCAACCAACACAACAAAAGGCTGTATGGTTGTACCATAAAATAAATACTTCTTCCTCCTTTTATCAATTTCTGCTTCAAATTCACTCAGATTCTAAAAAAATACCATTTTGATGTACAAGACATATAAAATGTAAAGGTACCACAGAAAGTAGTAAAGACACACAGAAATACAAATAATTTGATGAAAAATGCCCAACACATTGAAAACTTAATACAATGAATATAAATTGAAAAAATTCCTAAAAGAATCTGAACCTCCATTCATTTGTTACCCTCACACTAACTGATACTGCTAATACAATATATAGGAATGAAAAATGTTTCAATATTACAACTTAAACTGGGAATCATTCTGATTACAATACCTACTGTTTTAGAACTTTTAAAATCAAATACTATGCACACTTAATCTACATTTATATTGATTAGTAAATATTGGTATGTTATATAGTTAAGTATATTATATGATATTATAACCTACGGTAACATGGATAACAAAAGCTGCAGCTGATTCAACTAAAGATGGTTTCCATGACTTTTTGTTGGTTTTAATTTGAGTTTTAGTTGGCACAAGATATGGAATTAAAAGTAGCTTCAGTACATTTGCTGTTCTGGTATCTGATGAAATAATAATTTTAAGATAATTAAATTGAAAATAATATGAAAAAATGAGCAATGGCTACTTAATATTGACTATATATATATTATATAGGTATTATTTTATCATTTATATGTCTACAATGACAGATATATATATATTTTAAATGTTGCCTACACTTTGAAATGAAACAGTAATAAAGTAATAAAATTAGCAAAATATGAACAAAATAATAATAGATTGAAAATAAATCAATAGAAATGAATAAATATTAATACTAACTGCCACTGAGCTGAACGGCATCAAGTTGTTTTAGCAGGTCTTTTGCATGGTTATCTTTAATTGAATTTCTTCTTAAACTGACCAAGTTGTTTGAGAAGTTTGTCCATTTAGTGATAAATGTTGACCAGTCATGTAGAAAATTTTTTGTGTCAGGAAATTCTACTAAAAAGTCTTCAAAAACCTTAAAAGATACAAATAAAAAAAAATATGTAGGTAAAAGTAAGTATTATTTTAATTAACTTTCTATAATAAGATTAATAATTGTACCAATACAATATATACATTCCTCAAACATATACATTGTAAATTATTACAAAATAATTATTGAAAATAAAAATGTATTTATCTTATCTACAAAAAACAATTAAGTATGTGTTGTACTATACTTTATTGGTTTAATCTATTTTATATAATTTATACATATTTGTTTCTTTAAAACTTACCAAAATATATCCTTTAGGATTGCACAAAATTGGCCACGATTTAAAAATGTCAGACAAGTGACGTCCAGAAATGTTGTTTAAACCTCGAATTTCTGATTTTCTTATTTCATACGTGATAGCCCAATTTTTTTTTATCTCTTCTAAGTCAGATGACAAACCACTACGACCTAACCATAATTTTGCAGCTTCAATTTCATCTATTAAGTTATTGAGGAATTAATATACAAATAGGTAGGTATTTAAATACATGTATAATATAGAAAATATGAAAATTATAATACCGGAAAATGATACAATTGGTAATGGGGTATCAGAAAGTTTACTTTTTCTTTCACATTCTATAGCACCTATGCTACGTAAACGGCGAGCTACATTTTTCCATCTTTCTACCAACTTTCCTTTGGAATGTGAATTATTTTGACTTGATGGTATAAAGTAAACTTTCTATAGGACAAACAAAAACAATTTTTAACAAACAATACAAACCCATATACTTAATAGTATAGTAAATTGATGACTAATCAATGGCTAAAATAAATTTTTCACAACCAACCTCTTGTTCCTTTGGAAATATTTCAATAATTAAAGAAGCAATTCTGCGAAAGTAAAAATCAGTACCCCTAGAGAAATACAAACATGTTATTAAATAATAATCTAAAAAAAACTAAATAAAAATTTAAGATGGAATTTACATGTGCATAATCTACCAGGAAAACTATGTACAATAATGAACAAATTTTTTAAACTCAAAAACTTATGATACCTATGCATATACTGCGTATAATATAATTTGCTCTTTACCAAACAGTATATAAATATGGTTTATTAGTATGGAGTGAACTATGTGATAGTATCTCAAAATAGCTCCAGGTTCATTAGAACAGTAATAGTTTGAATGTGTTTAAATAAGTCTACTTTAGAAGGGTCGACAAGACAAAACTATAAGGATTTGGGTGTGTTACCAATCAAATCATGCATAACTAATCCTCTCAATTAGTAATAATAATAAGACAAAGTAATACCTGCATTTATCTTGAAATAAATAATTTATTAAAAGTTTGGTCAATGTATTTTGAGCATCATCGGAGAGATGTCCATTATTCAACTTGGCGTCGGCTAAAATAAAGCGGCCATCATTTGTTGAATAAAGTAAATCCATAATTGTCTATAAGCAAAATAAATAATTTTTACATAAATACTTAAATAATAAAAATATAAATGTAGGTACATTACCTGTGAGGTCCATTCCATGGGTTTGTATGTTCCATACTTAGAATTTGGCACCACAGTAGATGGATATGGAGAATATCTATTAGTAGGAACAATTGGTGAACTAGATAAATTTTCCAAAACGCTCAAATCTGCACTTAAATTTTGATTATTTTGATAATTAATTTCACTACAAAACTGCTATGAAAATGAAGAAGAGGATGGAGGTATTAAGATTAACAATTGTAACAAAATGATAAATTGTTTATGCAGTAGATACCTCAAATAAGTTAGGACTCGGTTCCATAATGAAAATTGTCTAATTCAACCTAACCTAACGCTAATTTCAAGTTCATATAAATATTAAATAAAAACAAATAAGTACTAAGTAGTCACGTTTACTGGTTTACTCACGGGCCATGACGCTATTGCACACGCGTCAAAGAAACGGAAAACTTTAATTTATTTTGAGGTTAGAAAATATATTTATGATAACAACAATATTTAGTCACAATAACACTTCCGATAATGAAATTAAATCAAGTTGTTGTTAATTCAACACTTGTCCAGTTTCAAATTTCTCGGTAATGGAGATAAATTTAACACTGTTTGGTTATGACATCAGGGTAAAACTCACAATATAGATTATAGCGGGAATTGACCAATAATATGTATTTCACGATGACGCTTCATGGCGTAAAATAAAATAATTTTATTGTTGAATTAACACTTTGAGATTTGATCTCAACCTAGAAAACGGTAGTTACATCAATGTTGTTGAATTGTCGTAAATTAATGACTGGTATGTTTTACATTAACATTCGAATGTATCATATCAAATTATATTATTTTCAAATTGACATTACAATTTTATTGCAACAATTCTTTACAATTGTCAATGGATTTGAACTTGAGATAACTACCATAAAAGTGTCAGTATACACGGGAGTAACAATTAACTTGACAATATCATTTTGACACTCCGTATTTTTGTGAAACCAACTCTTAAATTTCTATGCGTGTACATGTGTTAAACCTTCAAAAAAATACCATTCTGAGACAACTAGAAGAAAATAATATGTATAGGTACACCATTTTTAAAGGATTGACGTAATTCGCCACGTTGGCGTCTTTCACCGTGATATAATATATAAATTATATTAAATTATAATATTGCAGTAGAACTGCATTTTATTAGAGTAATATATTATTTATTATTTAAGTATAAACCATAATAATTATTTTGTTTTGTTTGTTAATCATACAATTTTACTAATTTGCTATAATTTTATTTTAGAAGAAGATTTGAATGCAACTGAACAAAGCACAGAATCTGCGAAAATTGTGCATGTTAAATTAAGTGATATTCCACAAATATTGATATCTGGAAAAAACTGTTTATGAATTAAGAGGAGTCATAAGTTTTTTAGCAGGAAGAAGTCGTTTAAGTAATTCAGTAGGGCATTATAAAGGCTATGTCAAAAGATGAGGAAATAACTGGGAACTTTTGACGACCTTAAAAAAAAGCCGATTCCCATAAAAAGTACGACTAAAGTGCCGTGTGAACTATTACTTTAAATGTACTATTTAACCATAATTCGCCGTCCGCCGGTCGCGGTTTGTCAATCATCACTGGGGCCAATACACGTTTATTTTCTTTGTCATATTTCATATGTACTCTGTGTTGTTATTCCCTCTGTAATTTGTATTCACTGTTAAGTGTACATTTCGCCACTGAGTCATAGCTTTCTGCTTATATTTCATCGTCATCAATTCATCATCTTTATATTTATTATATATATGTTTATATTGTTAAATTGATGGGATTGATTGTTTTATTTTTGTTTTTATTAATTAATAATATGTTCTTTTACTAAAAAAAAAGTTTATTATTTTATTTTCTATATTGCTGAATTGTTAATTATAATAATATTTTCTTTTATTATTTATTCACATGACTATAAGACTAAGATATATATAAATATTATATAAATTAACTTATAAGATTAATAGTTTTGTTATTGTTTTTCATTACCTGATTAATATGTTGTTTTATCAAATTAAATTGTGTGATATCTGATACTATTTTTATTTTATAAATTGTTACAAAATAGGTGCCATTATAAGAAGAACGCCTGAAGAACGCATCCCTTCCAAACTCAATGAAATATCCTATAGTATTACCATCTACAAGCCGAATTACCCGATTATTATTCACATATGAACATGTCAGACTGCGACACATAGGACCTCTAGCGTTATTAACTCACATTAATAACCATTACTGGGTCATTCGTGTTCGTTGTGTTGCACGGTCTACTGTACACCGTTGCATACAATGCTTCAAGAACAGTCCGAGATTTGCATCTCCATTCATGGCTCCTCTGCCGAGAGAAAGGGTGACCATTGAGAGACCATTCAGTAGGACTGGTGTCGATTTCGGTGGTCCCACCATGGTTCGAAGTGGTTTAAGAAAGGTCACTCCTTTAAAGAGTTATATATGTGTGTTTGTGTGTTTAGTGACAAGAGCCGTGCACTTGGAACTGGTATCTTCATTGTCAGCCGACGATTTTATCAGTACTTTATCAAGATTTATGGCTCGTCGGGGGCAATGCAGAGAGCTATTCAGCGACAATGGCATCAATTTTGTGGGTGCTAATCGTATTTTGCAAAATCATACTCAAGAAGTGAAAAATAATGAAAAGGTGAACAAGTTTATGACCAATTTGAACATTGAATGGCATTTCATTCCACCCGCTTCGCCTCATTTTGGTGGCATTTGGGAGGCGGCAGTAAAGTCAGCAAAGAAGCATTTGTTAAAGGTATCCAAGGGTGTTATGTTGACATTCGATGAAACAACTACTCTTCTCTGTAGAATAGAAGCGGCGCTAAATTCACGGCCTCTGACGCCACTATCTAGCGATCCGACTGACGTAAATGCGCTAACACCAGCTCATTTTCTGGTGGGTAGTTCTTTGTTGCTTCCACCTGAGCCGGATTGTATGAACATTCCGCATAACCGTCTACGTCGTTTTAAATTAATGCAAGCTCAATCACAACTCTTCTGGAAACGTTGGTCGTCAGAATACCTACCACAATGTCAACGTCGAGGAAAGTGGACCAGAGTGACTCGTAACATTTCGGAGGGAGATTTAGCAATTTTAAAAAACGATTGTACTCCTCCATTGCAGTGGAACTTAATGCGTGTCACCAAGAATCATCCCGGTAATGATGGTATTGTGAGAGCAGTCACGGTGCGCAACTCATTGGGAAATTAATTCAAACGACCAGCAACTAAATTAGCTGTGCTGCCCACTGAAAATGATGAAGACGAAGAGAAAACACAAAGCATCTGACATTTATTGTTACCATTCGTCAATCATGTGTAATTTTTATATATATTTTTTTTTGGTTTTGTATTTGTCAGTAATTAATCAACTGATATTTTTTGTATTATTTAGTCAAATTTTAGTCATAATTTATTATGCTTTATCCCACTTAGTCATTTATATCAACTGTGTGTTACAAGATGTCTATCTTATTTGTATTATTATCATTTTCGTATTATATTCTTTACAGACATCACATTATTTTTCAATTGAATGTTGTTATTTTGTCATAATTACTTGTTATCGATATTTTTTTTTTAGTTTGTTGTAATAATGTTGAAAGACAGATCCTTTCAACGGGGGGTGTATGTTGAAGCCGCAAATAGTTTTATCTTGTTTAAAAGGCCCGCCGGTACAGTCCATAAATGTGTTAATTGTTTTCGTGTATTTTTCATAACGGTTGGTATCGTGCGTTCGTTGCAGTGCTGTCAGCAATGGCATCAGCTGTTGTGTGTTGACGGCCCAGCTCACGTGCGTGCCACCGTTATCCAGATTGTTTTCGTTATTTCGTATCGCGTGTGTGCGTGCGAAATATTTCCGGTTATGTTTTCGTGAATTTAGTCAAGTCATTGCCCTCAGTGTCACCGAAAGTTCTTAAGTTCGTGTGTTTTCAATTTATGTAGGTGGCACTGAGTGTTCGTTTCGTACTTCATGTCATTGTCGAGTCCGGTTCGTTAAAAACGTTTGACGAACCGGCTCGGCTCTCGTCTTTTCTCGTCGCTCGGACGGAGCAGTTCTCAGTGTTTTTTCGTCGTCCATTGTCTGCAGTAGAAAACCACATTTTGTGAATTTGCGAATTGGCTGCTTGGTAATTATCGTTCGAACAATCTTTATTGTTAACGTTACTAATTTTCGTTCCCCAGTCTAGGGTGGTCAACATTGTACCAGCAGTCATTGTGAGTTGTGGTTTTCGTGTTCGTGTGTTGTATTTTGTTGCTGCAGACAAAAGTATTTTTGAGTTCGTCGTTAGTGACTGTGGCCTGGTGGTCGCACGTGTGCGGGGTTGCGTATTAAAAATAAATAGTCTCATTTTGTATTATACTACGCTCCCCCGGCACGGTCGCTTGGGATGAATTCCGCCATCAGACACAGTCACCTGTTATTGTGAGTATTGGTCGACCACGTGATTTATTTCTTTTCTTTTCGTTTGACTGTTCCCTTTTTTTGAGTATATGTAATATTTTTTAATACATTCTATTTATACTATTATTTTTGATTATTATTTTTATTATACTTGTAGGTCAGTAATGCTGCATTTAGTGTAGCCTACCCTCCTGTCGTGAAGGCACCCTTATTTATTATTATATAAGCGCTGAACGCGACACCTAGTATAAGACAGACACTCTTGCGGGTGTCTTCACAATTATTAATTTGGTAATATTGGCAACTAGTTATATTTCTATTTATTTATTTTACAGGTTTTATTTCTTTTATAACAGTAATTTGACCTATTTTAATTAATAGGCTTAGAATATAACTTATATATATATATATATATATATATATATATATATATATATATATATATATATTTATATATATATATATATTGTGACTTTACTAGTTTTAGTAAATATTTTAATTTATAGTATATTTTTTTCTATGTATGTGTTTCATAGAAATTGAACCTGATTCTAAAGAATTGTTTGAAACATTACATTATGGTGACCTATCTTGGCCCGAAATTGAGACTATCTGGAAAAAACTGTACATTTCAGGCTCCAATATATTAAGAATAATAGTACTGCATCAATTTTCAAATAATGGATACACTATACAAAACTAATGGGCTATAAATTGGTAATTATTATTAACTGTATATCATATTTATATCACTGAGTTAATAAAAGGCATATAATTTATATATCAACTATAAAATATTGTAAAAAACTGTAAATCAACGCACATATAATAACTATAAAGTTATTTAAGAACCACTTTTATTATTGTTTAGGTAGAGATAGATTTCTGTCGCATGTATATCCAAGCTTTAAAAACTTATCAGCCAAATTTGAAATCAAATCATCTTTGTTATTGAATATTTTTGATGAAAGAATTAAAGATAATGCAAGTAAAATATATTGTTAAGTTAACTAAAAGAATCTTCTAATTTATGTGAAGGTAAGTTTTTAGAAGTAAGTATATTTATATTTTTTTAATTTCCTACATTTTGGACTGAATATAATGATTTGAATCCAGAAGAATGTCCACTTGTACAGTCCAGCGGGCAATATATATATATATATATATATATATATATATATATATATATATATATATATATATATATATACATTTACTGTATTTAATTTAAAATAAAAAAAAAAAAAAGCCGGTAAGACAATGGTGGTGGAAGTTCGTCCATCGTCGCTCCGCTCCTCGGACAAGATTATGGTGATGAGTAGAGATACAGGAGTTGGGTGGGATACACGAGATGTATTGATAGATTAGGCATTATAGGATAGATTAGGACATTATTTTATATTATAAAAAAAAAAAAACGATTCTGAACGAAGATGAATTGTCAGTGAATAATATGTTTATAGTAAATCGCTTGAATTTTTGTAAAAATTACAGTTTCAGACGCCCGTTAAAATTTTTTCATTGGACCGATCGTGAGATTTTTTATACTTTTTGCAAGCAAAACTTATGAACAACCTTGTAATACATTTTCATTTCTTAACTTTGAGTAGAACATTTTTTATACATTTTCAACTACGACATAATTTGTGATTTCGACAAATTTTGTCGATTTTTGAACTTCAACTGCTTATAAAAAAAAATTGTGCCTATGTATTTTTATAATTTTTGAATGGGAGTTAGAACAACTTATGTGGACCCTTCTATTAAATTTTCAAGTATTTCGTCCGAGCTACATTTTTTTTATCAACATTTATAAAAAAAATAATAAAAAAAATCGAATATTTCAAATGCCTATAAATTGATTAAAAATGAGTGAAATCTTTTGAAAATAAAATTATATAAAGAAAATGCCAATATAAACAACTGATAAAATTTTCAAGTTTCTACAACTTATACTTTTTGAAAAAAAAACAAATAGCAAAAATCGTTTGAGGCTAAACCGTTGTTTAACGTGTTTTTGTAAAAATTTAAATTTCAAACACTCATAACATTTTTTTGTCTGAATCCGGTAGAGTTTTTTTTGCAGATAATTGAAGAAAAACTAATGGAAAACCTTGTACCAAATTTTCAAAACTTAGTTATAAAAGAAAAAAATTTTACGATTTTTCAACAACAAAATTATTTGCAAATTTTCGCAATTTTTACATATTTCGTATAAATTGTAACTTTGAGCACTTATAAAAAAAAATTGTGACTTACGATTTTGGATTTTTTTTTATCAGTTATGGAACAACTTATAAAAAACCTTGTATTAAATTTTCAAGATTTTCTGGCAAAAAAATAAAATTTTATCGTTATTTTAAAAAAAAATACTTAAAAAAATTGAAAATTTCAATTGTCTATAATTAGCTCAATAAAAGTCAAAATACTTTGAAAATTTAACGGTGTATAGAGAACGCTAATCTAAACATTTGGTGAAAATTTCAAGTATTTACATCGATTAGTTTTTGAGTTATAGCAAAATAAAAAATTTGATTTTGTCGAAAACTGGTTTTGCGTAAAATATACCGTTTTTCCCTCATTTTTTAAGGGTTTTTCCCGGCGCGTTAAAAAAATATTGAAAATTTTTAACTTTTGACCCCCCAAAGTACCAACTAGATTCAATTTTCTTTCAGAAAAGTTGCTATATAAGGCAATCGAAGCATTTTTACTGCCCCAAATCGTGTCGACAGACACAAAAAAAAAAAAATAAAAAAAAAAAAAAAAAAAAAAAAAAAAAAACACACATCATTGTAAAATCAATACATTCTTCACTCCGTTCAGAATCTAAAAAACTTTACTATAAAACTCGAATCCATATAAAACATACCACAGGTATTTCGATACGCGAGATCTCTGATCTTCAGACATTTTAGCCATCTGCTCCAGCACTGATAGAGGTAACTCGACAGTGCTACTCTGAGTTTACGACAGACGACCCAAACTTCTCGAAAGCAGCATTACCAGAATATCTTGACTACTATGCTACAGCTTTGCTGTGGCTCAGGATTATAGATCTCAAACACAAGAATTCTGAACTTTTGACTGTAGAAGAGGACGAAGTTTGGAATCGAACACACACAACATCTTTCTCTGTCCCAGAACCCATCCTTCTGCAACTCAGACAAGTGGGAAACATTACAGTTAAACACCTTAACCAGCATCTGTATCCCACCTTCCCACAGCTTCCCACCTGGGTAATTGCCGGACACGGCGGTTATTACGGTGAATTAGTAGCTCCAGCTATTGACACTAATGACTCTATCCACAACCTTTACGAGGAAATACCTTGTCTAGGAGTCATGTCCGAAGCTATCAGAGCAGCCAAAAGTAATGCGCCCCCTGGTCCATATCAGTCGGCCATAAGTTATCAGGGACTCCAACCTAACAGAAACTTGTTAGGTTTCAAACCATTAGGATCAAGACGAAACGAGCCGAAGAATCTGGCTTTTAGTAACAACATAACTGAGGTGGATTTCGATTCCAACCCACCCAACACGTCTTTCAATTTTAATTTCCTAATAGCCATGTCAAGCCTATTGTCAACCACTAAGACTTTTAAGATAACAAACACCTTAATATCAAGTCTTCCCATTACAGGCTCGACATCACAGTTAGTCATCTCAGCGCCAGAGATGCAACAAGGCGTCACATGCCTTCAAGGAGTACAAAGACACTCCTCATTTGTTAAAGATAGTCTCGCAGTATACGGTTTTTCTGTCTTTTATAACTCTCAATTAATTAAAGAGGACTATCCAAACGGGTCAACCGACTCGTGGTGCCTAATCTCTCCAGGAGCAGGCATTCCAATTCCAGACGAATGGATAGAAAACAAAAATGAAAGGAGGGACCTACCCGATCCATTCTTTCACGAGACATACACGTTACGCAATCATTCAATTCATCCGACTATCGGTCTGAAACATTACGAGACCTAGTGATTGCCAAGAGGAGTTAACCTCTCTAAAATAACATAGCGTGTATGCCCTATAATCATAGCACCGTTAGTAAGACGACACTTCTCCCTTACCTGGTAAATTCAATAGGTCTTTCTGTTTTTTTTTCACATGGCCCACGGCCGCCGGAACCTAATGGAACTCGAGTGGAATTTCAGAACGAAAATATTAATATTTTCCGTATTGGTTTTAAGTCATAGTGCGATTAGCCAGTAGGTAATGCTGGCGGCTGTTTGAGAAAACCAAAAACTCAGAAAGCCGTTGAGATTTATTTTATTATTATTATTTTTTTATTATTTTCACAAACGACACGTGTCTGCTAAGATTATGATACACAACAACGAGATAAAACAACATAAATAATAAATGTGTTTAAGGAAAGACTTTGACGTACATAATATTAAACTGTACATTATAGATCGTTATAGGCGAATAGGCATATTTTCTAGCAATTTTATATTGTATGCCGGGTGAGTCTCATCCTGTATTTAAAATTTTTCTTCGTATGTATCGATTTTGTTTGTTTGTATGTGCCTTAGTGGTGTGCCACTGGTGCTCTGCACGGTTCGGTCTTCACAGGTCCTGACCGGACAGGCCGGATCACGGCCAAGTCATTTTGGTTTATGCGTATACAGGACGCACCCATGGTCTGGTCTTTGTGTAAAATTATCTAAAAAGGTTTGGTCCAATCTGGTCCGCCTTCAATTTCAGTTGGACATAAGTTTGTTATTTAGGACAGTATCTGGTCCAGTCTGGATTATTTTAACACGTCATACAATGTAACATTTAGAATTATGTAATTAACACGTTCAATTCGTCTTGAATTGTAATTTTTCCCGGAATGTAGTGGTGGTGCGGAAGGGACGGGTTTTCTAAATGTATTTATATAATAGAAAAATGTTTAATTAATATAACTAAGTATTTAAGATCGTTTTTTTTTTTTTTTTGAAATCGATCCAGCTCGGTCTTATTCTTATATACTTTGTATATCAGTGCAGAATTGGACTTTTCTGATGCAATAAAAATGAAACCTTTCGCTCTACTTTTTTTTTAATTCTGTTTGGTTTGTTTTAATTTTTTTTATCGATTATTTAATTGGTTATTTTAAAAATATTCAACATATATATGGTTTTTACTGTTCTCCTGCAAAACACCTATTTAGGTTAATTATGTGGTAGAACTGGCGTGATCGTTTCAACTCTACCAGTACCAGCGTTTTGTAATGTACCGTAAAGGCTTCGAATCGTCTCCCTTACCAGCAGGTCAATTGACGCATAGGAATTCACAACGTTATTTATGATCATTTCAGCCGACGAAGTGTTATTTTCAATCGTTCGAGGGGCCGTCGATGGTTTCACTGTAGCTTTTTTTGAGTACAAGTGATTTGTGGGTTTCATGATTAAGAGAACAAAGCCTCTTGTGAGACTAAAATCAATTTTATAATTAACAACGAAAACAGATAGAACTAATATGCTGGGCTCTTTGTTTTTAGCAGTTGTCTTGCCTTTAATGGCGGCTAATATGTTGCTGGGAACTGGGACCGTTATTGGTCTGTTAATTTTGGCGTTTTTGTTTCTATACGTACTAATGTGCATTTTGAGGTTTGCGTTTAGGGTGATTTATTTCATCTGCACCTTGATATGCCGGATCTACGGGAGATGGAACTTCAACCGCAAGCTGAAGAAGCTAGCGGAGGAAGACGAACTAGCTGTTAGGGATGTGGACGCTAAATATAAAGTTCGTCCATGTTGCGGAAAGTACGTGGCGGAACGGATGGTCGATGGCAGTGACCTTAAGGATTGGGTACACTCCCTCGTACGAAGAGTTAACCACGGTTTTAACGCGGATCGAAGCCGTTCTAAATTCGCGCCCAATCAACGCTTTGTTGACTGACCCACACGATATTGAGGCTCTAACTCCGGGGCATTTTTTGATTGGGCAACCGTTGTTGGCTGTGCCGCATAAGATGCTTATTAATTCCGAGGTGACTATTGTAAATCGGTGGAAGCTCTTAGACCAATGCCATCAGGCATTTTGGCGACGGTGGTCTTCAGAGTACCTGACGACCTTGCAGGCCCGTTCTAAGTGGACCTCATCGGTCCCCCCGCTCAAAATTGATGATATGGTGATAATGGTCGACAGCACGGATATAGATACTATGGTTAAGTAACGGCCTATAGTAGGCTGTAGAAAGAAGTGGCCTGTTATGTTCTTATCAAATTCAACAAAAACCTGCTTACTACTAGCGCTTACAACGGAATATTATAGTACTATCATTTGCCGCTATATTCAAAATATTTTAATATATTTATTATAATAAATATTCAATAAATGTTATATTATTATTGTCTATTGATGGATAAAAATTTCATATTTGATATTTAATTTATAATATAATAATTTAATACATCAGATTAGTATTATGAATCATTACTATTTTCCCGCTATTTTATGTTTATTAACAAAAAGGCCATATTTATATCAAAATATCAATAACACATGTTAGTATAGAAATTTATAGATACACATAATCTCTGTATACCTAACCAATTTTTTTTATAAAAAATTGATGTCATAAGTATTATTTTTATTTATTTTATTAATCAACATAAAAAAATGCCGTTCAATTGCTGTGTGCGAACACCGCATAAAATATCCCAACCCTTATTTTCAGTACCTAAAGATGAAAGTAAGAAAAAATTATGGGAAGAATCATTGGGTATGGTATTAAAAAAAAGTCACCATATATGTGCGACTCATTTTAACGTGATAGAAAAATGGATAAGTGGATCAGGAGCCTCTAAATATACGGTAAGTATTCAGCGGCACATAGTTCTTCAAGTTCTTCAAAATAATTTACAATTTAATTTAAATAATACGGTGCGTCTTTTAGATATGTTATAAAAGAAAGCAATTAAAACAAGGGGTCATTCCATTTAATATTAAAAGTATTAATAGTGTTATAACATCTGCTGATATTAAGGTTTGTATAATTTTTAACATGATTTAAATAAAAATCTGTACTACCTTTTAATTACAAAATTATAGACTAATGAATTCATTGAGTTGTCGACTGCAACTGAAAATACTGTCTGTCAGTCTGTTAATAATGTAGAACCTTCACCGCCAAAGAAACAAAAAGTAATAAATACTTTTAATAAAATACTTGTATTAAAAATAATAAATTTTAATACTCTACCTTTTAAATCGATTAGATTGAATCAACATCATCAACTGATTCTTTATATCAAATAGTTTAAAAAAATATGTTTTCATTTATCATACCAAACAACTGGTTTGCTAGTTTAGAATTGAATACAAAAAATATTTTAGTGCCAACATTTCATAAATTAAGTTCTTTTCAATCAAACTATAAAAGATATATAGAAAAACAACTTGTTATAACTGAAGGTAAACATCTAATACTTATATTTTGTTAAATTAATATTAACTAGTATTTCAATATAAATTGATTTATTTTATTTCAGATTCTAATTTAATAATACACATAAATGGAAAAGAAGTAGCATTCTCAGAAATAGATTTAAACTTAAATGTATATGATATTAAAACAATAGAAGATCTTCAATGTTTTTTAAATAGTTTCAATAAAATCAAATGTTGTATTGGATTAGACTGTTCTACTCAATTATATAAAAAAACATCATTATTTAGTCAAAACATTGTTGCATCTAATGGGAATTGGAAACATACTAATTGCTTAACAGTACTTAAAGACTATGATGGGTAAATCAATTATCAAATAACTTCTTAAATATATGTTTAATAAATTGTAAGTATTAATTTTTAATAATGATGAACATTGTGATTTATAGTAATTGCAATTATTGTATTTGGTGTAAACGACTATTATTTTCAATCCGTAAAAAAAATTCAAAAATAAACAATAAAAAGAATATTAGAACATATTTTTCACCGCAAAAAAGAGCAGCTCTTCAAAGATTACAGAATATAAAAAAAAATATTATAAAACAAAATAATCGAGCTGCTAGCAGAATAAAAAAATTAAGAACAAATTTATATCACATTAAAAATCAAATGAAAACTATGGATGAAACAAGTCTTAATAATATTTTAGAAAATAAAAATATTTCTGAGGGCCAGATTGAATTAATAAAAGAGATATTTTCTGCGGCTAAAGTAGAAAATACAAAAAGTCGTAGGTATAGTGAAAATTGGATGCTTTTATGCATGTTGTTTCAAATAAGGTAAGTATTATCATTTTATATTGTATATAAATGTACTTATAAAATACTGTCGATGTAGATTTGTATTGTAATACATCATATGATTATTGTAGATCTCCAGGTGGTTATTCATTTTTAAGGGAACAAAACATATTGCCCTTGCCATGTGTAACCACACTCCGAAAACATTTATTGGCAGTGAAAATTGGCTGTGGGTTTGATGATGATTTCTTCAAGTTATTAAAAAAGAAATTTATTACTAAATCAGAGTATGAAAAAAAAGTAATATTGGTGCTTGACGAAATTTTTTTGAGAGAGAGCCTGGGTGTTAATACTAGAGATTTGACTTACCATGGATTAGAAGATTTCGGAGATGAATTTGATGTAAGAAAATCGAAAAAGGCTAACCATGGATTAGTGTTGATGATTCAGAGTTTGGCAGAAAATTTACATCAGCCTATTGCAGTGTTTGCCTCTAATGGACCAGTAAAAGGTAATTTACATTAAATATTAGTAAGAAATTATTATTAATGTTTAATTTTATTTTAAATAGGAATTGATTTAGCAAAAATTGTAATAAAATCAATATTACTTTTGGAAAATGCTGGTGTTCAAGTCCAAGGTGTTACAAGTGATGGAGCAGCAACGAATAGGGCAATGTGGAAACTTCTAGGTATCAGTGCTAAGATTGAACAACTTCAAAATTCATTTGAAAATCCTTATGACACCAGTAGAAGAGTATATATTTTTTCTGATGCACCTCATTTAATAAAAACTATTAGAAACAGACTTTATGAGAAAAAAACACTAAAAGTAAGATCTTCAAAAAATATAAAATAATTTGTATTATAAACTACATATTTAATTTGTTAGGTTCATCCCCAAAAGGATTATTTAAAATGGCAGATTTATGAAAATGTTTACACAGAAGATTCAAAAAATCTGGTAAAAGTATGCCCTAAACTTACAAAAAATCATTTCAATTTAGATAATTTCACTAAAATGAAAGTGAAATATGCTACCCAGGTATATAATACTTAATAAAAATTAAAATAAAACTTGGGTTAATACCTAATAAATATTTATATTAGATTTTTAGTAAATCAATGGCTGATGGTATCCAATTCTATAAAAATAAAAAATATTCTGGTTTTAATGAATGTGAGGAAACAATACAATTTACCCTCAGAATTAATTACCTCTTCGATGCCCTGAATCGCAAATTTCCTGCAGAAGGAATTAAACCAAAAAGCCAAGATCTAGAGGTTTCTTTGTGTTGCTTTATGTGTTGCATGTACAAGTGTTGCTTCTGTGACTTATAAAAAGGAAGTATAGTAATTACAATTTAAAAAAAATTATTATTATCACATACCTACTTATAGAAAAATAATTTATGTTTGAAAATTGTAATTTTTTATTCATAAGGAGGCAAAGCAAATAGTGAAGATTTAAAGCCGTTTGAGTTGATATTTTATGTTGCATGTTCAGAAAAACATATTATTTTATAATGTTTTACTTCTTTGACTAACATTAGTGTTTCATTAATTTTTTTGTTTTAATTATTAAACATGTTAGACATATTATATTAATATAATATTACATACAAGCTTTTATTTTAAGATATTAAGAGATGCATTGAAATGGTTGAATGACTGGGAAAGAAATTTAGATAACAATTTAATAAAAGTAGATGATTTTTTAAGCCGACAGACTGCGGAAGGTCTAAGAATTACTATCAAGTCTACACTCGATTTATCGAATTATTTATTAGAAAATTGTGGTTTTAAATATGTTTTAAGTAGTAAATTTAATCAAGACTGCTTAGAGGTAAATATTTGTTAGAAGACTTGCAAATACATTTTAATATCATTTTCTCTAAATATTTAGTATAAAATAAATGTACCTACCTATCCATTATCCGTGATTGAGTAATTTAAATATTATTTCAGAAATTCTTTGGTATAATACGGCAAACCTCAGGTCCAAATGATAATCCTTCAGCACCAACATTTCTTCAATTATATAGAATGTTATCCGTGTATTCAATTTTGAAACCACCGAAATCTGGCAATTGTAGTATTTTAGAAGGTATAATTATATTCAATACTTAATGATCGAAATTAAAATTGATTAACTATCAATATGCTTACTTTTTTAGAAAATGTTCCTCTCATTTCTCTAGCTGATTTAAAAAGTATAATTCAAAGTCAAACCACAGAGAGAGAAAATAAAATTAATAAATTAAAACAATATATCGATGATATTATTAAAGAAGATTGTTGGTCATGTGATGATGTATTTCTAGAACATAGTTATAGCAATTTAGACTCTACAGTGTTTGAATGTATTGTTTATTTTTTAGCTGGGTAAATAAAATATTATCTATTTAGCTAATAGTTAATTAATAATTGTTTTCTATAAAACAGAATATTAATTATAAATGTATTAATATATTATGTATTAAATCTTAGATATATTACAAGAAGGTTGTTAAAAAAATCAAAATGTTCCATATGCATTGAAAGTTGGACTACAGATAACAGATTGACAAATTCAACAACTGCAGATCTAACCAATCTGAAAACAAAAGGATTTTTAATTCATCCACAACATAATTTATATAAAATTATTAAAATTTTAGAGGAGTGCTTTACAAAACATGCAAAATCAGTAGATTCGTTCACTGACACATATGAAGAATTTTTCAAAACAGAAAATTGTATCATTTCATTTCCATGCAGTCTTCATAAAAGTGAAGTGATGAAGGATATATTTGTCATGTACATAACAATGCGAATGCGACAATATAGTTATGCACAGAATAATGAAAATAAAAAAATCAATAAAACAAAAAAGAAAATATCAAAATTAGTAACTACTTAATTAAGAATATAGTGTCTATTAATTTGTTATTTTGAATATAAGCCATAAGGTTTTAGTGTTTTACTAAATACTAGGAATTATTATTATTTTAAATATTTCATAATAAAAATGTCCGCTAGAAGCGCTTGCAGTAAGCAGGTTTTTGTGTTAATTGATAAGAACATTTTGGGCCATAATAATAAGGATCGTTACTCAACCATAGTATCTATATCCGTGTTGGCTATATCATTACAAGTTAGCAGTGATATAGTTATAGTGATAATACCACACCAGAGTGTATACAAAAGTATTGTGAACTCTAATATTTTTTAAAGTTGGTATTTATATAGATATAGACTTTATAGTCCTATAGTACCACCAGAGTGTATACGAAAGTATTGTGAACTCTAGTCATTATTAAACTCTTTCCTTTTATTAATGGTAAAACCAGATCCAGAGTGTATACGAAAGTATTGTGAACTTTTAACTGATTTTTAGTACTATACGTTTTAGTACATTATATAACTCATTTATTACAATAAACAAAAAGTAAAAAAAGAAGTTGATAAAACTTTTATTCTTATAAATTTAATGTATTTACTCAGTAATTGTATTGAATTAATTATTTATTCAATTTAGTGTTGTTCATTTATACATTTATTTGATATTTTTATATAATATTCAAAGAATTTATAAATACATTACATTAGACAAATATTCTTAAATTTCACTGTAAAATGTCTCAGAACAAAGATTTTCCTATTGATCAATCAATAATAGAATTTTCTGCTAATAATTTTGTAGACAGTGAAGAAAACGTGAAAATATTTTCACAAAAGAATAACCCACTATGTATAAAAAAAGCTAATTTGCAAGACAATCTACAATCTGTAGCTGATTATATTATTTCAAAATACCCTTCTATATTAGACGATAATGTAAAAGTTTCTGACCTGAGAATTTTTGATATTTGCAATCAGGTATTTAAGGTAGAAACTTATAAATTACGAAATAGCATTGCAAAGGCATTATCAAGAGACACGTCGAAACTGTGTAAATTAATAAGAGGCAATAGTAGTGAAATTACAAACAATATGATCATACAAAATGATTGTGTTGAGAACTCTAGGTGTTCCTCAGAGGTTGTACCTGAAATATGTAATGTTAGAAAATGTGCTAAAAATCCAAAAAATGTAATGCGTTTACGGAGGCAATGTAAAAAAGTCACATTAAATGAAACATGTAAGACTGCTTCTTTACCAGAAGGTGAAGATTTGTACTCTGTTATTAGTGAATCTGGAAAGGAGATCATATGTTATGTTACACGTGAAAATGAAATGGACGTTGAACAACTTGAAAATGACATTTTAATATGTAGTAAGTCAAATGACACAAATAACCCTCATTTTAACTATGTTACTATTAACACCTTTAGTGTGAGTAATAATAACAGTATTCAAAACAGTAGCTGTGGTGAATTAGATTTTTTATTTAAAGATAATACAGATTTGAAAAAAGTAACAACAATTGTTAATTCTAATTTTGATACAAATAGTTCTGACCTTTCTCCTACTGTACACACAGAATTTGTGCCAAAACACACTTCTGAACAGTATGCAAACATATCAAATGAAAGTGAATATATATGGACGACTGGAGATGTACAGCTTCATAGTACTCCAAAAAGACCAAAAAGTATAGGCAGTGAAAATAATTCTCCGTGCAAAAGGTTAAACAAATCACCAAATGTAATACCTAGTCCTCTAAGAGATGCTTATTTCAAAAGAACCCCTGTCAAGGGTGGTGTGATACTACCATTGAATACAAAAAATAATTATTTACTGAATATTAGGTATAACCGTAAAGAGAATGACTTCAAAGAGTTTTCATTTTTGGAAGGTAAATTAAGGTTTACTAAAAAAGAGTGGTCTAATACGTATGGTATACCAAAATGAAAAAGGTAAAACGCGATTGCAAACTGCTAGATATCCAATAATGTTCAGAAAGCGCATGAAAACAGTAAACAATACATGTGTAATTAATGCTAAAATGGTAAAATATTTCAAACATCATTGCAACGTTTACATCTACTGTAGCCATCCGGGATGTAAAACTTTTAAAATTAAAGTACAGACATTGACGAATGATACAACCTTAGGGACTGTGTATAGTTCAGGTTTGAATTATTATCACAATCCTGCAGATGATGGTCTCACAAACCATGTTAAAGGATTCCAACGCGATTTGGTAAAAGAAACACTGAAAACAACTAAAGCATTTGCCTATAAATCGGGCACTATTGATATGTGGTAATTTGCAGGACATCAAGTCCGACGAAGTAGTTAGAAAAATGAAATCAGAATCCATAACTGCAGATGATTATGATAAAGATGATTTTCTTGATATGTTATTAATGTTCAATGACAAAGAAGACGATTATGTAAAGCATGTCGGTTTACCATCTATTCACTGTTACAGTTCAGAGCAGCTGAATATATTAAAAAAAGTCATAAAAACTAGACAAACAGCAACTGGATATTTGGATGCCACTGGTTCAATAGTAAGAAAAGTTGATAAATGTAGTAAGAGGGTTTTGTATTATGCTTTAGTTGTAAATGCCCCATTACCTAGAAATACTAGTGTTACATGTCCTGTACTTGAAATGATTAGTTCAGCTCATGACATAGTGTGGCGATTTCACAATGGCTAAATGCTTATAAAGCATTCGTATTAAAACACAAGTTAATTTGGCCTGTGTTTTCAAATATAGTCACCGATTTCAGTTATGCACAAATGAATGCCTTATGTATAGGATGGAATGGATTTATTTCTATATTCGATTATCTGAACTGGTGTTATAAAGTATTGGTAGAAAACCATGATGGATCAGGTGTAACAATCATAAACATTTGTGTGAATCATTACACTAAAATCATTGTAAATCATGTATACACATATTTCCAGTCAACAACAAACAATAATACATTGCAAGAAAAAAATAAAAGAAATGATATTATTGATTGGATATGTTTGCTTTTCAACATGACAAATTTGGAAGATATTAATAAATGGTTCAGATTATTTTCAATTATATTACTGTCGCCCACTGTGACCGACAAATGCACATTTGCAATTAGGTTGATGAGAGCAAATTGTAATGTCGATTATCAATTGAAAAATGAATTGTACAATGATGACCAAAACTTTTTAGATGAGATAAATAAATTCTTGTATAAGCGACATGCTTAGTGGGGAATGGAGAATAAGGAAAAATGATGAACTAGAGACACTCTTTCATAAACCCAGTATACTCGAGACAATAAAGAACAAAAGATTGCTTTGGGCTGGGCATGCCTGGCGTAGTCAAAATCCGCTCATACGTATGGTACTGGAGGAGAACCCTAATGGAAAAAGACCGCTAGGAAGACCACGTCGGAGATGGGAGGACGGAGTTAGGGATGATGTGAAAGCATTAGGTGGAGGAGAAGATTGGAGACTAGAGGCATCGAATAGAGAAAATTGGAGGCAAGGATGTATGTCGGGATGGTCCTAGTGGCCGAGTTTACCGAAGAAGAAGAAGAAGAAGAAATAAATTCTTATGTGAATCTTTAACAAGTAACTCTAGGATGTACTGTAAATTTCAGTTAATAAAAGAAAAAGTTAAATCCAAAATTCAACTAGATGATACAAAGAGTGAATACAAAATGAATGGCTATCTAGAAGAGTCATATTTACAAGAGTTTACAAATAAGTTTATACCATTTATAGCATTATGGACACCCATTATGAATACCAAAGTAGGCAATGGGGTTGAAAATCGCCAGAGTAATGCTACAGTTGAAGCTTACTTTAAAAAATTAAAAAAGGACATGCTAAATGGTGATTGCAGACTGAAATGCAGTAGATTGGTAAAAACAACGAGACACTACAACCTTAATGTTCACAAACAAACAAAATATACAATAAGGAGAAAAAGGTGTACGCGAGTACTAGATTTTGAAAGCAAATCTAAGCAACTGAGCCTGAAACCAAGAATGGAATCTTTAAATGAAAATCATCTTGAGGTTCAAGAAAATTGGGGTAAAAAAGAGAAACAACCTAAGCATTTACAACCAGTTCTATACCGTCCGTTCACTAAACTGTCTTTAAAAGTTCCAAAATCCGTTAACAAGATAGTTGAGGAAAAAACCATTTCTCCTTATTATGATGAACAAATAGAAAATTTTGTAACTGACAATAAGTAGATGAAGTTCAATCTTAATAATGAGTCTTTACATAATGGCGAACAAAAAGATAAAACCAATGGTCCACCTCAGTCTTTTAATGATGAAGATCCAAAAAAATCGGTTTCAACACCAGGCAGTCATAAATCTCCAATCAGCCTACAGACAGCTATGATGGAACTTTATGAAAAAAGTAAACAACCAAAAGATCTGACTTACTACAAAAGACCAAGAAAACTTAAAGAATACGTGGTAGGATCTTATGGTTTTATACCCACTGATGAGACCAATAGAGTTATGAAAGAATTATACTTTTCTGATTTTGACACATTATCTGGAGAAGGTTGGTTGAGTAACTTTCTAATAGATATTTGTTTAGCATCAAAAGCACAAATAGACGGTCTAAAAGACATACAAATTCTATCCTGCAATACTATGATTCAGTTTCAAAGAGAAAAAAAAGAAATTAGTGAAAAACATGACAAACTAATTACTTTGAAACATGATTGTATGGTGATACTGCCATGGCTGGTTGGTTGTTCTCATTGGATTATTGCATTCATTGATTTCAGAGCTAGACAGTGTTACATCATGGATCCATTAGACCCATATGATATCGATGGACGGATATCAAAAAACCGTTTTAAAGAATTAACAGACGCATTGAAATCAAATGTCAACTTTGATAATGAAAGGGATTTTCTTTTAGAATTTATTGCATGTCCTTTTGTTAATGTACCAAAACAAGCAGATGGATTTAATTGTGGTGTGTTTGTATTATATTACGCCTTTACAATAATGAACAAGTCTAATTTCAGTTTACAGTTTGACAAAATTGGTTATAGAGATTACTTAAAAAAATATCTTCTAGCTAATTCTGAAGACATGACAAATATATGTCTCTACTGTAGCCATCATTCTGACAAGCATCGCCCTCACATAAATGATCTATGTGTAGAATGGGTATCTTGCACTTCTTGTTGTAGGTGGGCTGCAATCAAATGCATTCCTGTAGAAGATAGAATTGAAAATTATGAGGCTAATGATTTTTTTTGTTTACTCTGTAAAAAGTAACTAAATTGAATAAAACCTAATAAAGGTATCTGTTTACGTAAAAAGTGAACAAATTGTGAACTAATGAAAAATAATTGTGATTTTTCATATGACATTATATTATATGATAAATATGAGGCATATGAATACGGTAAAAATTATTCAAATTATTTATGACAAATATGTAAAACTTACTAATCAATGTGTATTGAATAAGTTTACACAATATCCCTCTACAGCGCTATTGTCAATAACAACCATGATTGACACTGACTTTACATTTGAATAGGATTATGGAATAAGCATTATTGAACAAGTCTCTGATCTATTAAGATAATACATTTTTATTAGTAAAATTAAATTTTTTTCTGACTATTGCTGTTAAAATGGAAATAAACACAATAATACTCAGGAAGGTTCAAATTGTAACTACTATTTGTGGAAAAAATAATTCAAGTCTAAGTGGACTAGACCTACGATGGGAAACCACTTAAAAAAAAATGCGCTGAAGCAGTACCTCAGGTTTTGATTAATAGAACTAAGGTGGTGTGGAAATCTGCTAAAATATGAAAATATGATAATTGTTTTATTTATTGTATATCATTTAAATTGTCTGTACTATTAGGTTACAACTACGTATGGCTATTAAAATATTAGAATTAATTTACCTTTTATCAAACTTACAGCAAAGAACATTCATTAACTGTTATATGAAATTGATTATATGCAGATAAATTATCACAATTTATAAAATTATACAATAGGTTTTAACTTTACCTACAAGTGGACAGGTTAAGTATTATTTTCACTGTAGTTTTAGACAAAATCTTCATAAGTACTGAATTTTTCATTATGTTTTTAAACTTGAATTTTTAGATTTTTATTTTGAATTGCTTTTTTTCATAATCCATTCCCAAATGTCTAAGCCTTTCTTGGATTTCCAAAAATAATTTGTAATAAAGCACCAATTGAGTTAGCATTTAATAATTTTCATTTCATTGGGCATTGACAAAGGCTGTAATTAATGGTAACTAGTGATCATGGGATGTTATGTAAGGTCAATATCTAAAATGACATAAACATTTAAGCAAATAATGTAGGATAATTAATATATATAGATACATACTAGAACTTGAAGAAGCTAGGATTGACATATGAACGTCAGGGCTGGAAGTACATTGGCAGTTCTAAATCTAAAATGATATAATTTATATTATACATTTAGGCTGACATGTTATGTATCAATTATTGATGGATTATAAATAGGTATATTGATACATTTTGTACTTGTAAATACTAAATGCCAGGAATGAAAGCATAATTTCTTGGGTACCTACCCGCTTAACAAGTAAGTTCAGGCAAAAAATGATCTTCGCATATCTTGTAAGATAGCAAGTAGAATTTCATTTAATAATTATAATTGCTCAGAATATTAATTTAAAAAAAAAACCAAATAACAACACATTAAACATGCAATGCAAATTTAATAATTTAAGCTGTAATATAAATATTCTACTTACGAATGAAAATATTTATCTGAACCCTTTGTAGGTATAAAATTTATGACAAACCACACATAATATCCTTTTCATTGTAAATCAATATGTCATGGTCACAGTATTCAATATAACAATATACAAAAGCACTCAGTGGAGTGTAGACACTAGACGTTATAAACTTATAACTTTATTCGAAAGTAAAATCATAAAAATTAGAATGTAAATATTGATATTGATAGTTTATAACTTGATAACCATGGTCCACGATATAATAATTAAAATCATGTGAACATAATAAAATATTACTAGATAGTATTTTATAACATAATTGAATCACAGAATAAGTTAAATTTAATCAATTTTGTGATTACATCTTCATAATCGTCATAATAATACAGTACAAGCAGCTGTGGCACAGAATAGATTAAACTTATTCTGTGGCTGTGGTACATAACGACAGACGTAGTATATTATGTTATCACGGCTGTAGATAGTACTATCTACATTATTTACAGCCGTGTATCATGAATGTTAAACTTAGATCGGATAGATTAGAGAGCCTATATAGTATATAGGCTCTCTAGGTTAGATCATATACAATTATCATATTTCGTATACATGTTGTAACATGCATATTATTATTGTTATTACTAATTAACATTAATACGCATGTTTTCGAGAGCCAAGCACATTTAAAGATGTAACATGATCACACTATAGCCAACACCGCTAATAATAACTAGCTAATAATAAGCAACACTCGGGATACAGGAAGGACCTTTTCGCCCGTCACACACGGAGAAGTCGCCAGTTCAGCTATTAACAAAAATAACTAAGAGGCAATTAAGAAAGCAGCTTACAACGCACATGAACTTCGCAAAAGGGGAATGGGCACCCCGGCTGCCTATATAACCGCCTCCGGGAGACCCCGGCAGGTAGACGTGTCTAGCCATCAGTACAAGCCCTTCGGAGTTCTGTCTTGACATTGTTATTCGCGACTATGTTATAACTTGTAATTTTATCCTGTCATTATTGTAAAGTGAATTAAATTAAAAGTGTTTAACCTTATTCAATTGTCTACCACATTATTCTAACTCATACATCCTCAAGAGTACGATAGGTACCTGTTTTCATTGGGTACCACGTAACAGTGGCGCTGCGGACATCTTCAACACCTGTGGTCTTTGAATTAAAATATTTTTTCTCTAAAATAAAAAATTTGTTGGAAAAACTGATCACTTTTCCTACAAATTCAACTACAAATTCAATTTAACTACAACTTCAATCAACATTTACTTTTCAACTTCGATCAACACGCACTTTTCAACTACAATCAACATTTTCCACCAATTTACAATCAAAAACATGACAACACCAAGAGTAATCTCTTTGTAAGCATAGAATCACTAATATTATAATTTAAGTAACAATCAAGTCAAAGTGTACACTTTAAAACATCATACCATGGTATATTACATATGAGCTGTAATAAGGAATTATTTCGAGAATTTATTATTGAGAATTATTATTGCGATCTATTTATGAATTTATTATTGAGAATTATTGAGAATTATTATTGCGATTTATTTTTATTATTGAGAATTATTAAGAATTATTATTATTGCGATTTATTTATGAGAATTATTATTGAAAATTATTATTGCGAGTTATTTATGAATTTTTATTGAGAATTATTGAGATTTATTATTGGTATTTATTTATGCGTTTCATTATTACTAAAAGAATTTAAAAACAACATCCTTTAAAATCGTTTATATTAAAATCATTATTGAGAATATAAAATTATTATTGAATTATTGAGAATTATTGAATTATCACATATTATTTTACTATCGCAAGTTATTTTATTATTATTGAATTTTATTATCGCAAATTTACTATGTTAAACTAACATAAAATATTACAACTCATATGTATAAAAACGACATTACTGATTTAAACGACACGTCTCCTCTAGAACTAGCTACTCTAGAGTTATCACCAACTAACAACTCCAAAGAAGGCACTCCTGATTTAAACGTAACACCACACGATTTAAGCATAAAAGAAGACAAATTAAAAAGAGAACATAGAATAAAAGAACTCGAAAGCAATTTATTAATTAGCCCAACACGAATAGTAACTAGGAGCAAAGGCCCAATAGAACATATATTTCTAAAAACACCTAAAAGAAATAAAAGAAACGATAATAATATGGCTACTCCGGTAACTAACCCAGAACATCTTGAAACTACTATGCCAGTAGATAAAGCTTTTAAATTTATTCCATATTGTTCGGGAGAAGAAAATTTAACACAATTTATAAACGCATGTGACATTGCAGTAAATTCGGTAGATAGACATAACGTACCTTTATTAATACGATACTTATTAACCAAACTCTCGGGAAAACCAGCCGAATATTTAAAATATAAAGACAACAGTAAATGGATATTTATAAAACAAAACTTAGAGGAATCATTCGCTTCCCATTACTCCATAAACGCGTTACAATTACAAATAAACTCCATTAAAATGAACAACGGCGAAACAGTTAAATCATACACCGATAGGCTAGAAAAATTATATTTCCAACTCACTAATATATGTACAGCAGGAAAAAACGAAAGCGATTCAAAAGCTATAAAACAAACACTAACCGAACAAACCTTAGCAGTATACATTAAAGGACTAATTAAACCAATTAGAAACACAGTACGCGCTAGAGACCCAAAAACACTCGACCAAGCAAAAGCAATTGCTATACAGGAAGAGTTAGAATTAGCAGAAGAAACAACTAGAGATAACTTAATCGATGGTTTAACACGAAACACAGAAAACAATTTAAATATATCACCTAATCAAAATTATAATAATAATTACACACAACAGCGTAATCAAAATCAAAGAAACTTTAATCCGAGATTAAATAATAATAATACTAACTATAATAATCGCGAATTTTATAACAAAAATGCGCAACAACAATTTAATAATCATAATTACAATAATCAACCACAAAATTCTTATAGAAATAACAACGCATCACAACAAAATTATAACAGAAACTATAATAATAATAATAATAATAATAGACCTCAGCAAAATTATAATAATCCTAATAATAATAATCGAAATAATTATCCACCACAAAACTATAACAGAAAAACGGTCGATTTAATCAAAATAATCATAATCAAAGTTCAACTAATTATCATCCACCGCCTCAACATAATGAACGGAGTAACAATAATAACAACATTAGGCCTCCCATACGTAATAATTATAACGAAATGTGTTCTTACTGTGGCAAACGCGGTCACAATATGGACGTATGCTATTCAAGACAAAATGACGCCGCACGTCAATATTCTAATTCGGGAAACGCCACACCGTACTCGCAACGCGCGCCGCGTACGGTACAACAAATTCAATGCGCGACCGACAATTACGACGAACAGATAATGGACGAACAGTGCGATACTGTTTTCACATCTTATCAACAATAATCGATAATCATATAACATGTAAATCAAGCGCGTGTAACATCAACGAATTACATCTTCTCATTGATACTGGTTCAGACATAAACATAATTAAATTACAATATCTAAATAAAAATTTATTTATCGATGAAACTAATAAAATTCTTATTCGCGGTATTAGCCAGCAATTAATACGAACAATAGGTCGAATTAATATACCAATTATAATTAACAACAAACACATAAATGTAACCTTCGAAGTAGTAGGCCCACAATTTCCAATATTAAAACACGGAATATTAGGAAGAGCATTTTTAGTAGAATCAAAAGCAATAATAGACATCGCAAATAATACATTGGTTTTAACAAATCATGAAACTAACACAACGATAAAAAATTGCTATAATATAAACGCACGATCAGAGACTATAATTAAAATTCCAATTACAGACACCAAAGTTCATAATAACTGCATTTTAATTAAAAAGCAAGAATTATCAAAAGATTTATATTGTAGCGAAAGTTTAACAAATGTAAAAAATGGTTACGCTTTAATCAGCATTTTAAATATATCCGAAACAAATAAACATATCACCGATTCAGAAATAAATAAATTAGTATATAACAACGAAAACGAATACGAATTATTATCATTTAATATAGAAAACGATAATTTAAATAGACTCGATAAGATAAAGAAACTTTTAAAAACGGATCATATGACAAAAACCGAACGCGAAACAATTATTAATTTAGGCGATAAATATTCAGATGTATTCTATCTCGAAGGAGATAAATTAACATGTACAAATACAATAGAACATTCAATTAAATTAAAACCCGACGTTAAAGTACCAATACATCAAAGACAATTTCGACTTCCATTTGCGCAACAAACCGAAATAAATAAACAGATAAATAAAATGCTAGATAACGACATAATACAACCATCTTCAAGCGGTTTTAACGCACCACTCATTCTCGTAAAGAAAAAACCAGATAATTCAGGCGAACAAAAATATAGAATCGTCGTCGATTTTAGAAAATTAAACGACGCCACTATAGACGAAGTATTCCCACTACCAAACATTAGCGAAATTTTAGATAGACTTGGTAATTGTACCATGTTTTCCGTAATAGATTTAACACAAGGATTTTATCAAATACCATTATCAAAAGATTCTCGCGAATTCACAGCTTTTAGTACACTAGAAGGACACTGGGAATTCAAACGTATGACAATGGGAATGAAACAAAGTCCCGCAATTTTTCAAAAATTAATGACAAACGTTCTTTCAGGACTCACACCATTAAAAGTAGTAGTTTATTTAGATGACATACTAATTTTCTCTCGTTCTTTAATTGAACACGAAAATAAATTATCCGAAGTCTTCGATAGACTACGCTTAAATAATTTAAAAATAGAACCAAATAAATGTAACTTCTTACAACGAGAAATCTTATATTTAGGACATAAAATTACAAGCGAAGGAATTAAGCCAGACGAAACAAAAATTAAAGCCGTACTTAACTATCCCCCTCCTAAAAACGTAAAACAAATTAAATCATTCCTTGGATTAAGTGGATATTATAGGAAATTTATACAAAATTACAGCGCTATAGCTAAACCATTAACAACATTATTATGTAAAGACGTAAAATTTAATTGGACAGAAGAATGTCAAAAGTCATTCGATACACTACGAAAAGCTTTATGTACGCAACCAATAAAAATACCCAGACTTTGAAAAGAAATTTTATCTAACTACTGACGCATCAGGTCAAGCGCTTGGCGCTATATTATCACGAATACACGACGGAAAAGATTTCCCTGTAGGCTACGCAAGTAGAGCGTTAAATAAAGCCGAAAGTCACTACTCAACTATCGAAACTGAACTTTTAGGAATTATTTTTGGAGTAAAATTCTTTAAACATTATTTAATGGACACACATTTCATTATCAAAACCGATCATAAACCATTAGTTTACTTAATGAATTTAAAAAATCCTTTATCTAGACTAGCTAGATGGAAATACTATTTATTAGAATATAATTTTTCAATTCAATATAAAGCAGGTTCCACAAACAAAGCGGATGCTCTCACTAGAATGTATAATATACATGAAATAAAAGAAAATACTTACGAAAATTTTATAAAAGACATAAGCACGAAATTAATTACCAATAATAATATAAAAGAAACATCAGACAATTTACTAGATATTCATCCGGAATATCACATCGTTTCAGAAATATCGAAACATTATAATTTTAAAACAGGAATTAATTACGAAATTAAACAAAAATTCGGAATAAATCAATCAATTCCTAACGCTAAATTAATCGGCGATATACGCTACTTTAAAAACGACAACCGATTTATAATATTCATGATAACAAAAAACCGAGATAAACAACCAACAACGTATGAAAACATGTACGTTGCACTAGCAAACTTGAAACAATTTTGTATAGAAAACAATATAACCAAACTCGTAATGAATAAATTAGGACAATCAGATAACTTAAAATACGATACCATTAAGGTATGTTTACACTCGTGCGCTTTCCTCTTCAATTTTCAATTCAACTTGCGTCTCAACATTCAATTCTACTTTCACCAAGTGCATGCCTTTATTGAATGCTATTGACGCATGCTTTTTTCTGTTCACACTAGCGACGTCAAAAGCAGTCGTTTTCCAACTTGTTAATAAAAAGCATGTCGAACGCACATGTACTTCTTGGTGTCAGTGCGGCCTATTTAATGATTGCGAGTGCAAATAAAAAACGTAAGAAAAAACGTTCTTTGTGGGTTAAAAATTATTTAAAAACTCGAAATTTTGGAATAATAGACGATTTGCAATTAGACGAAGATATTTTATTTAAAAACTTTACGCGAATGTCCAGATCAAATTTTTACTCAATATTACAAATAATTGAACCAGAAATAGAAAAACAAAACACTCATTTTAGAGAGTCTGTTCCAGCTAAAATTAGGTTGTTAATAACACTAAGATATTTAGCAACTGGAGATTCGTTTTCCTCTTTAATGTACCTGTTTAAAGTTTCCAAGCCATTCATATCGACTATGTTGCCCACGGTTTTGAAAGCTATAGTAAATGCTCTACAGAATTATATCAAGGTAAGTAAATGTATCCATAAAATAAAATTTGACATAAGTTATAAGTAATTACATATTATTGTTTATTACATCATGAAATTATTGTTTTATTAATACTTTTATACGTTTTAAATATTTTCTTATCATAACTAACAATAAGTAGAGCATAGGAAACATTTTAATATTAAATACACATAGGTAGGTCTTTTTATTACATTAAAAAATGAGAATGAAAAAATTTAGGCACATTAAATGTCATTATTGGCTGTACTGAATGATAAATATTCACCGATACGGAACGAGTTGTTTATGTTGTCATGTGAAGTCAAGTGATGAACTGTGTTCACTGCAAGATTTGAAGACTCGTCAATTGTAAAAGACTGGGTATCACTATTAAATGTCCCAGTTGAGTTGTCTGACGATTCAGTTATCAAACGTTGTCTTTCACACGTTTCCATTTCTTTAATTTGTAAATCCATAAGCATATTGGTAATCTGACGTTTGGCCAAAATTTGGTTGATGGGTTTAAGCTTTCTCACATTATCTGCTACAAAAGTGCCAAATGTACAAAATTCATCTTTTGCCGATATTTCGTGAGCTGCTTTTTTCATAAATTTGTAAGCCTCATCTTCTCTTTCATCTCGAAAACTTTTTTTTAAATTCCTCTTTGCCCTTATGGGTTGTATGAATTCATAATCATTAGTTGTAGTATTTTGCAGATTGTCACATATTTCTTCATCTTGTAGATCCTGCAACTTATTACATATAATAATAAATCATTTTTTCCTACAGCTTCCTTCAAGTGAACAAGAATGGAAATCTATTGCAAACGAATTTAATAAGCTATGGAATTTCCCCCACTGCCTCGGTGCCATTGACGGCAAACACGTGGTAATTCAAAAACCAGAAAATACGATAAGTGAGTTTTACAATTACAAAGGAACAAATAGTATTGTTTTATTAGGAATAGCTGATGCAAACTATCGTTTCTTGTACGTTAACGTTGGATGCCAAGGCCGAATTTCAGATGGAGGTGTCTTTAAAAATACTTCGTTTTATAATAAACTCGAAAAAAATGAACTTAATTTGCCAGAAAATGAACCACTACCTGGTCGTACGTTATCACTTCCTTATGTTTTAGTGGCCGATGATGCATTCCCACTAACTGAACATATTATGAAACCTTACAAGACAGATTTAAACAAAGGATCTCCAAAAAGAGTATACAATTACAGGTTGTCCAGAGCGCGTCGTATTATAGAAAATACATTTGGATTACTTTCTTCTGTGTTTAGAGTTTTTCGCAAGCCGATAGAAATAAAAATTGAAGACACAATAGTTAATATTGTACTGGCTTGTGTTTACCTTCACAATTTTTTAAGAGTGCAACCCGATTCTAGACAATTTTATTCAACGTCAGGGTGTTTCGATAGTTATGACTCATGTACAGGGGAAATTATTTCTGGATCGTGGAGAGAAATCACTTCTGGTGACACTGGTTTGATGCCACTTCGATCAATTCCACGAAGACCAGCGACAACAGCAACAAATGTAAGGGAAGAATTTATGCAATATTTCATGTCCGAAATCGGATCAGTTCCCTTTCAGGATATATACTTGTAAACAAAATACAGTAGGATTGCAGAAATATTGAGTTATTTCTCCTTTTGATTATATTATATTTGATTATATATTATTAAATTTTTACGTACTATACGTACTATTATGTGCATTATATTATTTTTTTTTATTATTATTATTATTATTATACAATAAAGTGTAAAATTATATTATATTATTACATGGTTTATTTATTTACAGATAATATAAATTATTTAATGATAATATAAACCCAGTATTTTGTATGGTTATCGCAGATAACAGATAAACAACAACGCGCAGAATCTAATAATACAATTTGAGGAATAAACGAATAACAAAATCTACTAATAGAATTACTTAAAAATAAAATAACTTACGTTTTCATTATTACTAACACTTGTCGGGTTACCATCTTCCTCGCTATCCCTAGTTTCCCTTGGTGTTGTTGAATCAGAAATAAAAAGCAGCGAGTTATATGCAAACCATGAGGAAGAATAATTTTCTTCCGTTCCGGAACCAGATTTTTTTTTAAGTACTTTTTGTCGTTCTTTAGAAAAGTATGATCGCAAGCTTTTTATTTTAGATTTTACAGCTGCCACGTCCATATTAAATGTTGTGCCGATCTTGACAATGGCATCGTTTCTTTTAATTTTATTCGTGTACCATTTATGGTTGGCATCCCACAGTAGCGGAAACGATCTAAAAATAAAAAACAAAATAAATACTCAGTTACCTAAATTACTATGTAAATAAAATTAAATAAATGTATAAACTAATAATTAATATAAACAAATGCATTAAATTAAATATTAATATTAATTTAATAATTTATTACCTGTATTCTTCAATGAAACGTGATGTTTGGTTTTGGTCTTCACTTTCAGCCATTTTTTAATAAAAAACAAATAGGTATTTAAAGTAATGGCTCAAAATAATAGGTAAAAGACTAAAATGCACGGCGTGTTGAATGGATTCCCACTGAGCGCGGAAGTCCTTGCGCTTAAGCGTGCGTCACGAAAATGTTGCCGTTCAACTCGAAAGGGCATGCGTTATTGCAAGCTTTTTCGTGCAACTCGTGGTGCGCTATGACGCATGCGTCTAACGCAAGAAAAAGCGCACTAGTGTAAACATACCTTTAGGTCAATGTTACGGTACATCTTTCGTAAAACAGACATAGAAATAAACATATGCGCATACAACAACTATATCCCAGAACAAAAATCCGAAATTTTAAAACAATTTCACAATTCTTTAATTGGAGGACACCTAGGTATTAATAAAACACTTAAAAGATTAAAACATAATCGCAACTGGATAGGCATGCGAAAAGACGTAGAACATTTCGTAAAAAACTGTACTTCATGCCAGAAAAATAAAGTTTCTAACAAACACACCAGACAACCACTTGCTATTACAAGTACCGCTTCTTCTCCATTCGAAAAAATATTTTTAGACATAGTAGGACCATTACCTCCTACAACCAACGGAAACAATTACATACTTACCATGATGTGCGACCTCACTAAATACTCGGTCGGCACACCAATACCAAACCATACTGCAAACACGGTAGCTGAAGCATTTGTTATTCACTTTGTCACAACTCACTCCATACCAAACGAAATTGTAACAGACCAAGGCACAGAGTTTTTAAGTAAAACATTTACCGAAGTATGCAAATTATTAAAAATAAATAAAATACATACCACCCCATTTAGACCACAATCAAATGGAACGCTAGAAAGAAGTCATCGAACTTTAGGCGAATATTTACGACATTATGTTAATAAAAACTTAGACAATTGGGATACTTTATTACCCTACGCATTTTTTACTTAGAATTCAACAGAACACTCTGTAACTAAATATCAGCCTTACGAACTACTTTACGGGAAAAGATTAGAAATCCCCATTAAACTAAAATCGGAACCAGAACCACGTTATAATTATGACGATTATTTATATGAAATGAAATTACACATGCAAGAAGCGCATAAAATAGCTCGCGAACGTTTGATAATAAATAAACATAAAACAAAAGAACGATATGATCTAAAGGAAAACCCATTAGACATAAACATCGGCGATTACATTTTATTAAAACAAAACGCACATAGAACCAAGTTAGAACCACTTTGGTTAGGACCATACGAAGTCCTCGAAATCATAAACGAACATAATATTAGTATTAAGAAGGGACGTAAGACTATAACAGTTCATAAAAACAATGTAAAGAAATACTTTACAGATCTAACAACTTAAAACATAATGTTATTATTCACATAATTATTTTACTTATGACTATTAACATAATTATTTATTATTACATTGTGATACTAACATTTGTTATTATTAATATAATTATTTCACACAATTATTTTCAGATAAGCATTGAAATTCCAAATTCCATAATTTTTGCATATTCATTTTTAACCAAGATTTAATATCATTAAATAATACAATCAATCATACTATCATAGAATACATAAACAATGACTTCAATAAAACAACAACAATTTTTAATTAATTTATATCAAACCATTTTCAAACACAATCATGATAACCATTACGAAAACGGTAGTCCACGCATGGCATGTTTAAAATATCACATGGACACAGCTAACATGAAATTATATGAACCATTCTTACCACAGGAAATGCCCGAACTTTACACGCTCGTGAAAAGCATACTAGCTAAATATGACAAATACAATAAACCATGTATGTCTATCGCCATGGCCATAGACATCATGATAGAAAACGATACAATAGACGTCATGCAACTATATCAAGCCTAATAATAAAATTAATTTCCCAAACTTTAATTACTCATTATCAAGCACATTACTAATTATTTAATTTCAACATCAAATATTTAAATTTCTCCAGATATCTTATCACAATCTTAACAAGCATTCAAGCGGATGAGGCAGATATTCCAAAACATTGTACGACAATTACCAATTCCACAATCTATAACATTTTTCAAAATCAATCACCAACAAATTATATAATATTACTCACAATTTTTGTTATAACTTTAGTTTTATTATTATACCTTATAATTAAATGTTTAAAATACAAACAACACATTAGTCCAACAATAAAACCAGCTTCTATACAACCAACAGCACCTATCAAATTTTAATGACATTTGATTACAAATAACATCATTTATTATTTCCAAGTAATACCAATCAATAACATTCTTTATAAAAAATGTTAAAATTTACATTTCAAACATGACACAAAACAGAGACAAAATTTTCATAACGATTCTGGAAAACGAAATAAGAAATAATTTATATAACGATCCAATGAACGTTTTTCGTTCATTTTCAACACATTTAACAATAGCCAATCGACAAATGGAAATAAAATATACCCAAAATGAATTAATCAAAATAAAACAGAATCTAATTGACGCAGTAAGGGAATTCACTACCTGTAACGAAGATAATGTATGTTATGGATTCATTACTTTAGTAGAATGGTTCGAAAATCCGGAAATCTTTATGTAAAACAATAAATCATTGCAATTAATTTAAACTTAATTATACGTTAATTATAGATTATTGGCGATAACGGTGATGGTACAGGCAGAAGAACCAGATTTCTCAGCATATTATACAATAAAACAATTGGAACACAAAGGCCCATCATTTTATTTTGAAAACTATGGACCAACAAGACTTATTGGAGGACACTACAGAATGATAACATACTTATCACTAGATGAATATAACAAGAAGCACGAAACATTGGGAGAAAGAATTAGTAACTTGACAACAGCATGCAAAGAAGCAACCAAATCTCTACTATGCGCAAAATACCAAAATGTCCTTACACACTTATACGATGAAATATCCGATCAAAGAGACAAAATGTACTTATCATTAGGAAAATCAAACATTGACGATCACGAAGAAGAAGAAGAAACCTACAGTCGACGTAAACGAGGTCTAATGAACTTTATGGGATCCGGAATGCACTATCTCTTCGGAGTATGCGACGACGAATGCAGCACGAAAACATCAGAAGCAATCGAGCGAACAGAAAAATCTGGAACCAATGTTCTACATATAGCAAAACAACAAACAACTGTCCTAAAAGCAACAATACAACATATAGAAAAAACAGTTAATCAATCACAAGCACTCTACAAAGAACTCAAAGAAACCGAAACAGAATTCATAAACAATCTAAAATTATTAGGAAATGCAACAGAACGCGTAATGCAAGTGTTACAATCAAACGAATTACAAAATATATACACTTTATTAATCAATCAGTATGCTTACGAAACGGCCACACTAAATCAAATAGTGATAGCCGCCAGAAGCGGAATTATTCATTCAAGTCTAATGACAATACAAGACATTGCAAAAGCAGTAAGAAGCATCAAAAACAGATTCATACCAAGAAAACTAGAAATACCAATGGGCACCAGATCTTCAGAAGTATATGAACTACAAAAAATAACCAAAATGACGGTATTCTACGGAAACAATAAAATAGTGTTCATTACTAAAATACCATTAGTAACTGACACGGAATTAACAACTTTCAGTACCATACCTATACCAAAAAGAGTAAACACAGATTACCTTATGGTCGTTGATTCATCAACCCCATACGTTGCCATTACCAAAGACAGAAGACAATTCACCACATTTACGATAGAAAAAATGAGCCAATGCACGGAAACAGATATATATCGAATATGCACAACAGACCAACCAATCTCAAAAAACGATCACGTCGCACCATGTGAAATTTTCCTATTCACTGAACCTAACAAAACAGAAGGAAATGATAAGAGATGTACACAACGAACATTCAAATCTAGACGAGGAATTTACCACAAATTAAAATTCACAAATGAATGGCTTTACACAGTTTACGAAGATCGATTGATAATAACATGCAATAATTTTTCCAATCCACGAATACAAAGCATAAGAGGGGAAGGAATAATAAACATAAAAGATAAGCTATGCCAAATTCAATCCGATAGCGCAATTCTAATACCTGAGGAAGAATTATCTACTAAAACATATGAAAATTTTATACCAAAAACTGATATGTCGGCACTATTCACCACACTTCCAAACAACACAAAAACATTGTTAACGGATATCAAACACATGGGTATACATACAAACATTAAACTTACAGATCTACACAAAGTAACAAAATCCCTCGACGAAATAGAAGCCCAAGCAGATGCAGAATTAGATAGACAAAACAATTACGAACAATTAAAACATAACAGTTACGCTCTTTATATAACAATCGGAATTTCAATAATCGTGATAATCATAATAATCATAGTGTTATGCACAAGAAGAACAAAGAGGAACATTCAATCTTACCCAGCAGGGTTAATAAATTCAGCATATTTACAACCAGCCCTCCCAATGTCAACCTTTGTAACGTCCAACGCTGTGATAAGACCTGTAGAGCCACCATCGCCACGATAATCATATATATATATAAACTTACATAAAATTAGTGTAACGTTATTACGGAAAAAAAAAAAAATAATAATAATAAATAAATAATTTTTAACATAAAATTAATCATTAAACATAACATTAAATTAGTCTTCTCATATTTATTTTCTAGTTCTAATCTAAAATTCGTAGTCATAGACTTCGAATTTTCCCCTTTGCCGCATGGAGATTGGGTCCTAGTCACAGGAGCCATGTGCAACAGCCTTGACAAATACCAACCCGCAAGGTTGGTAGGGAACCCAATCATTCTCCCAAAACACGGAGGACCTCTCAGATACCAGGAAGAACACCACAAGCGAGTTCACAATTTCGCTTATAATGTTTTCACATTAAAGAAGAAACGCCCAGAGTTGACGACACTGATTACTCAACAAATACGTGAGGCGGTCAGCTTCACTGCCACTCACGAAACGTCTACTCTAACCCGCTCGCGAATACACACGTATTTGCATGCGGACGGCAAAACTCCTTGTGTTGTGTTCTGGAATAGTAACACAGATAAGACAATACTAGACAGGCTAGGTTTAAAACATATTAAAAAGTATCTGGACATAACTACTGTGCACCATCGTCATGATGACTCCTATGACCTCGTTTTACGTGATATGAATTGTAACAATCGGGTAATGTTCACGATACCCATTGGACATTTTGAAAAAGTAAATGGGGGTATGTTGAACTTACTCGAGTGTCACAATTTGATATGTGGACAAAGTCATGAGGGGGCCGCAGAATGTCATGATCCAGTTACAGACGTAATTTATACAAAATGCATTTTCAATTATATTCTCAAAATAATTAAACCTAGTAAGATTTACGCATATTGTAGCGGTAAAAAGATTCGAAAGAGAGGAAAGAAAAAGCCTAGGAAAGAAATTAGAAAAAAAATTACTAGAAAAAAGAAAAAGGAAAAAAATAGTAAAAGATAATAAAAATCCTTAGATAATCGCAATAATTAAACTAATAACCATAAATTCCATATAAATTCCACACATTTAAATCATAAATATTACTAACCCTTATCTTAATAAATTGTTATATTATCTTATTATCATTATTTTATTATAACTAATACATATTTTAAATTATATAAATTATTATATTATTTTATTGTCATTATTTCATTATTACTAACACGTATTTTAAATTATATAAATATTATAAAAACCAAGAGAAATTTGTTAACTAACATTAACATTAAGATTATAACCACACCAATTGTAAACACTTAAACGTTTAAATCACTATGAAAAAAGATTTTGTAAGGAATGACTCAATAATTTTGTCAACCCAAAATTATTTCTTTAGCGGGGAGGTGTAACATGCATATTATTATTGTTATTACTAATTAACATTAATACGCATGTTTTCGAGAGCCAAGCACATTTAAAGATGTAACACGATCACACTATTACTACGTTTATATGATGGCGTTAAAACGGTTTGAAATTAAACCGTTTTGAAATTAAAACGCTTTAATGTCATGTAAACACTTAAAAACGGTTTAAAAACTGTAAACCGTTTTAAAAGTTAAAACGCTCGCACTATGTAGTTTAAGAATTTAAAACCGTTTTTATGCTTAAATCGGTTTGTCAAATGTACATATAAACGCAGGATATGTTTTGCATTAATTGTGTTATCAGTTTGTTATTATGACTTATCATATTTGTTTATAATATTTAATACGGTACGGGAAACGAAAGATAACTATATACATAATAATGTAGTTAACTAAAGTAAAAAAAATTCAATACCTACCGTGTAATTAATTCGTTGTTTACTAAGTAACTATTAGCTATTAAGTTGATTAATAACAGTGCATGAAAAATGGCATCTCCGTCACCGAAAAAACGAAAGAGAATTTCTTAGTCAGATAAAGAAGTGAAAGATTTATTAGCAATCTTCAAAGAAAAAAATATAATGTCTGCTTTGGATGGAAAAAGATATAGAAATGGAGAAGTAATAAATATTTGTTATCTTTAAGTCTCAACTTCAGTAGGTATGTTTGTAACTATTGTAAGCGAAAGGCATCTTGAACAATAGTTGATGGCATGGTAGTAGCAAATATTAACAACATTTTATGTTTTAACAACTTTCTTTTATTATTTATCATTTTAAACACTTTTTTTCTTCGCAATTCAGCTGTCAATTTTCTGCGTTTTAGTTCAGCAAAAATTGAAACAATTAATTTTAATTTTGTCATTATTTATATTATTGTAAATTTCAAATTTGTATTTTGTAACACAAAATGAAATATGAATCAATCATATTATCTAATATGAAAATTTGAATCAAATCAATTATCAAGTATTCTCTTAGAACAAACGAATAAAGTCATGGACTAAAAATATTAAAATTAAAACGATTTATAAAATATTTATAAACCGATTTATACATGTTCGTATATAAACACCTAAAAACGGATTAATCTTAAACCGTTTTAAATAATATTAAAACGGTTTAGTTTCAAACCGTTTTAATGCCATCATATAAACGTAGTATATAGCCAACACCGCTAATAATAACTAGCTAATAATAAGCAACACTCGGGATACGGGAAGGACCTTTTCGCCCGTCACACACGGAGAAGTCGCCAGTTCAGCTATTAACAAAAATAACTAAGAGGCAATTAAGAAAGCAGCTTACAACGCACATGAACTTCGCAAAAGGGGAATGGGCACTCCGGCTGCCTATATAACCGCCTCCGGGAGACCCCGGCAGGTAGACGTGTCTAGCCATCAGTACAAGCCCTTCGGAGTTCTGTCTTGACATTGTTATTCGCGACTATGTTATAACTTGTAATTTTATCCTGTCATTATTGTAAAGTGAATTAAATTAAAAGTGTTTAACCTTATTCAATTGTCTACCACATTATTCTAACTCATACATCCTCAAGAGTACGATAGGTACCTGTTTTCATTGGGTACCACGTAACAATATATAATCACAATATAATATAATAACATTGTGATATATGTATATATATATATATATATATATATATAGATATATATATATATATACATATATATATATACAGAGTGAGTCAGGACTATTTAACAACTGCAATAATCATAGATTATGATATATATATATAACATATGTATCCACTATCCACCTTATGTACAACTAATTTCTAAATGAATAATGGTTAATGCCTACATATAAAATTACATATTATGTAATTTACATATCATTAATCTTTAATATATTTAATTATTATGTTATACCATTCAAATACTTAAAAAATAAAAGTATTGAAAAAAGCATCTGAATACTTTTAATGAAATACTTTATAGCACTGCTGTAGACTATGGATATAATAAATAAACAAATATTAAGTTATGAAATTCTTTCCATTTACTTTTTTTTATACTTAAAAGTAATTAAGATAAAATAAAATTCAATAGGATAAAAATAGTAAATTTTATAATCAATGGTAGAAGTCAGTAAAAAAATGTATTATTTAAACTAGTTCCTTTTGATTTATTTATAATTAACTTTCATACATATTTAAAAAATGTTAAAAGGTTCATATCAATATGTACAATACTCTTATAATACTTATATTAAAATATAGAATAGGTTTGCTTTCGTATAATTTATTCAAATTCACTTAAATTTCAACCGAAGTGGTGTAGCTGTCGTCAGTTTATTAGTAATTTGATTTTTGATATTATGGCGGGTTGATAACCATTTAATCTGTATTCTGTGATAATATTGTGATAAGGTGCGCGCATGCGCATATTCAACGTGGAACTAGCAGCTGCGGTGATCCGCTCGTCATTTTACGGTATAAAATATAAAAATAACTTTACCAAAATTTTAAGAACCGCAAAAATTAATTTTTATAAAAAAAAAATTTAATGAGATTTCTTATAGTCCAAAATTAACTAGGAAAGTGATAAAAGAGATCACAACTAAAAAAAGAAATGAAGACAAATTAGAACTACGGCATAATGATGAAAATATATATGCATCAAAGGATCCAATCAGATTTTTAAATGTGTTTCATAATTTTTTTACTAATATTGGTAGCAATCTAGCATCTAAAATTAAACAATCAAATTTAAATTATGATGAAAAAATCACTTGTGAATCATTTGATGTTTATTTTAAAGAATTAATAAATGAGCATGAAACTCTAAAAAATTATTTCAAATCTTAAAGATGATACTGCTGCAGGATATGACGGAATTTCAGTGAAAATTTTAAAATCTATATCTGGAAGTATAATTAAACCATTAGTATATAATATATATATAATCTCAGTTTGAAAGAAGATACATTTCCTGATAATTTAAAACTAGCAGTTATTAAACCACTTCTAAAAACTGGAGATACTTCTAATGTTAATAACTATAGGCCTATTTCCATGATAAACAATTTTGATAAAATTTTAGAAAAAATAATAAAAGGTAGACTAATAATGTTTTTAGAAAATAATAAATTGTTGTCCAAAAACCAGTATGGTTTTAGACCCGGGTTGGGTACAGAAAATGCCTTGTACAGTGCGAGTAAATTCATATACAACGCTCTTGATAATAGTAAAAAGGTTACGGCGATTTTTCTTGATCTAGCGAAAGCATTTGATACGGTTAATCATCATGAAATAATCAAAATATTACCGAATTTTGGTTTAAAAAATATTAGTTTAAACTGGTTTAGGAGCTATCTAAAAAACAGAAAACAAATAGTTAAAATCAATGACATCTTGGGCGAGGAAATGAATATTAATTGTGGAGTACCACAGGGTAGTGTAATGGGTCCTTTACTGTTTATTTTATATATTAAATCTTTATGTGATGTGAAAATTGATGGTCAAATAGTAACATACGCAGATGACACATGCCTACTCTTTTCGGGTGTTCCATGGGATGAGGTTCGCGTAAAAGCTATACAAGACTTTAAAAAAGTAATTAACTACTTAAATCATAGAAAACTAACAATCAATTATAAAAAAACAAATTTTATAAATTTTACAATTAATAAGGATGATAAAAGTTTTGATAACTTAGAATTTAATATTTATGATATTTTGAGCTCTAGTAATGTCCCAATATATCAAAAAATATATAGAGTCTCTAGTATTATATACCTAGGTCTAACATTTGATAAAATATGAAATGGAACTTGCATGTAAATAATATTGTGACGCGTATGCGTCTATTATCGTTTAGCTTTTATAAAATACAATCGTTTCTACCAGTGCAAACTATGCGTATAATCTATTTATCACTATTTCAGGCAATATTCCAATATGGTCTATTGGTTTGGGGGGGACTGAATCAAAATTCATCTAGACCACTACAAATTTTACAAAGAAAAATTGTTAGATTATGTTTAAGTAAAAATACGTTAACAGGTTCAACTAAAGAAAATTTTATGTTACTAGATGTGTTACCATTTGAGTCTGTTTATAAGAAAATAATAATTGTATTTATAATTAAAAACTTTGAATCATACATGGATATTAATAAGGTAATAGATAAAAGAGAAAATAGCGCATTTGATGTTAAAATGGAATATCCCAAAAAAGCGTTTGGTCAAAAATTCATTGATTACCTAGGCCCAAAAAACTATAACTTAATGCGAATAAATAAAAAAAAAGATATACTCTTTTCAGAAGGAAATCGTATAACTACAGGAATGAAAAAAAAATTCAGATTTGGTTATTTTCAATACTTTAATAAATTATAATGAAATATATTTAACTTTGTAATTTAATATAGTATAAGACGTATTCTAATTGTATGTATTGATTACTAATTATTGTCAGCTTTTTGTCTTCTATTAATAATTATGTTATATAACTCTCTACCACCAACACAAGCATGTGCTTAAAGGTGATAAAAAAATTTTTGAAAAAAAAAAATATAATTGCATGAAAGTCACGACATTTGAAATCGAACAACGATAAAGAAGATGGTAAATAATAATATATTATGGAAACACCTACTTAGTCCTAGAGTAGTAAATAGTGAGCTACGAATATATTTTTTTAAATTTAAAAAAAAAACTAAAATCTTTATTTTTTGTTTAACTATTCAATTTCATCAAGAAATGTCTAAAAAATAATTTTGAAAAAAACCATTTTTATAGCTCCAAAAAGTGAGAGACAAAAAAAATGCATCATTATTGTCAAACCAATAGATTCATCGCTCAACTCAAAATCTAAAATTAGGTATTAGAAAATTGTACAATAGGCATTAATATTTTATGCTAGGAGAATAAATGCTTTTACATGGTTTATAACAATGTCATGAATGAATAAAATTATCCATTATATGAATTCCGCTATGCAAGACTACATATTATGATATATATTATATGATGGTAAATTGTACAGTGTAGAGTACGAAACGTTTTTTTATTTTATTGTTTCGCAAAAAAAAAAAAGTAATTGAATATTTGAATACTACAGTATAATCCACCTGATATCGAATTGATGAAATTATACAATTAAGATGATAAAATATTCTTTGTAACAGCAAAAAAATATTCCAATAATTACCAGCATCTAAATTGTGAATACAAAATATAAATAAAATAGAATTACATCTTATTCAGTAAAAAATAATACGAAAATCTATACTTACATTAAATATTAATCTATTTTAATTTGTGATTTCCAATTGAGCTAGGTACATGAACATTTTAAACCACTCCTTCTGCATGAAAAGATTTAGAAAACTCGGTATAACTTGAAAAAACTGCGTTAAACTGATAAAAAATTATTCACATACATTTTTTTTTAAAGAAATTATCATAAATAAATATTTTTTATAGTTACAAAATAATTATGACTACACGATTAAAAAATTAAAATATGCTAATATTCTGTGTGGAGAATATATAATATATATTGTGTAATGTATGTGCTGTACATGTTATTCATAATAGATTTATAAATCTAAAAAATACTTAATTTGCATTTTAATAGTGTGGTACATTGGTATTATAAAACTTATAAGCTACAAATAACTGTGCGTAAATAGGGGGGCAATCTTAGTCCCCCCTATATGTCTACCAAGTGCCCCAATTAAAAAGTCAGACCTTAGTACTAAGCATATATAATTTTTTAGAAAATATTATGGGAGGGAGGCTTTATCACCAACCCCTCCCCCCCAAAAAAAATGACGAATATAAGTACTCGTATTATATAATTTTTAAGTCGAAAAAACACTGGTTAGTTATTATAATAATTTGAAATAATTTGATACTATTATTTGAATGTAGGACACTAACTTATTTGTGTTTTTGGTCATTTATTTATTCCATTGTTGAGAAAGATAAAAATCATTATACAGTGATATATTATAAACATTGTAGAATGTGTACTAGGTATCTATATATGATAGAATGGTCAACGGGTCACCAAATAAATCATAAATATTTACGACTTACGGTGTTACTATTACGCGAAGAGTCTTACGTCTATATGAATCAATTAAATTAATAATAAAATATGCAACAGTCAATGGTTTAACAGTGCTATTTTAGAATTTCAGAGTATAGGTAAAAATCCTGTCCTAATATTTTGTTCTAATATGTTAATACTGTTGAATCGTCTAATTTGGATTTGCATAGTGTATAATTTACCATGTACCTACTTAATTCGTAAAAACGGTTTTTTTTTTAATCAAACATTTTTTTTTAACCGTAGTTATTTAATCTCGTATTTAATATTTATTAGTACGTTTCTTATATGTAGG
>CM050405.1:78109497-78308216 GCA_027580255.1 Therioaphis trifolii
TGAAATATACTATGATTCAACTAGTTTTATATTACCTTTGAAAATATGTATGGTATTATCATCAATTCTCCATTCTTTCAACAAAGTTTCTGTAAACTCATCCATCTAGGTACAGATTTGTCGACTGAATAACATAGTAAAAAAAGTACTTAATTAAAAATAGTAATTACGACTTACCTACGACTCACGCTTATAAGAGTATGTACATTATATTCTATTATGTGGATTATATATTGAAATATTTAATAAATGTTGGTACTTACATATTATGTTAATACAGATCGTTGTAGGTATGCGTCCAAAACGTGACACGATTATACGATTAACAAATTTAAACTCGCCAGTCGCCACTCGCGGGTCACCATTTCACCAGGTTTACACACACACACACAGACTTGCAGTTAACAATTAATAACAATGTTTTATAACATGTTAATAAAACATACTCACATTAAATAATAATATACAGTAAGTATACGCACTAGCATTAGGACTACTTTATCATGGACACGGTTAGGTAAGACAAAGCAAACCAATATTAACAACACGATAACAGCGACACAGTGAGAAAACCCCGTTTCAGTTATATTATTATGGTTGTATTAACTATTTTTATTTAGTAATATAATTTTGACTATATTCTACAGTAAAATCAACTAAAATATTTCAACTAATTAAAGTTAGTTGATTTCACTAATTTATTTAGTAAAAATGTAGTAAATGCAACTGAAATATGGTTGATACAACTAAAATAATCCTACCTAAAATAATTTGGTTAGTATTTTTTTCCGTGCGAGTAGTGTGGCTGAGCTCGAGTTTTCCATGATAATCTCAACTCAAGTAGGTGGCTAGGTAGGTTTAGGGGTTAGGTAGAAAGTAATAGTAAATACAATCGATGTACACCGATTTCGATACCGGGCGGTGGATACTCTAAATTACTGCTTTTTTTTTTTTTTGCTTTTTTCTTTCGTTTATCGTCTCTCGTGCATCATCATATATTAGACTTTTACAGTGTAATTTTAGTAAAATTATTGTGATTTGTTGTAGAATTTTCATTTTTGATCTAGCGTATATTAAAAGTAATATTTGTTTTTATCTCAAGTCATAATTGAACTAAAAAACCAGCATTTAACACTTCATGAAAATTAAAATACACGTTTTTGCATATTTTGGTTAATAAAATGCATAATATATTACAATTTTTTATTGCATACAAATCTTAGCCCAGGCGATGAATAAATGAATAAATAAATAATTCGTTGATTTTTACTGTATCTTATATCGCCAATCACTGATTTCAATAAATATTTTTTTTGTAACTAAATTGTTGTGTGTATCTTATAAAAATCAAATGCAAATTTTGGTAAATAAATTTTTTATTAGCCTAGATGATGAGTCATATTTAAAAGAACTTATTATTACCATCTACATAAAATATTACATTTTCTGACAAACACAAATTTCAAACAAATAAATTCATAGAGTGATGGGTGTCTGCTAGACAGCGAACGCTATTTGCCGCCATAGGCAGCATCTCCCACGAATCCGATACTGTATTATCAATATAAAATTGATTACAATCTCAGTCTGCCACCACCAGTATCTCATAAACCGAGTGATTTTCTTAAATTATTGTACACAATTTTTTTTTTAAAGTCTCTCCATGGTCACTTGGTTTTTGTTTAACGATTCTCGCACTTAAATACTTCACAATTAAAATACCTGTATCCCACCTGTATTCACCTGAATCCACCTATTCACCTGTATCCCACCGGACAGCTAGTAATAAATATTAATCATATCGTGATATTAAATTATAGTAATAGTTCAATTTTAGTCCGTGGTACTGAGGTAGCGCTAAATTCGCAATTGCTGTCATCTCGGGAATTCCCACCCCGCACTTTTTCCTACTCTAAACCTTAAGCGGCCCGGCTCCGCATCACCCGCCCACCCATTCATTTCCAGTCCATACTATCTTAATCCGTGCTTCATAGCGACTGATTAGTGATTAGATTAGAATATGGGATAACGTTTATCATGTGAAAAATATTGTTGTTCTCTATTAATTTCAAAGCTAATTATTGTAACGATTTTTTATTAATTTGCTAAATTTGTTCTGCAAAGCGAATCCCATACCGAAACCATTAGCATCGACTTTATCATCTACCAAAATAGTAATTTGAATAATATATAGGTATCTACTTAATTTGTTAAGTTAACTTATATTATGTTGTAACATTTCAAGTCATTTAAATAAGAACAAATATAGTTAAAAAATGTTTATTTAATATATATGAACATAAAACCAATTAAATTTATTTTATATCAATTATTATATAAGAGTGTGTAGTTTAATGCCAACTATTGCCATAAATATACACAAGAAGAATACAATTTCCATCCATTTGCTTAATGATATTTGTATTATGTCTGCTATTACCTCATTTGTTGTCGTTTCCTCTGTTGGCTTTTTGTTTTTGTTAGTATTTTCTTCTACTATTGTAAGCAGAGTAGTCACAATCCTCTTTGTGATCTATCCAATGGAACCACTGACACTTACGGTCACAGTACACTATTTTACAATGATTACATTTATAAGAAGCACCAATTCCCTTACATAAAGCACATTCTGGTGCTCATTTAGGATTATCCATGTAATTACCAAAGGCAAATTCTAACATTAGTTGAGCACGCCTTGTATCCAGATAAAATTGATATTTTTTGTCTTCGAAGCGGGATTTGTAACATGATTCTACCTGGAATTAAGATTTATTGTTATAAACTACTCTTTTTTAATAAAATATTATCATCATCAAGTATTGGTATCTATATATACATATATACACAAACAGTTAAACTTCCTTATAACAAACTTCCATTTAACGAAATTTTATACTTAACGAAATGTTTGAGAACCATTATGTTTGTGGAGGTTTCATTTAATGTATAATTCTAATTAATACATTTATTTATAGTACAAATATATTTGGTTATCTAAGATACTTGGTAAAATGGAAGTTCCATTGTGTTACAATAAAATGTTCAAGGTAAACATACATATAGAAAGTACTAAAATACCTGTTTTAAATTTTATTTTTATGTTCTTTGATATATTTTTAATATGTATTATTAATATTATATTAATATATATTTTTGAACTGTAGAGCCAATTATATCAGTTAATATTTGTTAAATATCTTAATCGGATTAATCAAGCTGAAGGCCAATTAATATTAGAACAGATGAATCACGTTTGGAATAAACTTTACAAAATAAGTACTTGAACAGTAATGATTTCAAATAAAGTTCTAAGAGGGGGTGAAATTACATCAATTTTCAAAATACACTTTAAAAATCAATAATTAATTAAAATTTGGGGAAAATTAATAATCATTGTATTAACAATGTTTCAACTGTACAGTTAATTATGCAATTCCATTCCAAAACCAACAAGTAATATTGTGGCAACTAAAATAATACCTCTTTGAATAGATTGGTTTGCCTTAGAGCGTGCCTCAGGAATTAGTCTGGAAATCAAAATTAAAAATATAAAATTATTAAACGTACTGACTAAATAACTAATTTATAACTTACTCTTGAGCTAAAATTTCATTCAAAATGCAGGCTAAATAATGAAATTTATAAGACATAGCTAAGTCGTAGTCTTCGGGATTATTTTGCATCTTAAGATCTCGCATTGTTTTTAATGCACTGTTAATGATTTCAGGGTTATAACCTTCATAGAAAATTTGAGGTATATCTAGTACTACTGTAACAGCATAAATATTGGTCTAAAAAGAAAAAAAAGAGTACAAATATATCAACAAAATTATGAGCGTCGAATACTGTGATAACGTGTCGTTACGAATAATAATTACCAGCATTATCAGGTGCCGCAATGGTTTGACCAATTCAGAAGGCAGTTTTGTCTTTCCGCCAGCCACATCTGGAATGGATAACACAGCGATATACTCTTCAGTTACATAGTTACGCAAAACTGCTATGATACTTGGTGTTTCTGTAAAGAAAATCGTATACTGGATAAGTGTCCGGTTCGTGTTTAGTTCTAATATTTCATTAACATACTCAAACCCATACCTAATGCATATTGAACTGCAGTTAGTTACAAATCGTCTTCCCAATTAGGATCAGCACCGGCATCTAAAAGATGACGGATTACCATGGGGTCGCCTCCTGTGACACCAACGTGCAAGACACTATTCAGCCATTGATTATCTTTCGCTGCTCCGATTCCCTGAAATAAATAACCAATAAAAAAAAAAAAATTAAAATAAGGAGTCTTGAGATTAAATATCCATAGAAATGGTAATCAGATAAAGTATTGAAGCAAAAAGGACGGAGGACACGAAAAAGGCCGTCGACTCCGTGGCCACCTAACGCCTTAACATGTAGTACCTAAGAGAAAAAAAATATGTCCACCTGTCCAGAGAAGATTTCTTTTTCACACTCACCGTTCCATGAATCCTACGAGCTCGTCGTCGAGCACCAGCGTGGTGGGCCGCTTATCGCCGAGCTTGTGTTTCATGACCCATAACACGTTGGATCCCAGCCTGCGGTCCATCCGGTCGTACTCGGCCAGGGTGAGGTGCTGCACCACGCCCACCCTGGGCACGCCGTCAAACACGATGGCGGTCGCCAAGTTGGTGATGACTGCATGCCACAATGCCGCCGCCTGTAAAACGTTTAAAATCGATTTTGAGTTTCGTTCGTCCGTTGACGTGACCACGTACGTCATACCTTCAAGTTGGTCCGCCGGCCGTCTATGAGGGTTCTCGACGAAATCTCGAGAACCTGGTGCCCGTCCGCCGAGATCTCGAGCTCGTCGAGCTTCCCCAGCAGCTCGGCTCGCATGACCCGAGTGAGCTCCGCGAGCGACGACACCAACTCCACCGACGACACTCCCGCCATCTTCCTGTGGAAGGCCTCTTGGTTGGCCAACTTCCCCGATCCGCGCAAGAACACGGCCAGCTCCTCCTGATACGCCTTCAGCCGAGTGAGTGTGTTCGGACACGGCGCACCGCACCGGTCTCGTGGAAACGAGTGGTCCCGGTAGCAGATCACCGTGTCCGCTTTTCCGACTAGCGTCCTAAACACTGAGCATGGCAATGTTTGAGGTGCTCTATTGGCCCAGTGCCGTTGGCCTGTAGACATTAAAAAGATGAGGTCACGAAGAGGTACGAGCGATTCGATCCGCGTGATACTCACTTTTCGAAATAATCACGGACCGACTTGGGGGCAATTAATAAATAATAATATTAACTATTGTGCAGTCATAATTCACACACGAAGGGTGCCCTCTACCTACGACCGTTCTATGTGTACGGAAGACCAGTCTATTAGTATCAGTGGCGCAACTACGGGGGTGCTAGGTGGTGCTTAAGCACTCCCAACTCTATTTTAAGCCCCCCCAAGTCCAATGTCTTTATAATTTAAAATATCTATAGTTTTAAGTTTTATCAATGTTATTTTATTTTTTAAGATATCTGAACCACGGTTATCTACACAGGTTGGCGTACGACGATATGTATTCCATGCATTAGATTGTCGAAGTGGCGTTTATAGAGAACTATTAGCGCTAGTAGTCATCGACCCGACATTAACATATAAATTATACAAAAAACTGTAGTTTTTCATTCTTTACTCATAAACGATTACAAAAAAATAAAAATTGCTAAGTACCTAAATTATAGATTGAACATTTTTACATCAGATAGAATTTTTTTGGTGTTTCTATCTTTAAAATAACGTCTCATTTTCAATGAAAAAAATATGTTATTTTGGCGCCAAAAAACAAAATATTATGTTTTCAGATGAGTGATAATTTTTGTTAATTGTTATATTGTATCTTAAATCTTTATTCGTTATCTCGTTGTCGTAGTCGTAGTGTCTGAGTTTCCGAGTGTGTCAATTTTGAATTTTCGTGTATCGTTAAAATGGTTAAGTGTTGTATTGTTGGATGCACATCTGGTTATAAGTCTAATAAAGATATAATTATTCATTCGGCCGGTTCGATCAAAAATATGACACAAAGGTGATAATGTAGACTCCCTTTGGTTTTTAAATAATTATTACAAAAAGAAAATGTAACTATTATAGGTTGATTTCTGTATTTTATTATTATTATTTATTAATTAATTTATTGGCATTTTATCAGTAATGTTATTTTGATTTTTGGCACCAAAATAATATAATTGTTTTCATTGAAAATAAAATGTACTTTTGAAGATAGAAACACCAAAAAAATTCTATCTGATGTAAAAATGTTCAATCTATAATTTAGGTGCTTAACAATTTTTATGTTCTTGTAATCGTTTATGAGCAAAGAATGAAAAACTACAGTTTTTTGTATAATTTACATGTTAATGTCGGGTCGATGACTACTAGCGCTAATAGTTCACTACAAATGCTTTTTTAACAGAGATAACACTCCCGTACGCCAACCTGTGTAGATAACCGTGATCTGAACTAAGTAAAAAAAATGAAGAAATGAAAATGTTAACTGATGCTTCTATCCAAAATATATTACAACGTTACTCGTTACCAAGTAATAACATTAATAAACCAATTCGTCACTAGATAGCGTAGGTTCCACTTAAAGGAGAAATTCGTAACATTGTCTGACCGGCTGATAAGGCTCTGTGTCTAGTCCTGTATATCTTAGTTCATGCATTAGACGGTCAACAGCGATCACGATTAATGATAGTGGTATCTTTAATCGTGACAGCGATTCGGCGATTGTAATAAATAATAACTAATAAGTGATAATACCGGGTTTTCCTCGTTCACCAGCTTGCTAGTTCTTTATTGTTTATTTCAAATTTGAAAATGTTCGTTATTTAATTCAGTGCAGTTATTCAAATTTAAATTTGTTATATACCTAATAATAACAACAATATAACGGTTTACCTTTTTAGCACCCCCAAGATTTGAACTCTAGTTGCGCCACTGATTAGTATGAGCACAGAATAAATAGATCTATTCTGTGGTATATGGTCTATGGTGTTTACTTATCTGTGCGATAACTTAATTTATTATCTTATTATTATAATTATAATATTTCATTGTACAATTGTATTTATTTATTATTATTATTATAATTACATAGGTATAATAATATATCAATTTGAAAAATAGGTTTGCCCTCCCCCTCTTGATAACTTTCTAGGGACGCCCGATTTTTAATGAGGTTAAGTTAAATTATAAAAAGAGAGAAAATAAAAGGTCGTCTGTGACCTCGACCACCATAGGAAGAACACGTGCTATTTTCAAGTTTATACTTAATTTATTGGGTGTGTTTGTGTCATATATATTGAAGGAATCGGCACATATGACAGTACATATTGTATTTGATAAATAGAGTCTTGAGGTTAAATATCCATATAAATGGTAATCAGATAAAGTATTGAAGCAAAAATAAACAATGAAAAAAAAAATAACCACAAAAGAAATGAACTTGATTCAAACAATACCTGGAACTAAGGTATTGAATATTTGATGTAAAATATAACTATTGAAATAAATCTATCACTCCATTCCATTCCGATAAAAGTTTTTTTTTTTTTTTAGTATTTTAGATTCTGAGTGAATCGCGTTTTACAATGATGTTTATTTTTTTTTTCTGGAGACACTTTTTGCTCAACTCAACTTTGTCCTAAACATTCATCCAGCAACGCAATAAATCGGAAATTCGATGTAGGTGTTACTTTGTTTATCAAGCTCTCATAGAAGAAGATCTATTTTCTCATAGAGAAATAAACAACTCGTGTGTTTACGGACACATAATTATTTATACATAAAAATAATGTAAACCATTTGTAAAAATTAAAAATAGTGTAGTAAATAAAATATTATTGACCAAGTCACGTGTTCAATAAAACTGAATATAGGTGAATAAAAGTAGAAATAGAAATTTTAATTATAAAATACAATAAAAAAGCTGTTAAAATAATGGTGTTGGAAGTTTGTCCTTCGTCTATTCAGTCTTCAGATAAGATAACGGCGTTCGGTGTAGAGAACCTTATAGATGAGTCACTTTTACGTTTGTTAAACGATACGAATAGTATGATATTATTTAAAATTTTAAATTAATGATACCTAGAATATAATAAAGAAGTGATGAAATCTATTTTTTCCCTTAAATAATATAATACGATTTCACGTGATCATACTTTTCATGAGGATATCATACATTTTACCCTTAATTATGAAGATTTTTCAACTTTGGTAAAGTTCCTTATAGAAATTCATTCGTTCCTTTATTTAAAACTAGCTGAATTACCCGTCGTTGCCGGGTTTAAGTATAAAAATGTATGTAACCTGGCAAGATTACGTTTTGTTTAATATACCTATTGAAATTTAAATTTTTGAAATCATATTTTATACATATTTTTTAGTTTTTAAGATAATAATTATGAACATAACCTATTCTATAAGTTATAGCTTTTGGCGGCCTATGTTCACGATAAGTTTTAGCAGTGAAGGTTTAAAATAAATGTTTTACTAATGGTTTTTTCAAAATTTTATCTACAATACTTCTTTGTGAAATGTTCAATGCTGATCTATTAGTAGGCGGCAAAATCACCAACTTATTGGGTGAGCTTATGCGTGAGCAAACTACGTAGAACTGCCCATGTGAAAAACAGTTTTCTCGCAAGTCTATCACTCAAATTTGAGTGTCTGGCCTTGAGACTTGTTTATAGTCATTGCAAAGCAGACTTTGAGGGGAAACTGTAATCGATTAAATTCGAACGGAAGATCGTTCGGAATTTTCTATTTTTAGTCTTCAACCTTTTTAACACCCTAAGGGGTTGAATTAAAAAAAAAAAAAAGTATATAGACAATGCTTATATGTTTTATTGAGTATATATACTTAATTTTCAAGAAATCAGACTACTCTATGTTTACTCTTTTTCTACGAACCCGTGAAGAAAGCAGAGGGAGAAGAGAACAAAAAGGAGAACAATAAGACAGCATCCATTTGAAAGAATCATTTTAAAACATGACCCATTTGGACCATATTTTTTTGGACAAGCTTTTGTAGTCCCTGATTATTATCTGTATTACACATCACAGAAAAATAGGCACTAACTGCACTAGACAGCACAAGAAAAACGCTCAGTTGGGACATAGTCAGTTTTTTCATTGGTGCATTTTTTTTTTTTTTACAAGAGTAAAATTGTTCTAAACTAAATATTCATTCGTTTCGGGACGTGAATGTATAGTTTAGTGTCAACGTTGAATACATGAAACATCGATACTTCATTAATATCAATTAAATGTAAAAAAAAATGCGTGTAAAACGGTTATACCCATGACAAACGGGACGCGAGAAAAGCTCAAGCAAAGGCCGCACGCAACGGAGAAAAAAAAGGTCGTAATCTCGTACACGTTGCTCGGGAGGCGACTCGCCGGCGACTTGCTACGACCGGTTGCAGCGGTCGACATGACCAGTGATGGCGACGGTCGTCGTAGAGTAGGAAGGAGGTGAGGGGCCGTCGAGAGCTTCTCAGCTGTTAAAAGCTCAGTAACGAGACGGCGCGAAGTTCCAATGGCACAATTGCGCGGCAAGTTCGAACATCTTCCCCCCCCATGGGAGGTTCATCCTTCCATATTGGAGACTCGAATAAATCCTGGGCCATCCTTCAAGATTGATCACGTCATCTTACTGGTACCGCGAACACGTTTAAATTTTTACATGTATGAAATACAAGAAGTGATCATACTTAATATTACATAATAATACACGATAATAAATTAATAAAAAAATTAATACATGTACAAACAGATTGAAAAAATAAAAAATAAACAAAGAGAATACATATTTGAGTTTTAAATTGCCAAGAATATACAAAAAAAATTATACGTCGGTGTTAGAGCGTCAGTTACACACCCCCCGTCAATACAAAATAATGTATATAGTGAGTATCGATCATTTATTGCGACGGCAATTTCACCAATTTTACCACCGGCCGGGTCAACTCGCCGTTCTGCGTTAAAATGCGAGCGCCGCGTACCACGCCGTCGTCGCCTGGCATGAGAGCCGTTACGCGACCTAATCGCCAATTGAGAGGAGGACTTTGGCTGTCGACCACGGATATAGATACTATGGTTGAGTAACGATCCTTATTATTATGGCCCAAAATGTTCTTATCAATTAACACAAAAACCTGCTTACTGCAAGCGCTTCTAGCGGACATTTTTATTATGAAATATTTAAAATAATAATAATTCCTAGTATTTAGCAGGGTTGGTAATATACGCGTATAAATTGTATTATACGTTACACGTATAATAACCTACGTATAAAACGTATAAAATGACTAAAACGTATAATATGTTTTGTTTTTGAAATTCACTCTAAAAAAATTAAAAATACTTCCTATTTCAAATATTAAGTTAGATTTATCATTTTTATACTAAGTACAAACATATCAGGTAGTTAAAAATTATATATGATATATAAATTATAAATTATAAAAAAAACATTTTTGTTTGTAGTTTTATTTTTTCACTCTTTTGAATAGGTGCCTATCTAAATAGAAAATAATAAAATATTGCTACAGACACAGAGTATAACATATTTTTGTATTCATATTCTAAAGTAAAATTTACAGTTGACAAGTTAATACAAATAGGTAAAATAAGTTTTTTTTTATTAAATTTGATACTTTTATTCTTTATTATTTAATACATAAAAAAAACAATTTCCCATTTACAATTATTTAATTAAAATATTAAAATTTACTGTTAAATAATAATTAAATTAATATTCATTGGATGAACTTTGAGTTTTTTCATTTAATTTAAGTGAATAGTAAGTACTCAATAGTTTTCTGGAACGTTCTGGATTCAGGCGGTTTCGGAGAGAATTGTGAATATATGACCAGTTAGAAAACACTCTTTCTAACTGCGCAGTTGACGCTGGTAAGTTAAGTAATTTATTTGCCAATCCTTGTAATTCTGGATGCTTATTTTTAGTAAAAGACCAAAATGCAGTTGCTGATAGACCTTGTTTTTCAAATAAAATTTTAAATAGCCCAGTTTTTTCTTTGTACTCAATAAAACTGTTTAAGCCTTCAGTGCCGATTTCAGCAAAATTTAAAATAAAATCCTCAATAATATCTTTATGTTCAGGTGTCATTTTTTTTCCTTGATATTTTGGATGAAGAAAATTTGCTGTTAATAAATATTTATTTAATGCATAATTTTGTCGTTTCTTAAAGTTTTTTATTATTGCATCAAATCCTTCAGAGTCTTTTGAAATTCTATTTGGTAGATCCAAATCCAACCACGCTTCAGCAGCATCGGCGATTGATGAAGTAGATTTTTGACTGATATTAATAAGTTCACATATAGGATTAAATAACGCAATTGAATCAGATATTTGTTTTAAAAAAATTGTATCAAATAAATATGAGTGAACTGTTTCGTTAAAACGGATAGTACTTATCGCTAATACTTTCTTCATCGGCATAACATTATCTAATAAATTTTTAAATGAATCCCTATATGTACACCACCTAGTGCCACAGGGCATTTGAATACGTCGACCTCCTTGATTTAACAATTCGTTTTCAGCATCTGGTCCATGAAATGCTTTTAATAAAACTTTAGCTTTCTCTACTAATGTTTTTGATACAAGGTCCTTCGCAAGCAAATTGGCACTGTGGCTATTGCAGGTCAAATGCCAAATTGTAGTAAGTTTGCCCATTTTTATCATATTTGCCGCATTATCACTAATAACTGCGTAAATATGGGTGCTGTGTTTTTCTAAAGCTAAAGATATACATTTGTCCACTATCAGTGGCGTATTTAAGATTTTTCCGCCTATAGGCACTTTCCAATTCGCCGCCTCCCCCCCCTCAATCTTTCCAAAAATTATTTATAAAACATATTTAAATATACAATTTATTATATTAAAAAATATACATTATTAATGAACATAAAATTACAAATATTAAAACTTTAAACTTTTTCTTCTACTTTTTTAAAATTACAAATATTAAAACTTTAAACTTTTTCTTCTACTTTTTTAAAATTACAAATATTAAAACTTTAAACTTTTTCTTCTACTTTTTTCCTCAGCAAATGCATCAATTAAATCATCGCAATTTAAAGTCGACAGTAAATCCGCTTCGATATTCAATATAGCCAAACTATTGAGTTTTTCAGTACCCATAGTCGATCTTAAATAATTTTTGATTCGTTTAAGACATGAAAAAGAACGCTCAGTAGTACAGTTAGAAATTGGAGTACAAACATATATTCTAAGTGCTATATCTATATTAGGATACACGTCCGTAAGAGAATCTTCTCGTAATAACTTACACATTTGTAAAGGAGAAATGCAATTCATTTGTTTATTTGAAGATTCCAAATAGGATTTAAAATGTATACATTCTGTTGAAAATGCTTTTTCAATATCATCTTTGTAACATTCTTGTAACTTATTGGCAAATTCTATTATTTCCGAAACACTTAGAGAAATAAGCTTGTGGAGTACGATAAATTTAGTGTAGTAAAAATCATAAGCCTGTCGCCATTTTTCTAATTCACTTGCTATTCGATCAATAACCACATAAAATGTAAATATTTTAAACTTTTCTCGACCATTCATTGATGTATCAGTATCGCTTTTTTCATCATAAATTACTTTCCTCTTTTTTAGACGGGACTTTGTATCTTGATATAATTCAATTCCTGACATAGTTTTTGCTTGTTCTTCAAAATAGTCAAATCTATCCCGAGTTTCTTGAATAAGATTAATAAGCGATGCATATAACTTTGAAGCAGTACCAATATCAATTGCAGTACCTTGTAAAGTTTTGTTAGTTATATTAAACTGATCTAATACATATGTCCAAAAAACGGTCAAAAATGCGGTTTCCAAAGATTGTAAACTTTTATATAGACCTTTGGCTTCGTTTCTGGTAATGCATTTTTCGTTTTCATTATTTTTAATAAATAATAATGAGTTTATTGTTTCTGACCATGATGCATTTAAAGCTCTACATGCATCCGCGCAAGCCGACCATCTAGTTATTGATAAAGATTTAAGTGTGTATGAGTTTTGCTTCATATTGTCGTGTAAAATATTCCATCTATGAGTAGATGCTGTGAAAAAATTGTAAAGTTTTTGAATAAGTCCAAAAAATGAAGATGCATCACTACAAAATTCAGCGGCAGATGTTCCTACTAGATTTAAAGAGTGCGCAGCGCATGGTACAAAATAAGCTAAGGGGTTTAATGTTTTTATTCGGGCCTGCAAACCTGTATAAATACCGGACATATTGCTGGCATTATCATATGCCTGTCCTCGACAATTAGCAATATCAATGTTATGTACCTTTAAAATATTTAAAATAGCATCTAATAATTGTTCAGCTTTGTGTCCTGTATTAGGAGTGAAACATAAAAAACGTTCAATAGGCTCGCCGTTATGCTGTACATATCTCACCATAAAAGAAAGTTGGTCGACATGAGAGATATCTGGGGTAGAATCTACGCTTATTGAAAAGTATTTAGATTTCACTAACTCTTGTATTATAGTATTTTTCATTTTTTTCGTAATTAATTGTATAAACTCATCACAAATACCGTGTGATAAATAAGAAGTTGTACCGCTTCCTTTATTACTAAAACGTGCAATATGATCTGCTAAAAATGAATCGAATTGAGCTAATAATTCTAAAGACATCATATGGTTTCCATTGTGATTAGAGCCAAAAATAGAATTATGACCACGTAACGGTAATCCACGAGAAGTTAGTGATTTTATTGTAGCAACAACCCTTTTCAAAACATTCCTCCAGTATATAGTCTCTTCCTGTAGTTGTAGTACTAAACTGTTATCAATTTTTCCGAGTTCTTTACCTCGTAATTTTAATTTTATAATTGAATTTTTATGTTCTTGACTATTTTCATGCCAATTAAAACGCTGATTGGCATTTTTCCAGTCATTATAACCCTCTGTTACAAGTTGAATTTTGTTTAAACTTTTTTCAAATAAACGACAAGGCCCACAAAATACTACACTTTTACTTTTAGAATATACAAGCCATGAACGTAATGCAAATTCACCATTTATCATTTTCCTCTGAAATAACTGTTTTGTTAAATACCGTGTTTTGTCATTATATTTTCGACCGGAATAAGAAAAATCATCGGATAGATTTTGATGTAAGCCATGTTTTGCTACATAGTTACGAAAAGATTCATTAATCAACCATTTATCGGGATCGGTTTCAAAAAAAATGGGAAGAAAATTTTCGGTTTCATTGAAATTTTTTCCTGTGATTACATTTTTTTCAGAATTATTATCGATAGTTGTATTTATTTCAACTTGTTGGGTTTCTACATCTATGCTTTCACCACTGTTCGAATCAGGATTTTGTTTAAAATACGTATGCAATTTCGGAGTTTTATTTAAAATATTTTTTTCCCTTTCGTTCTTTAATTTCGACAATCTTTTGTACTCGTGTCCACTTAATCTTTTCCTACCGTCAGCCATTGTTACAACTTATAACCTAGTTTAATTAAAATAAAATCTCTAAGAAAATTTACGTACAAGATAATTTTATAATAATGAAGTTATAAATTTACAAATTACCTGTCGTCAAGATTTGCAAATTGTCCTGCCCGCGTGTACCGTGTGGTGGTGTGTCCAAGTGTCCAACAATAAATGAGTAATGAACACTGAACAGTTTATATAAAATTGAATGATAATTAAAGACGGGCGGCTGCATAAAGATAAGCGGGTATTTCCCTGTCATTATCCAACTATAAACTATGCTGTTTGCTTGTTTGTCTTTATTTTAAGAAATCGAACCTGCATTGAATGCGCGTGTGTTTTGTTATCTATGTGCTCGTACTATGTTGCGTATGTATATTGTATATAATATAGTAGGTACTTATAGAATCTAATATATATATATATACAAAAAATTAGTTGAGTTTGATTTCATAAAATGAAAAATACTTTTTATAATTATATAAAAATATATCGTTGAAATTTGCCGCCCTCTAATGTTGCCGCTCTAGGCCCGGGCCTATAGGGCCTGTGCCTAAATACGCCCCTGTCCACTATATTAGAAAGTTCTATTGCAGTTTCTTTAATACCGGTCAAATCAAAAGACTCTAAGAAAAGTGCTTCACCATTAGAACTATGCAGTAAACAAGCAACATTTTTTGTATTAGCTGCCTCATTTTTCCATCCATCTATTAGAAGAGCTGAATTTGAATGAAACTTTATAGCTGCACAAAAACTATCGTGTACTTCATTTAAAATACGAGTTGATAGGGTAGTTCGTGATGGTGGTTTATATGCGGGTCTTAATGATTGGCAAAACTCTTTAAAATGTACCGATTCGACTATAGAAAATGGAATATTGCATCCAAAAAACAATTTTCCCAATTTAAAGTTAGCTAAATCAATTTCAGAATTTGTTATTTTATCGTGATAACGTTGAATAGTACCCTGTTGTTCATTTTTATTTTTTACCGTGACGAATGTATCAGAATTTTTTGAAGTAAAACTTTCAGGAGTAAGTATCATAGTATCATTAGAAATAGATAATTGTAATTGTTTTTCACTTGAAGAACTTGTGAGTTGAACACAATTGTCAGTTTCTAATGGAATTGGTAAGCATACAGTGGATGTATTTAAACTTAAATTAGGCATAGTAATAGATGAATTTATATTATTAAATGGATCATCTGGATCTGAATCCGATTCAAATATATTTACATGTTTACGTTTACTTTGAGTTTGAGTATCAGATGTTGAACTTGACGCTACTGGTACGATAGGTGAAGACGCTCTAACAATTATTTTTAATTGTGGTGGTTCTTCATTACGGATATCATTAGTGGAAGTAGAATGAGTAGATTTGTTAATTCCTGTTGTAACTGTTTTAAGTAATTTTGAAGTATTGCAAGTATTACGGTGCATCAATAAACGTGATTTACTCGTATTGGACAATATTTTTGAACAAAGTAAACATTTTGCTAATTGTTTACCTATGATTGATATAAATATAAATTACATTTTGTATTATTTTATACATTAAGTAATTATTAGATATACTAATTCAAGTTTTTTACCTTTTGCTCCTTCTTTGAACCGCATATAATTAACATCCCATCCACCATGTGTTGGACGACCAGTCATTTTTGTTTATTTGAATTTTTAAATTACATACAAATTAATAATTATATTTGAAAATTTAAAATTGTGTTTGTGTTTAACGTGCGAACGTGACGATAACAAGACACATACTAATGAAATATAATAATAAATAATACACTATCTATACCAAGAACCTACTTTAATTTTTCGTGTATAATCGAATTACAAAAAAAATAAAATAATGAAATATTGAAAATGTTATAAATATCACAAGCGACTGCAATGAATTTACTATAAATAAATACGTCAACGATAAGATACTGATAATTATTAATAAGTAATAACACTACAATTGTCTATTTATAATTTATAGTTCTTTATTTTATTGTTAGTTTAAAATAAACTTTATAATTTATACTTTATATGATAAATTAATTTTTAATTTTCATACAGTATAAAACGTATATCATTCTATGTTTTATACTATACGTTTTATACGTTTTATACGAACGTATAATACGTGTTTTATACTATACCGTATTAAACGTTTCAACCCTGGTATTTAGTAAAACACTAAAACCTTATGGCTTATATTCAAAATAACAAATTAATAGACACTATATTCTTAATTAAGTAGTTACTAATTTTGATATTTTCTTTTTTGTTTTATTGATTTTTTTATTTTCATTATTCTGTGCATAACTATGTTGTCGCATTCGCATTGTTATGTACATGACAAATATATCCTTCATCACTTCACTTTTATGAAGACTGCATGGAAATGAAATGATACAATTTTCTGTTTTGAAAAATTCTTCATATGTGTCAGTGAACGAATCTACTGATTTTGCATGTTTTGTAAAGCACTCCTCTAAAATTTTAATAATTTTATATAAATTATGTTGTGGATGAATTAAAAATCCTTTTGTTTTCAGATTGGTTAGATCTGCAGTTGTTGAATTTGTCAATCTGTTATCTGTAGTCCAACTTTCAATGCATATGGAACATTTTGATTTTTTTAACAACCTTCTTGTAATATATCTAAGATTTAATACATAATATATTAATACATTTATAATTAATATACTGTTTTATAGAAAACAATTATTAATTAACTATTGGCTAAATAGATAATATTTTATTTACCCAGCTAAAAAATAAACAATACATTCAAACACTGTAGAGTCTAAATTGCTATAACTATGTTCTAGAAATACATCATCACATGACCAACAATCTTCTTTAATAATATCATCGATATATTGTTTTAATTTATTAATTTTATTTTCTCTCTCTGTGGTTTGACTTTGAATTATACTTTTTAAATCAGCTAGAGAAATGAGAGGAACATTTTCTAAAAAAGTAAGCATATTGATAGTTAATCAATTTTAATTTCGATCATTAAGTATTGAATATAATTATACCTTCTAAAATACTACAATTGCCAGATTTCGGTGGTTTCAAAATTGAATACACGGATAACATTCTATATAATTGAAGAAATGTTGGTGCTGAAGGATTATCATTTGGACCTGAGGTTTGCCGTATTATACCAAAGAATTTCTGAAATAATATTTAAATTACTCAATCACGGATAATGGATAGGTAGGTACATTTATTTTATACTAAATATTTAGAGAAAATGATATTAAAATGTATTTGCAAGTCTTCTAACAAATATTTACCTCTAAGCAGTCTTGATTAAATTTACTACTTAAAACATATTTAAAACCACAATTTTCTAATAAATAATTCGATAAATCGAGTGTAGACTTGATAGTAATTCTTAGACCTTCCGCAGTCTGTCGGCTTAAAAAATCATCTACTTTTATTAAATTGTTATCTAAATTTCTTTCCCAGTCATTCAACCATTTCAATGCATCTCTTAATATCTTAAAATAAAAGCTTGTATGTAATATTATATTAATATAATATGTCTAACATGTTTAATAATTAAAACAAAAAAATTAATGAAACACTAATGTTAGTCAAAGAAGTAAAACATTATAAAATAATATGTTTTTCTGAACATGCAACATAAAATATCAACTCAAACGGCTTTAAATCTTCACTATTTGCTTTGCCTCCTTATGAATAAAAAATTACAATTTTCAAACATAAATTATTTTTCTATAAGTAGGTATGTGATAATAATAATTTTTTTTAAATTGTAATTACTATACTTCCTTTTTATAAGTCACAGAAGCAACACTTGTACATGCAACACATAAAGCAACACAAAGAAACCTCTAGATCTTGGCTTTTTGGTTTAATTCCTTCTGCAGGAAATTTGCGATTCAGGGCATCGAAGAGGTAATTAATTCTGAGGGTAAATTGTATTGTTTCCTCACATTCATTAAAACCAGAATATTTTTTATTTTTATAGAATTGGATACCATCAGCCATTGATTTACTAAAAATCTAATATAAATATTTATTAGGTATTAACCCAAGTTTTATTTTAATTTTTATTAAGTATTATATACCTGGGTAGCATATTTCACTTTCATTTTAGTGAAATTATCTAAATTGAAATGATTTTTTGTAAGTTTAGGGCATACTTTTACCAGATTTTTTGAATCTTCTGTGTAAACATTTTCATAAATCTGCCATTTTAAATAATCCTTTTGGGGATGAACCTAACAAATTAAATATGTAGTTTATAATACAAATTATTTTATATTTTTTGAAGATCTTACTTTTAGTGTTTTTTTCTCATAAAGTCTGTTTCTAATAGTTTTTATTAAATGAGGTGCATCAGAAAAAATATATACTCTTCTACTGGTGTCATAAGGATTTTCAAATGAATTTTGAAGTTGTTCAATCTTAGCACTGATACCTAGAAGTTTCCGTATATTCATATACGAATTTATATGAATTTGTTAAAACGTGTATAAAAAAAATCCTGACTAACGATTTTTGAACTTTTGTTAGGATAATTAGGTAGGTATATGAGTAAGGTCATATTAAATTTTCAGAACTTTTTGTCAAATATTTAAAATTATATTACATAAAAACTTTCAAACAATTTGGTAAATTAAAAGTTCTATATTTAAGTCAAAAGTGCTATAATTGTTCTGAAAATGTTGTCCAATATAAAAAAGTATGTATTTGATATTGGATAAAATTTTCAAGTTTCTAGCTTCAATACTTTTCGATTTATGACTAAATACCTAAAATCTGAACAGTGAAAATCTCGTTTACGGCGGATTTTTACCGATTTTACCGTTTTTACTCAGTTTTTCGATCGTTATTTTTGATTACTGGAAAAACTATGGAGATTTTGGAAAAATGACCTCTCTATAGTACCATCTCAGTTCAATTTCGAATCTAAAAAGTTGCTGGACGAAACTTTTGGACAAGGATTTCTATACGAAAAAGTGTTTACAGAAAAAAAAAAAAAAAAAAGAAAAAAAAAAAAAATAATAAACATCATTGTAAAACCATAAGATCCTTCGCTTCACTCAGAATCTAAAAATTATAAGAAAAAATTAAATTTTTCATAATAATTATTATTTTAAATTTTAATAATTGTATGTTGATTATTAATTATAACGTATGGGTATCACTTATTCTCGCATGATAAGCTGCTATGGCACTTCGATGTACAAAGCCGGTTACTAGATCGACAAGTACATTTATTTGTTTTACATTTTGTTTTGCAGTGGCACCGTTGAAATCCTTGAGTTCCCATAACACTGTTGACCCCAGCCGCTTCACGGAGTGTAATTTCTTTTTCGGCAGATAATTTTAAGACGTTTTCGAGAAGAATAAATTTTTCTTTGCAAGGAAAAATTTCCGTTCTTGTGTATAAATGTTTGAGAATACCGTATTCTGTACCTAAAATATTTTTTTATTTATTTAAATTGATTTACTTATGTATTTTGAAATTTAAATACCTAATTTATACATGTTATCTTCGATACTAATGATGACAGCCAACACATTTCGTGGTGAACCTCTAGCCAGGGGCTATTTTTGTGTGCACTACAACACACTTTGTGTACTACGAAACCGCAAATGTGCACTACGAAAAATAAAAGTGTGCACCTGCATCTTTATTATTATTTATTATTATAAAATCTAAACATTTTCAATAGAGATAGTAAAATATATATATTTTGTATTTTATATTTTTTTTTTATCACAAATCACAATTTAAATTGATAACAATTTGTTCGTTATCAGTTGTATACAAATATCATAAAACGTAACCACGGTCCAAGATTATGAATTTCATTACGAATTTATATTTGTAATTCTAAATATTATAAATAGATTTAGCCTAGTATAGGTCTATGGGTTTAGCCGTGTTGTTCTATGCCCTATGGTACAGGTAATCGCAGCTGATTAAACAAAATTGATTATTAATTTATATTATTATTGTTGATCGGACGTTTTGTGATACTTGATAGTGTGATATTACTAATTACTTGTAATTTATTTATTTCTTATTATGATTTATTATAAACTACAGACTACGCTTAAGTATGGATAAGTTTATAATAAAAAAAAGAAGAAATGACGATGGATCTATACAAAGTAAATACCTAGATAAATATACTTTTTACTAGACAATTGTTATGGTTCCATTTGATTTTAATAGATATATTTTTTTGATTTAAAGAACAATTCAATACAGATAAGTTACATGAAACTGCCATGGAAATGAATATTTATAAGTCATCAGGTAACTATATAACCTACCTTACCAATACTAAAATTTACTAAGCAATATTTGGAAAATTATGAGTTCATATTAGCTGTATACAGTACTTAGTTTAAATGTACAAAATAATTTAGATGAATTTGATCCAGATGACCCAATGCTGTTGCCACCATGCACTAGTGATGTTATAGAAATGAGTAAACAGAACAGCAGAACAGAAATAACTGGTTAGAAACTCAGAATTATATTATTCGAAACAATAAATATTTTTAGTTTCAATGTTTTTCATCATTTTATAGAACAATCTAAAGTGCAATTAGAAATAAAGTCATCAGAAGATACATGTTGTGAACTACAAGGAAATTATACAAGTATTGGTAATATTTAAAAATATTTTATTTATGTGTTCTGTGTTGGCTCTTTGTGTTCAATATTATATAGTGTTCATTGTGTAATAAAACGCAAACTCGTATTTAAAAGTATCGCAAATACTTATAACTTATATTTTAATAAACTAAATAGAAAATTAACAAAATAGTAAAATAATAATTAATAGAGTCACAATGACGACGCACCATCTAGGCTGTCTTACAATGAACCACACTGTTGATACACCCCACATTCCTCTCACAACCATTCACAGTCTGACCAACGATAACAATTGTATGTTAGTCGAATACTGTTCATGAGCATTGAGCTGTTAGGTATTTATATACAATTATTTTAACAATGTTTGTTTTTATTATATGTTTTTGTTCAGTTTTAGACTGTGTTTTGCTTATAGATGCATTGTATTTAGTAAAACATTTAATTTATAACTTGTATGTATAATGACAGATAGAAAAAATATTGTAATAATAATAATTTGTTAACTTTGTCCATGTTCTATGTTGGGTTTGCTATTTGTGTTCACTGTTTGGTGGCAAACTGGTCCAAGCTACTAAGTGCAAAAGAATACATATTTTTACAAAGTTAAATTATATTTAACCGTATAAGATATAATATTTAAAATATGGTTATAATTAATGTATAAATAAAATCAAATTTTAACAAATTTAGTTGGTACTTCACAGTTTTTAAAGTTGAAAATAATTTAACAATATTTGTTTTTGGTTACCTATTTATTTTATTGTTTGCATGTTTGATACATTTTATGTATTTAATAATAATGTTATAAATCCATGTTGCTTGTCATGTAATAAATAAATAAATATAGAATTTAGTCTTATATATTTACTTGTTATAACTATGGTTTTATGAACCTACTTTTTTTCATTCGTTGGTGAGAAAGTTATTGATAATGTTTCTAATTAATACTATACAATTTAAACAAGAAATACATTTTTAAATAGTATTATAAATATTATTTCAGAGTCATCTAGTGTTCATGTTACAAATACTGTGAATAATTCAGATTATAGTTGTTTTGAAAAAATAAATGAAATTAAGGGAAGAAAATTAATTCGATGCAATATTTGTTGTATGTATCCAAATATTGTTCTTTTACATGTAAAACAAAGAAATCATATTCCTCCTATTTGTACTAAACAAGGGACTATACCAAGAAGTAATATCTTAAAAAATCATTTGAATTCATCTGTACACATTCAATGCTTAAAACAAGATCGTTTTACTAAATTAAATATATCTGGAAAAAATACCAATGGCCCAATTGATAAGATAATACTAACACAAAACCAAAAACTTGCTACAAAAATATCAGAATTTTTATGTACAGTATACAATGATGCAAAACGCGGAACAAATAGTGCATGGTCTTGGCCATCAAATGAGGTAGCCCATTTAAAAAGAAATAAATTAAATATTTTCAGTGAGTTTGTTCCATTTACTCCTAATGAAGGAGACCTGCAATACGTAACTCCTATTAACCATAGAGAATTTCTTAAAGTAATTGTGGAAGCAGATAGACCAAACTTGACAAACAAATTAAATGCATGTATTGCTGTATCTCTTAGAGTAGACGGATCCGTAGATCGTAATCAAATTGACAATATACATGTATTAGTTAAGGTAGTGACTAGTGAAGGCAACCCTGAATTAATTTTTTTAAGTTTTGAAGAACCTGAGTCTAGAGGTGTCAGAGGGTATTACGAAGCAGTCAAAAAAGCAGTTAATCAAGTTATACCATGGGATGACCTCATAGGTTTAATTTCGTCGATTGTAACTGATGGTGCTTCGATTAATTCAGGTGATAAAAATGGACTATGGTCTATGCTTGAAAAAGAACGAGCAGATTTGCCATTGATAAAAGTTTGGTGTGCTGTACATCGCACAGCTTTAGCATGGGAAAAATTAACAGCAAATGTGGTTGAAATAAGAAAAATTATAGAAACATGTGTATCAATATCAAGTTATTTTCACCAGTCCGGATTGCGCACAAAAGAATTAAAACAAATTGCTGACGAAAATAATTGTAAATTTATCAGTTTGCCATATTACTTTGAAGTTAGATGGACAGAATTTACACATAGTTTATGTTTAGGAGTTTTAAAAAACTGGAATATTTTGGTAAAATATTTTACCAGAGCATTAGAAAAATCACAAGATTTGAAGCTTAAATCGGTCACTACAGGATTTTTAAAATTTCTTACCGATTATGAAAAGTTAAAACTTTTATGCTTTATTACTGATTTAGGATATTTATATTCACGATTTCAAAAACAATTACAAGCTGATTATGTGACAATATATGATTTAGAAGAAAAGAAAAATGCTGTCCTTAAGTGTCTTGATAATTTTGAAAAATCTCCTCTCGTGGGTGGTTGGGAAGAAACATTAAATAACTCTGTTATTGTAACTAAAACATTTAGTTCTACAAACTGTAATGACTATGAAAAAAAAATTCAACTGAAAGGTTTTACTTTACATGAGAAAACTGATAATGAAATAAGAAGAAAACAACATCATTTATACATCACTGATCATCGTAGTTTTTGTGCAATTCGTAACGACTCTTTAAAACATTTAATTAATTATATCAATGAACGACTGGATTCGAGTGAATGGTCAAAACTAAAGCCATTAGAAACCATCAGTCCTTCCATATCAGACACTGAATTAAAAATTTGTCATAATTTTATTTGCTCTGATTTTGAACTTGTAGACTTCATAAGTGCTTACCATGAAGCAGCTAGTAATTCTAATTTATGTGGAAAAAAAGCATCATTTGAATTATTGAAAATATTATTACAATGTGATGCATGGAAACCACTATCTACATCAATGGTAAATTGATAAACTAAATTAATTTTTTTTATCATTGTATTAAGTATTTTAATGTATTTTCAGGCTCGTGTTTTAGCAGCTAAGCCTCATAGTGCTGATGTAGAACGTCTTATTTCGTACTATAACATAATAAAAACGACTAAAAGGTCAAGTTTGGCACCAGATACAATAAAAGACGCTCTATATATAAAAATTAACATGCCTACTTTAAGCGAATTTAATCCACTTCCAGCAACTAAATTATGGCTTAATAAAAAAAGTCGACATAATAAAACACACCCAGAAGCCACCAATCAAAGATGGTTTCGAGGTGTGTTTCCGGGTGCCGAAAAAGAAGATTTAGTTGAAGAAAAAATCACATCAAAAATAAAGTTTTAATTTTTAAGTCTTATATAGTACCTAACCTAATAAATTATATAAATATAATAAATTTTTTTATTTTAATAATTTCTGGACTTTGAGGTACAACAAATTTAGTATGAGATAAGTAAGCATATAAGATATAGTAAAAAAAAAATAACTTTAAATGCGCCATTTTCCCCCTAACCATTAGGAATTAAGTTCAAATTTAAAAGTGTGCACTACGAAAAATCAGAAAAAATAGCCACTGCCTCTAGCTCGATCAACATCGGGAATTGAAACTCGAACATTTACCCCTACTTCGAGATCTTCAAATTGTTTATTAGATTTTTTAATCATTTTTTTGGCCTGATTTTCCAAGCATTTTGCAGATAATTGTCTTTCATTCAATATTTCGTCTTGTCTAATATTGACTAAAATATAAAAATAAATTATTAATCATTGTATTTGTTTTTTTGGAATAATTAATTTGAATCACAGATTGACTCACTTAAATGCTCATTGTTGGTTAGTTGAACTCCATCAAGATTATTTTCAATATCAAATTCTTCTTGTCTAATATTAATATCATTATCAATTTCTTCAATATCTTCTTCTTGGTTTAAATTAGTAGTTTCATCGAGTGGAAATCCAACTGACGCTACACCAAGTCTTACAGGACACCCAAACATCGCCTCATACGGTGATCTGCCAATTCCTATTTAAATAATAAATGTGGTTAAGTTTACTTTCAACTTTTATTATTAATAATAATATTATTAAAAATATTAATAATTATAGTTCACAAACCTGAATGAAACGCCCGATTTTTTCTGAATTGAACAAATTTTATTCCCGATAGCCAGTCTCTAGAACTATTTTCAACCATCCATGTTGCCAAAATGTCTTCAACATCGCGATTCGCTCGTTCTACCGACCCTTGGCTTTGGCTGTGCCTTGGTTTGCCATGAACTATTTTAATATCACCCCACATCATATTAAGCTCAGTTATAATAGTGTTTACAAATTCTCTTCCATTGTCAAAGTGGAGTATTGCAGGTGCACCAAATGTAGTATAAATATCGATCAAATTAAATGCAATTTCTTCAGCACGTTTTGATTTTAAAGGTCTAAGTAGAACAAATTTTGTTAAATGGTCTTGATAGTTCATGATAAATTTAAATTCATTATAACTTTGACTTTGCATATCGATAAGGTCAATTTGGGCTCGTGAATTGAATGCATTATGAAGTATGGGTTTAGAAACTAGGCCTCGCTTTGGATTCGATGATTTTTTTTCACAATGCATACAAAGACTTAAATATATCATAATAGTTTCCTTGGTAATATTACAATATTTTGTCTTCAATTCATAAACCATGCGGTCCCGACCACCATGACCTATTGCAATGTGACTATCATGTAAAATATCAAATAATTCGTCATTTGATACATAATAGTGTACATTTTCTGAATTATTACTTATAGATTTAATAAGTCGTTCTTGCCCATTGAGTGTTATTATATCATACTTACGAATGTATCTGTAATCCTTTGCACTTTTCTTCCCAATTTTTTCCTTAGCTAATTTAACTTCTTGCAATCTTAAAATGTATTCCTCTTTGTTTAAAAATGATTTATTATCTTCACGTTTATTTTTCAATAAATCAGATAATGTGTTGTAAAATTTTTGACGCAATTCATTTGAATTCATGTTTTTTATACAACAATATTCAACACTTTTCGAAACGAAAAACTATACGAAACTATAAACTATATTATACGAAAGTACAATGTAGACTGTAACAATATTTAGGTTAGTTACTGTAAGTATTAAAACTATAAAAGATACCTATTATTATTCGTTATAAAACAGATACCTAATCTTAACGTGGGTTTTTAAAGTTAAAACGATAAAAGATAACATTGACTATACGACGATAGGATATGTTATAATAACTAGTCAAACTATCAAATTATAACATCATCTGATTTATCAAGTCAATGTTACAAATATATTATGTTGATTATAGATAATGACCAAGTTACCCAGGCATTATATTAATTGGCTAGTCATTATCATCATTATCTGAATTTACGACATTGACGGTAACATATATATATATATAAACAGATAAAGTATGTACTATAAATTCATAGTGTTTATTATAATAAAATTTTAAAAGTACTACCATCGTTCTTCATTGTTCTCCCCAAAACATCCATCCCTTTCCTGTTCTAACAGATGTAATCTATATTCAGCTATATCTATACCTAACCTATCGAATAATTTATTCTTTTTATTAGCAGTGTTAACATTTTCTAAATTATAATTATTTACAACTTTTTTATAACTTTCATTACCACATTTTTTTTTCCAGAATTACAAAAATTAGATTTGTCCAATAGTTAACGTGAAGCGGATAAATAAGATATTTGGATAGACTTTTTTTTTTTTTAAATTATTCTTCCATTTTTCATGTCCATAATCCCCCCTTATTTCATAAACCATTTCATAAAGTTCCCGCAATAACACCTCCACATCATACACTGAGTACATACTAATCTCATCTACTAACCAAGAAATGCTTTCAAATTTTTTACTTATTATATTTTTCCAGCCTATACTATTGTTTAAATGGTACAATTTGCAGAATTTTTTTTTTTTTTGTCTACATATAAAACATAATGAATTTATTGTACACACCTGCATGTAAGCTATTTTGCTACCTCCGTATATAGGGAACTGCTGCATGCATGAAGGACTGTAAATGGTAGAAATGTCATTTTCGAAAATTGTTAATAATATATCTTCAACTAAAACGAAACAAGTTATAAATATACATGTTTAGATGTAATATTATGCCTGCTATAGAAAAAAATAATAAATAAAAAAATTACAAGATTCCCAATCCATTTTTCGAAATTATTCTTGAAATCCAGCTAATTACTACTAAAATATAGATCTACGGTGGTATACACAATCACTACAAATGAACTAATTACGTGTAAAATATAGATAGAATACGGAATGATCGAAATCAGGCTGAGTAATTTCGATAGGTACCAAAGGCAGACGGAATCGAACTAATAATTAAGAATATATATTTTATAACTTAGGAAAAATAATACCTGAAATTTTAAGGAGGGACAGTATTCAGATAGTTGGAATGTTAGATATAAGGTAGGTGATAGAAGTCCTAAGAATAGTATATGCCAATATTTTATTATAAGAAGTACCTGTAGCAAAAAATAATTCGTTGCATTTTTAAGCAGAGACACGATACAGCGTCTAATGTACAACAGATGTTTTATTAGTGGTAGGTAATACAAAAAAGCAATTTTCTGTGAATAATAATAATTTTACTTTATTCAAACAAGGTATTTTACAACAAGTCTTAAGAATTAATTATATACCAATGTCTTAATGAAAACACTTTATAAAATGTACAATGTTTAGGATTTAAATCCTTATGAAAAATACAACACGGCATAGATTCTTCCTTGCATAATTGATCAAGACGAGGGCATCCAATGTCTTCCATGTTAACAACATTAATATACGGTTCGATATCCTTGAGTATTTTCATCTTTTGCGCGCCTTTAACGTAGATGGTATCAAATTTTAAAGAATTTAAAATTTGATGTACTTCTTCATAGTCGACTTCTCCATAGTCCAATGAAAGTCCATGGTAATAACGTTCAAGCCATTTATTAACACTTCTGCTTTTCTCGTCATGAGTTATATTTGTGTGTTTGAAAATCCAATGTTGAGCCGCCCATGATTCCGTATCCACTATAGACATTTCTTTTATAAAATAAGTTTTGCCCGCACCGAGAATACATTGAATATCTAATATAGCTGACGACATTGCACGTCCTTCTTCGATGACTGCTTTGTATAAACTGAAAGTTCTATTTAGCCTATACATCTGTATCCCGATCAAGAACTTGTTCATACATATTGTATAATGTTTGTATAGAATTTTCCATTGTGACGAATTTTGTTCGTGATTCGTTCAAAATGTTTTCGTTTTTAGTTTCGATTCTTTTAAACTAATTTCCAACGCTGTGTATTTAGTTTGCACGTCTTTTAAAACATTTTCTAGTGTATTGTTCTTAACCAGTAGCTCCGCTAAATTATATTCTGTTATTCGGATCTTATGTTCCAGTCTTTGAGTAATTAATAAATGATCGTCAATAGTTGGCATTTTTTTCAAATTATCTTCTGTTGTTTCATTCGTAGTCTGCTGCTCTTTCAAATTATTTTCTAATGTTTCATTCTTAACCTGTATCTCTAGTAAAAGTTGTTCTATTATTCGGATCTTATGTTCCAGTCTTTGCGTGATTTCCAAATTGTTATCAATCGATGTAGAGAGCAAATTAAGTTTATTATTGAATATCTGATTACTATTTTTGATTATTCTAGTCTGTTTGCTTGTTAATGTACTATCGAACACGTCCATGGCTAGATATTGAATGTTGTTATATTTTAATATCTGTTTTATTTATCCAACTATTATGCGACTCATCGAAACCAAACCATTTGACAAATATTTTATTACCTTTTCGCCGAATAATTTTTTCTATCAAATAGTCGTATGGATATTCTGTCTTAGATATTTCCTCTGCATAAAAACAACCTGCTATAGGTTTATTTGAATAATCTTCCAAATTATAAGTCCTTGGCACTGTATTATTTATTTTCACTATCGTGAATATCTCTGTAGACCAATTAGGGAGATATCCTTTTGTAAATATACTTTTTTGCATACTTATACGTACTTTATCTCCTACGTTAAATTTATTTTTCTTATCCATAATTTTACGTTGTCTGAGTACAACTAATGTAGGGTTTTCATTTGCTTGTTTAGGTGTCATACCTATAGTTCGATGTTTTGAATTGTTATATTTTCGAATTAATAGTGCTAAAATAGAAATCCAATCATGCGATCCTCTAGCTGTAAATTCTTTATACATTAAAGATTTTAATGTGCGGTTAAATCGTTCGATAATACATGCCTTGGTAGTACTAAATGTAGAATATTTATTAATGTTATATTTCTTCATTAGAGCATCGAATGTCTTGTTGTAAAATTCTTTTCCATTATCAACTTGTAGTAATTTCGGTGTGCATACAGCCAGTATTTTAGACATGGCTTTAGCGACTTCGTTCCTAGTTTTCGTCTTCAGCGGAACAGCCCATGCATATTTTGTGAAACAGTCTATCACACATAATATATAATTATATCCTTTGTTACGCTTCGAAAGTGGTATCATTTCAACCAAGTCTGCTCGAAACAAACCATTTTTCCCATATACATTAACTATACGTCTAGTATAATTTTTTCTCGCCGGTTTATGTAGTTCATTTGCAATATCTCGCTTAGACATGAGGAATCCTCTTTATTAAACCGGCTTCGAGTATTCTTCAAAAATAGATAGTGTCTCGTTTGAAACACTTGTGTTCCCGGCCGCTTTGGAGGCCAAAAGTAAGCGTAAACGATCGACTAACTCGTTTGGATCATCCCAGTAGACTAAATTATGTTCTTGTAAATTCATACTTGTGTCATAATTATTCAAACCCAGTCCAGTGTTAAATAAATCACTAATAATTTTCATATATTTATTTCCTGTGGTTTTAATCTTGTCGTCTCGATTTAAATGCGCAGAAGTTTGTTTAAGTATTTTTCTATAATATGTTTCTAAGTCGTCTTGGGTATATACCGTAGGGTTTTTATTGAATAATAAGCGGATGATACCAGGTGTTATCGTATATTCTTCTCCGTCGATAAGTATACTATTCTGAATAAATTTAACTTCCTTTTTACCTAGAGTAATAGTTCTATCTGCTCGTATTTTAGGACCATAAGTTTTATCAAGATCCACAGAGTTGAACCACTGATTTATTCTATTCTGATATTCTTCATCTTTGATGTTGAAAGCTGAATTTTCCTCAACGTGTTGATCAAGTGAGACTTCATTTGATATTTTTTTCTCAGTTTTATTATCAATAGCGTCTATTTTTGACGTATTTTGATTTGAAATTTTAGTAAGTGGGTCGATTATAGGTTTAAATGTTTGACTCATCAACTGACGAACGTCTGTATCAATACTTTTTAATGCATTATATTTTCGTTTGATATTTTCTTTAGCCTTGACTATTTCACTTAAAACTGAACTATCTGCTTCCATGTTTGCGCTTTGAATGATATATTATTCAGTAATGTAGTGGTTTATATAATTACAAATGTGTCAAAACCTAGACGATAACGTCCGTTATCACGTTCATTGTCTTTACTAATAACCACGAATGAAAACGGCTGACGATTCCAACATGTGGTGCAAAAGTTTTTAAACTCTGTATACATCATATCACCTGAGCAATGTTCGTTGTATACATGTTTTAGATTTGTCTCGTCTTGCTTGAATAATACTATTAAGTTGGCATTATCACGTATCAATTGTTTAGGTACTTTAGAATAACTCTGAGCCAAAAAAAAAATATCTACTTTATTGTGCCGTCCACGGGAAAAATATTCACGGATAATATCTTGATGCTCGCCTATAACATCGTCCATTATAAATACAGAGTTAGGTCGTACTTTTTCCGGTGAAACGACTTGATCATTTTCGTAAAACATAAATATATTCACACCATCAATTTCCCCAATTATCTGTTTTAATAATTGATATTTAGGCTGTTGTAGTGTCTTGGAGTATATGTACACGTTTTCAAAACGTAATCCATTTTCATTAACGAGTAGAGAATATATAATATTAGTTTTTCCACAACCTGAACTGCCTAAAACCAATGACCTCACAGTGTTTGGAAAAAGAGCTCCGTGCCTTTGTGTAACTGTATCGGGTGTATCGAAGTTATACACTGGTAGTTTCTGTTCTTGCTCGATAAATCGCATTTTAATATAAATACCAGTGTTAAGTATAATGTGATATCACACGATGTCACGCGCTCGAGGTCAACGGACTATTAAAGGCTCAGGACTTGTCAACTCAGTTATAAATCATTTACCTGTAGAGCTACATTTACCTGGATATAGGTAAGTTATTTAGCATGTGTGTTATTTAATTTGAGACATGAATTAATGTTAATTTTTTTTCCTTCCTTCCTTTTTTTCAGATTTGCCGGTCCTGGTACAAAGTTAAGACAGCGATTAGCACGCGGTGAACGCGGAATAAACAGATTAGATGAATTAGCTCGATCACATGATATAGCGTATGAAAATAGTAACCTGTTAAGCGATAGACAGAAAGCTGATGCAATTCTAGAGGATCAGGCTTGGGAAGTATTCAAATCACCTAAGACAGGTCTTAAAGAAAAAGCCGCTTCTTGGTTAGTTACAACAGCCATGAAGGCTAAATGCAAGTTGGGTGCCGGTTGCAGTTTCAAATGTGCGGTTAATGCAGCTAAAAAGGCGATAAAAAATAAAACAAGTGAAAACGATATAATGAAATTAGCTAAAACATGTGTCGTCGCAGCTAAAAAAGCAATTGCATGTAAAAAGAAGACTAAAACACCTAGAATTATCCCTATTCCGAAAAAAGGAGGTGTATTACCGCTTATACCTATTTTCGCCGGCTTATCGGCGTTAGGTTCGCTGACAGGTGGTATTGCTAGCGTCGTTAAAATGGTAAATGATATGAGATCTGATAGAAACACTCCTGTTCATTTGGGTAAAGGTCTTTATTTATCACCATATAAAAACATTAGATATCAAATTCAAAAAGGTAGTGGGCTATATCTGACACCGTATAAAAATGGTGGATCGTTGAAGAAAAAGAAGTGTATAAAGACATCGAAAAAAAACTAATATCTACGCTACCCGATAGAGCATTATTTGATTACGAAGTTATAAAATACGCTCGTATGCCGAAAATACCTCATTTCATTGGAGTATTTTCTAGAGATAGGTTGCCTGTGTCTCCAAAACAAAAAGAGTGTGCAGTAGTCAATCTCGATACAGAGAATAATGTAGGAACTCATTGGGTAGCGTACACGAAGAATGGTGAAAATATAAATCACTTTGATAGTTTCGGAAATTTACCACCTCCATTGGAACTGCAAAAGTATTTCAACAATTGTAACATCAAGTACAATTACAAGCGACATCAAAAATTTAACACAACAAATTGTGGACAATTGTGTTTAAAATTTTTATCATTTATACATTATCGATGAATGGAAACTCTAGTGAGTTGGAATGCGATTTTTTTCCCCCGATCGACGTGGATGATGACACACAAATATGTTTGCTGAGTTTACAAACAGTTAATTCTATTCCGAACATTGAAGATGGATGTAATCAGATAGGTATTATACGGAAAGATCCTCAAAAATTAATTGAGGACTATACTTCACAACTGGATATGAAAGAACACGTCGAGGTTTGTTTATTGGGAGATCATACAGATAAATCGGATGAAGAATTAAAAGAAAAATGTTATCGAAAAGACGGTGATCAGAACAACTATCAGACTATAGTAGAAAAATACACGCTACCGACAGGATCGTATGAACTCGAGAAGATTGAAGCTATCATTAAAAATACATTATCTGGTACTGTTAAGACGTTCGAATTGAAAGCAAACATCAACACGTTAAAATGTGAAATGTTATGTAGCGAGAGCATAGATTTTCGATGCCTGGTAGCATTGGTAAATTGTTAGGATTTAAAAATAAAAAATATAAGGCTAATATTGTTCACGAATCTGACAATTTAATCAACATAATGAAAGTGAACTGTATAAATGTAGAGTGTAATTTAATTTCTGGCTCATTCACTGATGGTAATTCGAGTCAGACGATACATGAATTTTATCACTCTGTACCAACCGGTTATAAAATTATCGAAGTACCTAGACATTTGGTTTTTTACCCGCTCAACACTTCATCTATAAGAAACGTGAAAATCACTGTACGAGATCAAGACGGTTGTCTAATAAATCTTCGTGGTGAGCTAATTACAGTCCGACTACAGATTAAACGTAATTATGGCACTCAAGTTTAGTGTTAGTATCAACAATTCTAACAGTTCGTCACGAGAAGTCAATGGGCCAACACGTACGTCGCTTAAGAAGAAAAATAGTACGATAAAAGTCAATAAGAAAAAAAACAGCTCGAAGAAATTAACGAAAAAGAATTTATTATTATTAAGTTCATTAAAAGCGATTTAATCATGGACAATACGTATTTGAGTGTAACCCAGGGATATGTCGACGAATGCAGGATAACACAAATGCAGTATCATTCTTTTCTGCCATATTCGAGTATGGCACTATCAAATAACGACAAGATAGAGATAAATATTCAAAATATGGATGCATATACTCTACCGTGTGAAAGTTATATTTATATCGAGGGTAAAATAAATAAACCTGCTGACGTTACTACCGGTAAATTCAATTTCGCAAACAATGGACTAGTGTTTTTATTCTCTGAAGCAAAGTATGAATTAAACGGAACGGAGATACAGAAGATTAAAAATCCGGGTATAACTTCTTGTCTCAAAGGTTATTGCTCGTATAGTCCAACTGATATGCATGTACTAGAGAATATGGCATGGGATCTGAATTTTGATGAAAATGAAAATAAAACATTTATGGAGAATACACATTTTTCCGGCTGTATTCCACTGAAACACTTATTCGGATTTTGTGAAGACTATAAGAAAATACTACTCAACTGTAATCAACAATTAATTCTGAATCAATCACCTACGGATTATGAAGCTTTACGTGTAGTAGGAAAAGCCGATGATATTGCTAAATATCGAAAAGTAACAGTTGAGGTGAATAAAGTAATTTGGAAAATGCCCATTGTTAAAGTGGGCGACAGAGAAAAATTACGATTAATGAAAGTACTAGATTCTCGGAAACCGCTTTCGTGTGCGTTTAGAACATGGGACCTATGCGAGTATCCGATATTGCCACAAAACACATCTCATTCATGGACAGTCAAGTCTAGCAGTTTGCTGGAAAAACCGCGGTTTGTAATATTTGGACTTCAAACGGATCGAAAAACCAACTTATTAAATTCATCCGGTAGATTCGACGACTGTAAGCTGACAAACTTCAAGGTACACTTGAATTCCGAAGTATTTCCACATGAAGATTTTCGATCCAATTTTACAAACAAAATAACATCTGTACTCTACAAGGCGTATGCAGACTTCCAAAAGTCGTACTATGAAAAGGATAAGTGTGAACCTCTGCTGTCGAAACGTGCATTCGATTCTTTTGCTCCGATAGTCGTTGTAGACTTATCACGTCAAAACGATAATGTGAAATCATCCACAGTCGACTTGAGATTAGAATTTGAAACCAACGACTCGAATGAAATACCTCAAAATACTTCAGCATATTGTCTAATATTACACGACCAGATTATAACTTACTCTCCGTTTAACGGAGAAGTTCGAAAAATGTGATTTTTTTTTTTTTTTTTTGTATTTACCTTTGTATAAATATTATTTTCGCGAATAAAAAAATTTTATTACCTTATACCATGTGTTTTTCTTTATTACACCTTATCATTATAGAAATTAATATTAAGAAACAAAAAAAACCGGGTTTAGTTATAAAAGTATATTTATTTCACACAAAATATAAGTTATGTCTACAAAAGAATAATTATTTTTAAAATGTCTCGTTGTAATTACCAATGGATTTCTGAAAGTGCTGAATCGCTTTCGTGTCGAAGACCGAAATATGATGGTCCATCGTTTTGATCAACCGCAAACTCCTCTATATAATTCTTCATCGTCTGTTTGGATGAGTGCGATGGAAACTGCTTTGAATAATTTGGTGTTGGTGTTGTTGAGGGCATATAGCTGCAGCTCATATCATAACCAATGTTCGCCTCGGGTGACTCGTCTTCAATCTTAATCACACAATGTTCAGCTACTTGTTTAGTCGAATAATTCTTCAGCTGGCTAATGAAACTCTGACTACTTTTAGGCATATGACTAGAAATCAGGTCGTCATGTGCTTGTTTTATGGTAGTAGCCATTTCCTCAACGTTTTCCACTCTTTTGAATTCATTTTTGAAATATTCAGTCATTTGTTCAAACTGTAGTAACACCATGCTGCGGGTGATTCTAGTTTTTCTCACCACGGCTTCGTATATAGTAAACTCTAGATGTTGTAATTTCATTAGATTTTCTCTGTTCAGTATAACACGACATCCAGCTTGAATTTTAGACTCTACGACCAGCACCGTTTCTCCACGATATACCATGCTAGAGAGCATGATAGAATCCGTTTTTAGAAAAATATTTCTCTTGTATTTGATCGGTTCATCCAATATGTATGATAGTATATTTCCCATGAGTGAAAATATCTGTGTGAGATTTTCACTTGTTATGTTCACGTAGCGCGATGATGTTAATAGGTGTACTGTTACATCAAAGTGGTTGGTAGGATCGAAACCTATGTTTAAAAACTTGCGGTCTGTGAAGTCAATCATGAAATTTGTACAGTCAATAAGTTGAGCTGGTGATGTAGGTGGAGTGTATTTAAACTTCTTGCACACACTTGCGTTGTCTGCTATTGATCCAGCCATATTAAATAGTTTGATTGTTGAAAAATAATAAACGATTACTAGACTGAGGATTATTCGAGCGCGGAAAATGTGTTCAGTAGAAGCTGATGACACACTAAAATGTATTTGATGAGAAATAATGTACCAGCTAACATTTCTGTGATCTCCCCTCCATATTTCCAACACATTTTTATAATTAGAACTACGACAGGTCTCTGAAGGTCTGTTAAATATCCTAAAAATATATCTCTGAACAATACATCTATTATAACAATGAGAAAAGGTCTCTACAGGTCTGTTAAATATCCTAAAAATAAATCTCTGAACAATAAATCTATTGTAACAAAGAGATAAGGTCTATATGAGTCATACCAACGACTTATAACTAGCACTCTAGGAAAAACATGACGCATCGAGTAATCCTGAGCATTACAGAATGTGTGAATATGTTTAAATAGTGTGATTTTTATTAACATGTCCAATGGTCGTAGAATCGGATTGGGATATCGCGTATGACATCGTACACCATCGTACCCAGTTCGATTCTAACCCAGATTATTGAAATATATTTTTTTTTTTTAAATAGAAGGAGAAAGAATGAAAAAGCATAAATGTAATAATAGAATATGATTGTCTTATCACAAGTGGTTGTGTATAAGTGATAACGTATCCGGATAATCTTCGGTATGTGATAACGCGTAAGTGATAACGTAACCGGATAATCCATAGATAATAAATGAATTTATTATCTATGGGATAATCGCTGGTATGTGATAACGAATAAGTGATAACGTAACCGGGTATCTTGGCGGGAGGAGTGTGTGGCGGGTCAGGTGGCGGGCGGAGTGCGGCGGTGTGCGGCGTGCGGCGGTGTGCGGCGTGCGGCGGCGGTGTGCGGTGGCGAGCGGCGGCCGCGGTTCCAGAACCGCCTTTTTCATCCTACTATATTACTCTAATAAAATGCAGTTCTACTGCAATATTATAATTTAATATAATTTATATATTATATCACGGTGAAAGACGCCAACGTGGCGAATTACGTCAATTCCTTTAAAAATGGTGTACCTATACATATTATTTTCTTCTAGTTGTCTCAGAATGGTATTTTTTTGAAGGTTTAACACATGTATTGCCTCCATTTCTTTCCCCGTATGAAATGCCTGGAAAACATTAGCAATTTATTTAAAAATGTCAAGTATAGTGATAGTTATAAGTGTAAATTTTGTTTAATGACACATTTTAGTTTATTCAAGTATATGTATAAACATTTTTTTACAGATGTGTTTTGTCTATATTGGTTATAAAAAAGTTTTGTTGAGTTTGTTCTTGATTTCCATTATCTAGTAATACAGACTATCATTGTGCTCACGGATGTGTCTTTCGCATTTATTGTGAATATTCATTTTTGTTTTTTATTTAGTTTCCTCATATTTTTATAAAATGATTTTGAATTTCATTGTAACTTTTAACATATGTTATTTGAGTATAACTAACTTAATAACTAAATTTATGTTTATTTTACAACCAGTTTGGGAACTAAATAATGAATAATACCCGTGATATAAAAAATAACTCATCTAAAGACCTATATTTTTGTAATATGGTACAAAATTATATCTCTGAAATATATTTTAGATTCTGAACGAAGTGAAGAATGTATTGATTTTACTATGATGTGTTTTTTTTTTTTTTTTTTTTTGTTTTTTGTTTTTTTGTTTTTGTGTCTGTGTACACCATAACTACTCGAAATAATGCTTCAATTTTGAACTTCAGGGTATGTTTTCGGTGGCAAAACGAATATCGGAGGTACCTTAGAGAGGTCACAAGTGAAAATTCCCAAAAGTTTTCAAATGCCACGGGAAAAACAAACAAAAAATGAGGAAAAAACGGTACTTTTTGTGCAAAACCCGTTTTCGACGAAATCGATTTTTTTATTTAGCCGTTACTCAAAAACCAAAAATTGTAGATACTTGAAATTTTCACCAAATGTTTATATTGAAATCATCTATACGTGGTAAAATTTTTGAACACTTTTGACTTTTTTTGAGCTTTTTATAGACAGTTTAAATTTTTGACTTTTCTTAGTTTTTTTTTCTGAAAAGTGGATAAAAAAAATTTGGCTGGACAAAAAATCTTGAAAATTTAATATAAAGTTCCTCATAAGAAGTACTTATCGGTATAAAAAAAAAATTCAAAGCGAAATGCACACCTTTTTTTTTATAAGCATAAAAAGTTTAAATTTTTATGAAATATTGAAAAATCGCGAAAATTTGAACTTATTTTTTTCTGAAATGTGGATAAAAAAAATTTGGTTGGCCATAAAACTTTGAAAATATAGTATAAGGTTCCTCATTAGAAGTACTTATTGCTATTAAAAAAAATCAAAAATCGTGAGTCACAATTTTTTTTTATAAGCATCTAAAGTTCAAACGTTTACGAAATAATTACATGATTGCGTAAAATAATAATTTAGCCTTAAACGATTTTTGATATTTGTTCTTATTCAAAAAGTATAAGTCGAAAAAACTTGAAACTTTCACCAAATGTTTATATTGGAATCATCTATACGTAGTACAATTTTTGTAAACTTTAGACTTTTTTTGAGCTTTTAATAGACAATTGAAATTTTCAACTTTTCTTTGTTTTTTTTTCTGAAATGTGGATAAAAAAAATTTGACTGGACAAAAATTCTTGAAAATTTAATACAAGGTACCTAATATGTCGAACTTATTGGTATAAAAAAAAAATTCAAAGCGTAATGCACAATTTTTTTTTTATAAGCATAAAAAGTTCATATTTTTACGAAATGTGTAGAAAATCGCGAAAATTTGAAGTTATTTTGCAGTTGAAAATTCATAAAATTTTAAGTATTCAAAACTAAGAATTGTAAATTCGGTACAAAGTTTGACATACGTTTTCCTTCAATTATCTGTAAAAAAATTTGCACTGGAATAAAATCGAAAATTTTTATGAGTGTTTGAAATTACAATTTTTTCACATAATCGCGTAAAATAACAATTTAGGCATCATTGATTTTTGATATTTGTTCTTATTCAAAAAGTATAGGTCGTAGAAACTTAAAATTTTTACAAAATATTTAAATAGGCATTTTCTTTACATAGTTGTATTTTCAAAATATTTCGTAAATTTTTTAGCTATTTATAGGCATTTGAATAATTCGATTTTTCTTAGATTTTTTTTTATAAAAGTCGATAACAATTTTTTGGCCCTACCAAATCGCTTGAAAATTTAATAGAAGGTTTTGAATAAGTTGATCTAAGAGTGATTCAAAAATTATTCAAATACATAGGCACAATTTTTTTTTATAAGCAGTTGAAGTTCAAAAATCGACAAAATTTGTCAAAATCACGAATATTTGCAAATTATTTTGTAGTTGAAAATGTATAAAAATTTTTGTATTCAAAGATAAGAAATGAAAATATTATGTAATATCACAGCTGATAAAGATAATTAAATAGATTAAGTTTATTATAATATAATCAGTAGCTGACAGCTGTTCTATACAAAATATTGGTAGATTGTAAACACAAGGTGTATAACGTACCTTTACATGGTTGAATAGAACGTTACTAACTTCCAATTTCCAGTTATTTTAATGTGTGTATCAGTTCCATAAACATGCGGATTTTATATATTATTATTAATTATTAATATTTAAATAGACGTAGCCACGGAGCATTCAGCATATATGGATGGCGGGGTCGGGTGGTACCGTCACAATAGTGCATTTAGGCAAATAATATGGTATTTACCTACGCCCTATCTATGCACATCCTGGTTTGCCCAATGCTCACGAGCAGAAGTCACATGAATAGACAAATGTAAATTTAACCCAATCTAGGATATTAAAATAAAATATATATTACAATTTAAGGCTGACATCTTCATCTTCGTTCAGAATCGTTTTTTTTTTTATAATATAAAATAATTCCAAAATCTATCCAATAATGCCTAATCTAGCAATGCATCTCGTGTATCCCACCCAACTACTGTATCCTGTACTTAACTTACAATGATTTATCATTGCATTCAAATGTAAAGTACCATACAACTAAACTATCGTAAACCAGGTGATCCCATGATAGAAAGTGCTATACACTCCTCACCATTATCTTGTCCGAGGAGCGAAGCGACGAAGGACGAACTTCCACCACCATTATCTTATTGGCTTTTTTTATTTTATTTATTTAATGTTTTACAGACCTAGGTCCAATTACAAAATAAAATGCAGTATATTAGATTATAAACTTATAACTAAGTGATAACAAGTTTACAATGAGTTATTGGAATATAATAAGTATAATATATTGATATCTATACTTATGTCTTGAAAGTTATAATGTAAATGAAATGCATATTAAAATTTCTTATTTCAATGCAAAAGTTGATGAGTAGAGTGAATTTAAAATTGTGTTTAATTAATATTTTTTTTTGGGAAAACTATTTCGGGTAGAAAGCTTGGTTTAAAAGTTTTGACTGGCATCTCAAATGAACGGTAAAACCGGATTGTCGCCAGTGGGCGGCTTCTCCACCCAAGTCCCCATATCTCTGTAAACCTTGTTCATCATTTATGCTTATTATACTATATTGTATAGAATGTATGATTCTAATAAAAAAAAAAAATATATATATATATATATATATATATATTTATAGATTTACTATTGCCATACACTAATGCACTCGCTTTATCAATAGAATACCTATTCATTTTAGGCATGTTTAGGTTGACTTTATTATTTTGATTTATGAAAGATTATACCACGATAACACGATTTAAAATTATAAAATAAACATTTATTTATTTTTCATTCGAATAGTGTAAATAATTGTATAGTAATATTACAAACTAGGTTAGCAGCGATTTTTTTTTTTTTTTTTTTGTTTCTTCAATGCTAAACTTAAAACCTAAGTAAATTTGTCTACCCAAATTTAGAACTCAAGCTTTGCCACTGATTATTATTTATTCCAGTCTTTGGTTTAGAAATATGATCGATTCTTCACTTAAAATTTATTTTTATCAGATTTTTTTTTCCTTTATCAACAGAGTGATAGACCGTATTTAACCATTTAAATGATAATGAATAAAAATGTTCATCTTCATTTCAGAAACATGAAGCAATTTTAGAAGAAGAACCATCTGAATGTATTTTGAACCAAACATTAAAAAAACCAAAGTCAGTATATTTTATGATATTTTTTACTTATTTTACTTGAAATATGTCATTATAATAAATATTTTTTTTAGAACTGAAATGCTTGTAGTGGTCGAAGATGTCGGGAATGAAACAAATATTAAAATTCAAGATTAATTAAAATTGTGTTGAAAATTAATTATTTTTTATATGTATATGTTTTTTATTAACTTTTTCTGCTGTACCTTAATAATTCCATTGTTTTTAATATTTTATGATCAAGTATTTTCTATATTCTCTTCTTTGATAATATATTATAGAGACTATTTTTTTTAACGACATTCTGAGACTGAAATTGCAATAAACATAACAAAAGATCACTATATTTTATACATATGTATATTGTATTTGTATCACATTATTTTAATTATACCTACACGTTTACTCACTATCGTCATTTTCACCGACGCATTTTTGTGAATTGGTTTTCCGCAGTCTGTAAGAATAATTAATTTTCACACTAATGCGAGTAACATCCGATTGGATTATTATCATTATTATTTTTGCATTTTGCACCACACCAACGTTTTCTACATATAGCACATTTCTTTCGTCCATTGAAATGTAAGTACTTCTTTTTAACTTTTCTGTTATGATGTTGACAGCTGTAAAACACAAGGAGTACCTTTGATTTTCGAACCTCTTATTAAATACAAACGGATCATTAGCGTCAATCGTTACTTTTTCTCTATCACCGGGCCGAGTTGATTGTGGTCTGTGAAAGCAGTTGTGTTCCGTCCAGACGACTGCAACCAAAGACAACGTTGCCAAAGACTTTTCAAATTGATAAATAAGAATCAAATATATTTATTTTAATTACAAAAATAGATATTCCCTCGTGCAATCTGTTACTGCATTGCGAGCCAATATAAATTGACACGTCTGTCTCAGCACCAGTGTCCCTGACATGTACAAGAGCCTGGCTGGCCACTCCTGCTAATAGAATCTGGCTACCTGATAACGACTCTTGGGGCGAGCCACCCCCAACCGCCGTGACTTGAAGTCCGATTATTATATATATTATAATTATAATATTTCATTGTACAATTGTATTTATTTTTTATTATTATTATGAATACATAGATATAATAATATATCAATTTAAAAAATAGGTTTGCCTTCCCCCCCTTGATAACTGTCTAGGAACGTCCGATTTTTAATGAGGTTAAGTTAAATTATAAAAAGAGGGGAGACCCGAAAATAAATGGTCTTCTGTGGTGGTCGTGTGACTCGGACACCATAGGAAGAACACGTGCTATTTTCAAGTTTATACTTAATTTATTGGATGTGTTTGTGTCATATATGTTGAGGTAATCGGTGCATATGACAGTACCTATGGTATTTGATAAATAGCCTTGTATCAAAAGCGAAGTAAAATAACTTGTAATTATAAACATTAAATACTTGTATGTATGCTTTAAACTAAACAAAAAAAATACATACTTTAGCGATACCGGCCAAATGAGCATTTTCCGATTCCATATACTCAATGTACTGGTTAAAATTCATAAATTCCTTCAAAGTGAGGTGAAATGTTAATATTTCTGGATACATCTTATCCGTTATAAACATACAATTTTTAAATATATCGAAGCTGTAGTTATTCGTACCAATAATTTGATACACAAACTTATGTAGGCGAAAACCTGGCGGCGCTGTTTCCTCCGTAATGTCGTCGCTGATTTCGTTATTGGTAGTTCGGGTTCTGTTCCTTCAGTTTTCCACGTGACGTTGGCCCACCGAGAAGCGTTTCGGGCCCGCGTCCAGACGTTGGCTACTCCAGCTGCCGGGGCGCGTAGCGCGCCTTCGTTCGTGCCCGACAGGTAATCTTGCCTGGAGTGGTATTAGAATAATTTAAAATGGCATAACTAACTAAATTTAACCCACCCATCATTGAAAAATCATGGGTACGCCACTGGTCAACTATGTATTGAACCAAAATACAACATTATAATGAAAAATTTATAAATATGTATTCCTATAATATATATTTAAACAAACAATAGGTTATTAAATTAGTAGAATGTCTAGTAACTTTAAAAAGTTGACTAAAATCTACAAATAAATGTATGACATAGCATGTTTATTCTTAGTTATCAACCTGTAGAGTTTTTAAGATATAAATATAAGTTATAATGAATAATTCAATAGGACACTTTTATTCTTTCAAAATCTTTATTAAAAGTTAAAACACGCATTTTTTTAAACACAATTATCTTTTAAATACAGAATATCTTATTCTTTCAAAATTTTTGTTAAAAGTTAAAACAAATTTTTTAAACACAATTAACTTTTAAATACAGAATATCTCTATTTAGATAACTATTTATTATTTTCTTTTATCTTCAGTACTTAGGCTGTTATTCTTATCTTTAGAAAGCCTTACTTTCTTCCCGCCTTCACGGTCTTTGGCACCTGAAAACCAACGGCTTAGTTGGCTCCCAATATCCTTGATTTTAAGATTAGGATCTTTGGTAGTTATGACTTCTGAAAAACAAAAATTAATAACACTTATAAAAAATGAAATAAAACATATAGTTGTAGGAAAAAATTTGAACAATTTCATATAGGTACCTAATAAGTATTTATATGTAAGTGTACTAGAGAAGTTTAATTTTTGGCTACCATTTGTCTCTCTTCCGAAAGCAGTATATAAAAGCTGTACATCCTTTGATATTATCCTTGGAATAACAGCTTTTAAATTTTCTGATATTTTATTACCACTATTAATATTCAACACCATAAAACATTTCTAAAAAATAAAATAATAGTTTTACAAATCAATTAAAATTGTACTTTTCAAAAATAATTTTACCAGTTTCTTTACTAATTCTAAATTAGTTTTTAATTCCGCATCAAAATCTTTAATGTCTTGCAAGTCTAGTGTCTAGTGATTTTTGCTTCTTCTATTATCCTATATTCGATGCTTCTTCTAATTGATTCCAAATTTGCTTTAGAAACAAGAGTTTCTGAAGCTGGCATACCTAATTTGTAAAAATACAGTAGATAAAATTGGTATGTGACATGGTAAATGATTTTGTTTTTGGAAATAACTACTAAACAGTATACTAATAAAATGGTATATAATCAGTTATTGAATTAATCATACTTGAATTGCAAAAAAAATCAGGAGGGGCATGTAAAAATAAAACAAAATTTAATAACCCAAAAATACCTAATCTCATTGATTAGGGTACAATACAATATATAAAAAAACAGATACATAACGCCCCCTCCCAATTCAAGCACAATACATGATTACAACGTAAATTAATGGTATTCAACAGTGTTATAATTTTTATATATATAAATAAATTAAATGTATATAACATGTTTGAGAGTCTTAGAAATTCCTTAGTTGACACTAACTAATTCAACTAAGAATATTCAATTTTTTTTAGTAAAAATGCCTTAAGAATTTTTACTGAAAACATACCTGTAGCACACGTACAACCACAAGTTGGACACTGTTTTTCTTTCTTTTGATGTTTGACGAAGTTTGAGCTAAAAAAAATATATACATATACGAGTATATAAAATTAACTGTGAAAATACATATGATCCATTGGTATTCTTTAAACTCATCATTAATTTAATATTTGTATCAGTCTTAGTTTTTAGTAAAGTAACAGCTGATTTTGGTAGATTACCAATATTTTCTGATTGTAAAATATCTAACAGACTGTCAATTGTTTCAGCTGTAAGATTACATCTAAATCTTACAGCCCAACCCTGTAATTTTTCACGAAGATTTGGTATTGAAGAAACTTCATCGTTATTTTCTTCAAGAGAGCTTCCTTCAGAGTTTAATGTCGATGAAGAAGACAAATTAGATGTACTATCTGATGAACTGAAATATGGAGATCTATTATTAAGAGATAAATCTGTGAGATATCCGTCTTCAATATTAACAGAATTATATGAAATATGAATGGTCAAAAGTATCATTATAATTAGGATAAATATTAACAACATGCTGATTAGAAGAATGGTCAATATCATCAACCTCTAATGGTACACTTTCAGAAAAGTTAGAATTATCAAGTTCGACATCTGTTGAAGCATTAGATGGTATTGAATTTTCAGTTAATCGTTTCAGTTGACGATGTGTCTTTAACCGATTATATGGAGTGTTTGGAGATGACATATCAACTAAATGAAATTCATTAAAACCTGAATAGGAAATTAAGAATAAAGAATAAATATACATGAATAATATAATTAGGTATTTCATTATTTGATATGAGAAAATACGTTGAGTAGTATTTACTGTTTAGTATGTTTGTAATGTGGCAATATCATTATCATTGGTAAATAAGTATACCTACCTATATTGTTGGAATAAAACCAATAGAAATATGTAATTTGTGATAATTTAAATGATTAGTGTTATACATAATATAGATGATTTCAGTGATATATTTACTTCAATATGACAGGGTACCTACTCATTGTATATACATATATATTATATATAAAATATATAATATAGATTTTGGTGACTATATAGCAGAGCTGGGCAAAAACAAATCAAAATAATGAATTAAAAATAAAAGCATGAATAACTTATTATTATGCGAATAAAGAATAATATTTTATTTTAAATAGTTTTAGTAGTGAATAAAAAATTATTCTGAATAAATTAAATAAATAAATTGTAAATAATATCCAATTTTCGTGTGACAAAATTATGATAAAAATATAATATTCATAACAAAGAAAATAATTATAATAACAACAACAATAATTTACATAATAATAACAATAATCATGACAAAAATAATAATATTAAATTTAAATAATAATTAATTTTAATTTTTAGTTTCCATTTTGCAATTGATTATTTAAATTTGATATTTGTCATCGTCGCAAAAGAGAACAGTCTCTCTACCGGAGCTGAAGATGCCACAAGAGTATTATATCGAAGAAAAATATTTTTCACTGTAGGATATCAGTTTAAACATGCAAGACGTTGACGTGAATCTTCAAAATACTTTAATACCTTGAACAAACATTTAAAACCGTAGTTAAATTAATTTTTCAATTAAAACATTTAATTTCTTATACGTATTTCAATCTCAGCCGACGTAGATGTTTCTGTTGTGTCATTTTGTGTTGCTGGACCAAAGTCATACAAATCAGAGTGATCTTCTTCAATTTCAACAATTTCTTCACTTGTTGTTATGAATTCAGCTGTTACTGCTTTTTTAAATATTGATAAAAGTTTATCACGAGAATATGATGTATGAATACAATTTAACCACTTATTTTTGAACTTTGGGTGAGAAAAAGCGGCAATAGCTGCATTACCAGCTTCAACCGTATTAAAACTTAAAATATTAGAAAATCTTTTTCCTATGCTATCTAGAAGACTTTTTCGAATTAATTTACAATACATCAATTTTTCACTGTTAATAACCATTAATTTTCGTTGCAAGCATAATAGTGTGGGAAAACCATACCGTAAAATACATTTTTATCTCCTTGTAATATGTCCAAAGCTTGTGATAATGGCTTAACACAAAATAAAAATTCCTCAATGTAATTATAGTCAGAAACAGTGAATGAACACTGCTTTAAATTAAGTGCTCTAGTAAGTTCACTAGATTTTTCTTTTATTTTTTGAATTTGAGTTAATGAATCAAATAGTGAATTCCATCTCGTTTCACCGGGTCTTGATAGGGTATGTCCTAAACTTGACTGAATTATCTCTGCTGATTTTGGTCGACTTGCCGCATTCCATAATGTATTACACTTTTGCATGACTTTAGTATGCATGTCATAGAGATGTGGTGATGATTTGATGGTTTTCATTATATCACTGGTAGCACAAGGCACTTTGAAAACTATTAACACTTGAATCGCTATCACTTTCGTCAGAATCATTCCTATCGCTCAATTTTCTAAAATGTGTCATTTTTACCCCAAATACATCAAATGCTTTAACCATATTACTTCCATTATTTGTAACCGTTGCTATTACCTATTAACGAAAAAAAAAGTTCAAGTTTATTAAATTAATATCTTAGTGCCATTGCACACGAGCGATATTTTATCGTTAAATTATATATTATATATTATTAAGAGTTAAGTCACTAAAATAATAAAAAAAAAAATCATTTTTTACAATTTTTATAAATGAAATTGTATATTATTTAGCCAAAAATACATAGGGCGATAAAAAAAAATTGCAAAAAAGCATGTCCAGTAAATTATAGAAAAGTTCTATATAAATATTAAATAATTCATACCTTAAAGTATTGCTCGTGTAAAACAGTCCTTAAACTATTAAAAATACAATTTATATAATATACTATTTACCTTAGTCACGTCCAAATTGTATTTGTAATATATATTATGTAATATTTTTGCGATTCTATCGTGTGTATGACTGTATGAGCACCTTTAAAACGACGACATGCAAGGCTAGCTGATTTTCGCTCTAACGAATCTCTATCAATCCAGTGAACGGTTACACCCATAAAACTTCTTCTTTTTGCTGACCACACATCAGCTGTTGTACATAAATAGTTTACCTTTTCTAATGCACTTTTTAATTTTTCAATGCCTGTGTTAAAACGAGTTTCGATTTTTCTACTAAGGCTTCGGCGACTCATTAAAGTTAAACTATTATTTTTAAGAACTCCAGATGCAATAAACATTTCTTTAAAAAAAATGGATTTTCTACTGTACTTAGAGGTGCCATTGAATGAATAATATAATTAGTTACATCTTCGTCAAATTGATTTTGAGAGTATTTCGTTTTATTTTTACAGTTCGTATTATTGGGATATTCAATTTTTTCTTTTTTTCGTGTGTCATTAATATACTTTTCATATTCATCTAAAATAGAACCGTCGTGCTTCCTCTTTAAATGCGATTTAAAATTTGAGGATGAAAATTTAGATCCTTTAATGTTTACATTTTTTGGCTGACATTTAACACAACTTGCTATCACATTTTTAGAGTCAGAAGAAATTAATTTAAAAAAAGTTCCATCAAGTATAGTAGCATTAGAGACCATTTTGATCGACTTTGATGACTGCTGTTCATTTTCGGAAATAGTTTGTCTCTGATCCTCCTATAATTGCACACTTTGAGATGAACTTGACCCGCTTTCATCATTATAAACTATAATAGTGTCACTGCCACTTGTAATACTAAAATCATCCATAACTGTATTAATTTTACGCACTTATAGGAAAACGAAATTAACTTTAGTGAACTGTCGTTATCAAATGACGAAACTATACTAAATAAAATTTCAGCACATATAATATGGCTACATCAAGTTTTGTCAGATTTATTTTTAATTAATTACAAAAATGTTACTAAAGCAGTAAAACCCAACATCGATATCGAGTGCTAAACCATTTAGATTAGCCCCTCAGAGATAACAATGTTATTTATGATTTTTGGTTTTGACATTTTCGGTAGCAGACAATACGTATAACAATAAAAAAGAAACACACCGGTTTCAATTTTTAATTAAGTTAGTATTTTAAGTTATCTACAAATCATTTGAGATAAACATGAATATGAAGAATAATGAATAACGAATAATTGAATAATGAATAATGAATAATGAATAAAAATAATCTAGAATAACTCGTTGAATAATGAATAACGAATAATTGTAAAAATTTAAATGATGAATAAAAATAATCTAGAATAACCAAATGGAAAATAAATTAATAAAGAATAATTTTTTATTCGACTAATGCCAAACTCTGCTAAATAGGTCCTACAAATCTTGGATATATAACACAAAATAATAATTTACTAATACTTTAAAATAATAGCACTAAAAAATGAATATACCTATATAGGTAGGTATAATATTATATTTTACATAATATAATATCATAATAGTTAAAATAATATAATACAGTATAAATAAAAGAATATAATAGTAATTCACATTTGGCCAAACAATCATACTGTAAAATTACAGAAATATTTTTTTTTTACTTGTAAAGAAACATAAATTATTTTATAATATCAATGGATACTTAAATAATTATATAGTAACATTATTATAATAACAAAAGATTTTTTTATCTGGGTACCTATCTAATTCAGATTTTCATTTACTTGTATAGTTGTATGCATTCACAAACTTTATCAGTTAATCTAATATTAAATTACCAAATAATACAGTTATAAAATATTGTATTATATTGAATTATTTCATTGTATAACAATATCAAATAGTTAATACGTAGATATTTTTTCAAGTAGGTACCTACAGACTATGTCCCGGGGAAAATAAATTAACTGATATACTATAGAGGTACCTACTACTCATTAGGTACTTTTATACGTTCTATTCATTTTGATTCTGTTTAAAATTTTTTTTTTTTAATGAGTTGTAATTAATTAATGAATTAATTGTTTAACAATTTATAATATTAATAACAATAATGATAAATGAAAATAGGTACTCACCGAAAACGTATACACTATACGTCAATGACCATTGAGGCATTGACTAATGTGTTATTTTAATAAAATAATTATAATAAAATAAATTTTAGTAATAAACAGTTTACAGTATTACCGTAATAAGTAGTACCAACGAAGGCTACAGTAGAAGACACAGCAGTGCCAGTGGTGGGATGCGCAACGGTCGCGGGCCAACGATATTATGGAATATGGATGTTATTGCATGTGGCATATGCGGGATTCCCTAAAACTACATTTTAAACCGTGAGAGAAGACGAAAATAATATATTGACATTACTGTGTTACACACTCCGACACTCGCGACACCCTACATGGTGGTAATAGTAAATCTATCTAATATATTAAAAAAATTCTTGTAGAGCGGGATATTACGGGGGGTAAGCGTTTTTTCATTTTTATACCCCTTTTCTTTTTACGCTTTTTTCATATTTTTCCCCCGTACTCTGGACCGTTTTATAATCAATTCGGCTTTTTTCACGATTTTTCTCCGTTCCCTTTTCCCGATTCGACCGGATGAAAATCTTTTTAGGTTAGAATATAGTCACTCCTATCGCGTTCGTCCAAATTCCCTCCGCCTTTTTTCTCCCCTCACCTACCGATAGGCTTATCTTTCCCGCCGACCGCTCTCTCGATTTGTTTGCTCGTACTGATAATAGTACGCGTCGTCGTATCACGAACCGTTTAAGATATATTACAATTTTTTATTGCATACAAATCTTAGCCCAGGCGATGAGCTTTAATAAATGAATAAATAAATAATTCGTTGATTTTTACTGTATCTTATATCGCCAATCAGTGATTTCAATAAATATTTTTTTTGTAACTATATTTTTGTGTGTATCTTATAAAAATCAAATGCATATTTTGGTAAATAAATTTTTTATTAGCCTAGGTGATGAGTCATATTTAAAAGAACTTATTATTACCATCTACATAAAATATTACATTTTCTGACAAACACAAATTTCAAACAGATAAATTCATAGAGTGATGGGTGTCTGCTAGACAGCGAACGCCAATTGCCGCCATAGGCGTCATCTCCCACGAATCCGATACTGTATTATCAATATAAAATTGATAACAATCTCAGTCTGCCACCACCAGTATCTCATAAACCGAGTGATTTTCTTAAATTATTGTACACAATTTTTTTTTTAAAGTCTCTCCATAGTCACTTGGTTTTTGTTTAACGATTCTCGCACTTAAATACTTCACAATTAAAATACCTGTATCCCACCGAGCAGCTAGTAATAAATATTAATCATATCGTGATATTAAATTATAGTAATAGTTCAATTTTAGTCCGTGGTACTGAGGTAGCGCTAAATTCGCAGTTGCTGTCATCTCGGGAATTCCCACCCCGCACCATCGACTTCTCGAATGCATGGTCCCCCACTTGTTAAAAGGATGCAGCCAGTCACAAATCAAGAAAATTCATCTAGCAGTGTGGTTTGTTTTCTATGAGATATAGGTATATCAATTAAATTTTACATTGATTTTCATCAATCCCTTTTTGAAACCCAATTATTCATTACAATTTACATTGAGTGATCATACACAGGCCGTATCTTCGGTGAAATTCAACCCTGATGGGTTATGGCTCGCCAGCGCATGTAAGTTGATTTTCAGATTAAGTTTATGTTTTTATTTGGCAATAATGACTGTACATAAAGTATAAACAGATCTTACAAGAGTGTTTGCTTAATATTTTCTGATTTACATTTCAATTAATAACCTATCCACAATGGAAACATTATATTAGTAATATAAGTGCTAATGAAAACCCTGTCTCTTTTGATTATTAGTTGTTATTTAATCATACCCTATATAATCTTTGTGGTGTTGGTGACACTGAGAGGGTACTGCGTATTGTGCGATTACGTTCAGCCAGACACACGCTAAAATGATTGACAAGTTTTTTTTGTAGAATATGTTTTCACCCGTGTTATCAACCATGTTTTTACTTCATAATAAAAAAGTCTTGATACTCAACGATAGTGTATTGTATTAACAACCCGAGACACAACAGTGGCGACGAAGATGGGATTTTGAGAAGTGTTATTAATATCAAATCCACACGGATCAAAACGGATATGAAAAAAAAATGGCTAAAATTGGTAATATAGAAGAATTCAAATTACAGCAAGCAGAAGATTTCGAAACCTGGGTAGAACGACTAGAACTATATATGCTGGTGAATAAAATAAAAGAAAATAAAGCAGCTATATTTTTAACCTTACTTACAACCAAAAGTTTCGATTCTTGCTGAACGTTCCAAATTCCGTAATTGTCTACAAGAAAACAATGAAACGATCACTGAATTTATTACAAAACTACAAAAATTATCAATATTGTGTAGTTTTGGAAATAACTAGGAGGAAGCATTACATGATCAAATAGTTCATGGTGTAAGCGACCGTATGCTTAAAAAGAAACTATGTGAAGAACCGGATTTAACTTATGGAGGAACTAAAGAAATATGTCAAGCACACGAAGGCGCAGAGAGAAGTCTGGAGAATTTTCAACAGGCTACCAAAGGTGATCTCAACTTCATAAAAAAGAAATCATCAAACAAATGGAAGGAGGTTAAATGGGAAGAATGGTGACAATGCTGACGGCACATGTACATGTTGTGGTAATATGAATCATGTATATAGTAATTGTTATTTTAAAAATCGAAATTTTGAAATATATTATAAGAAGGGACATTTAAAAAAGGTTTGTTATTTTAATAAAATTAAAACTGACAAGGTTCAATCTAAGTTTTCAGATGCAAAAAATAAAAATTATAATAAAAGTAATGTTGGTACAATGAATAAAAAGGTTTCTAAAAACAAAATAAATAAATCAAATAATTTTTTGGAATCAGATAATTTAGACATATACACATTATTTCAAATAGAAGTAGTGGATAAAAAAAATAATAACATAACAATTAAAGTTCAAATTGAAAATGAAATAATTGATATGCAATTAGATACAGGTTCAGCCATTTCAGCAATATCTTTATCAGATTATGAAAAAAATTTTAATTATTTAACTATTGTTAAAAAAAATTTAAATTTAAGGAGTAACTCGGGTGATAGTATTACACCAATGGTTTAAAAAATGTAAAAGTTAAATTTAATGAAAAACATTATGACTTAAAATTATATATTGTTGAAAATGGTGGCCCACCTTTATTAGGTAATGATTGATTGAAGTATCTAGGTATTAAGGTTAATATTGATTTTGAAATGAATAGTATTAAAAGTCAGAATTACTCAGATCAAATTAAGGAATTAATAACTAAGTTTCCTGAAGTTTTTACTGATAAACTAGGTACTTACAATAAAAATAAATGTAAATTGTATTTGAAAGAGGATTTTAAACCAATTTTCTTTAAACCAAGATCTTTGCCTCATAAAATTAAAGACCAAGTAGGAGTTGAGCTTGATAGGTTAGTTAAAGAAGGTATATTAACACCAGTAGAAACATGTTATTTTGGAACTCCAATAGTACCAGTAATTAAAGTCAATGGATCTATTCGTATTTGTGGAGATTATAAAGTTACTGTCAATCCTTACTTAAAAGTAGATAGGTATCCACTTCCACAGATAGAAGATTTATTTTCTAACATCAGTGGTAGTGTAATATGGTCAAAAATTGATTTATCACAAGCATATACACAGTTATTAGCTGAAGAAAATTCTAAAGAAATTCTGACTTTATCAACTCATCAGGGGTTATATGTACCAAATAGATTAATGTATGGAATTGCTTCAGCGCCAGGGATTTTTCAGATAGAGATAGAAAATTTATTTAGGAAAATAGACAATGTGGTTTGTTTTTTAGATGATATTTTAATTCATATAGTGATAGTGTAGCCTCACATATAAATAAACTTAATGAAGTTTTTAAAAAGTTGAAAGAATGTGGTTTAACAGTTAGAGAAGAAAAATGTGCATTTTTTCAAGATGAAATACAGTATTTAGAGTACAAAATAAATAAACATGGATTAAATACAAGTGAAACAAAAATTAAAGCAATTGTAGAAGCACCAATTTCCACTAATATAACACAAGTTAAGTCTTTTTTTAGGGATGGTAAATTATTATTTTAAATTTATCAAAAATAGCACTGAAATATTATATCCATTATACAATCTACTTAAAAAAGATTATGAATTTAATTGGAATAAGAAATGTGATAATGCTTTTAATGAAATAAAAAAAATTCTAACTTCAGCTCCAATATTAACACATTTCAATCAAAATTACAAAATTAAATTTTCATGCGATGCTAGTGTACAATTAAATATTTTGTGGCGATTATAATATTTGTTATCTGAATTCGAACATAATATTATGATATCGTGATAACCTAATAATATTCGATATTTATTATTTAATATTATTTGGTTATAACTTATAAGTTCTAACGATGATTATATGGTATTATACCTAATATGGATATGGTAGATATAATACAATTTTTCAACTTATTTCACTCTCTGTGATAGTAATATAGTTTTATTTATTTATTCAATAAAGAGACGTAGGTCTTTAAACATAACTATAAATATATGTACCATTTGGGTGTGATTTTCTATCTAAAAAATTAGGTACTTATAAAAACTTTTGGATCAGCATTTCTACACGAAAAAGTGTTTCTAGAAGGAGAAAAACATCATTGAAAAATCATTAGATTTATAATTTGATAAGAACGTCATTGAATATTCATATTTTAATTTAATTTAAAATTCAATATTCTTAAAGTTATTCATACTAAATTAAATTGAATTTGTACCTATTTGATTTTGGTAATACTATAATATAGTTGTATAGTAATAAAATATTCTTATATATCATTTTCATATGTGAAAAACTGTATGATTGTGGTTAAAATGTGATTATACATTTTGTGTTTTGTACAGTGATTGTACACATTGCTATTGTGATTTAAACTGTACAAATGTACAATGTACCTAATTATTCTACAATTTATCTACGTATTTCACCTATTTAGGTATCACTGCTGGCGATGTGTATAAAAATCACTGTACGTCTGTACCTACATATTATATATTATGAAATGTACACGTTGTATGCAATATATTATATAGGTAGTGATTTATTATGTAGTGATGAATTTGAAAAAATTATCCAACAGGTGAGACAAGTATAGGTACCTATTTTAGCCATAAATTGGCACAATTATAACTAACACCAAATTTCCTCTGCTCACAACTGAAACACAACTCGTGTTATGCCAGTATTCCGCCAACGCTGGCACAACTTCGACAAATATTGACTGGCCCTTACTCACAATTGAAACACAGCCCGTGGTAAGCCAGTATTCCGCCAATGTTGGCACAACTACGACAAACAAAGCTGGCCTTCGTTATAGTACACCGATCGAGGCCCGTAATATGCTAGTACTAAAACAGCACTAGACTATCAATGCTGGTTTTCCAGTACTAGTATAGAACTATTTAAAGTTGTTGCCAGTACTATGCCTGAAAGGGCCAGCCAACTCACGGGTAGCCAATACAGGCGCAGTATTGCGCCCGTTGTGAATGTCGGCGTAAGTAATAAATTTCCGATTGCGATCAGCTCTTTCAGAATTTAAATAACATACTTTTCTCTTTTTAATACGTTTTTTATCATATGCATATGTTGTACAACCACCCTATAAAATTGCTGCATTTTCTATACTTTCAAAGTCATCTCTCAAATTATCCAAATATTGTTTCAGTGAATCATATGGTTTAACTACTGTTGATAGGTCCATAAGTGTAGATTGGACTTTTTTATTGACTTTGTCGAATCTGGTTACAAATAATATCATCAGTTTATAAGTATTAAATTAAGTGTTGAAAAAAAATTATAAATATTACATAATATATTAAAGGACGTATCACATATTATTATGTCTACTGTCTACAATACTATATAGAGAGTATACTAATATTCTATTATTTGTATTATAATATTATGCTATATTTCATTGATTATAAGTTAAATTACTGATAAGTCATAGCATTATGGTTAGTGTTACCAAGTTCCAAAAAAATTAAAAATTAAATAATGTAAAATAAAATATATGATAATGTAAATATAAGCTAACCTATTTAAAATTGAATTCCATAAGCAAATCATTATACAAACTTCTAAAGTATTCAATAAATTTTACATAGCTTTAGCTTCAGATTTTAATTGAATTTGATACAGGAAAAAATTACGAGTTTATCTGTACAAGAACGATACAAAACAAACAACCAGTATAGGAAATATAAAGTATTTGGAGTTGTTTTGTTTTTTTTTTTCCGTGAAAGAACAGGGTAGCTCCGGAGCTATCTGGTTTTTGCCACGAATTTTTGCCACGTTCGATATTTTTGCTAAAATATTATATTATTTAAAGTTATGGTACCTTCATATATTATGGTACAAGTTTTGAAGAGTACATATAATTTTTACATTTAGGGTAACAATATAGTTTTATTATGTTATAATATTTTTGAGTTGATAAAAAATGTTAATATTGAACATATTTTGAAAAAAAACATTTTTTCAGTATTGTACTGATGCAAATTATTCTATTTGTGTCTTTAATTATGCATTTCATTATGTTTAAGAAAATGAAACTGCGTTTGATATAAATTAGAGTTAATAATTTAAAAATATAATTAATTAAAAATATATGATACATAAATTAACGTATTTTTATTTTTCACCCATATACCACGAATTTTACTTCCTCTTTTTAGAGTAGTGTTTGTTGCTTCTGTTACTAATTTTTCTGTATCTTCATTTCCTTCTTTCCTCAGCGCATATGAAGTTGTCGCACTAAGTTCACTTAAACTTGATGATTTGTAAAGGAGTTGACATTTTCGCCGTTTTGAACGCTCACTACTTTCGTCAAATGTAATAGTTGGGCGACCGCTGCCTAAAGTTTCAGAACTATTTATGTCTGTTAAATTGGTGTATACAGACACCGGAAAATGAATAGTAGAACAAAGCCATTCCCGATTTTCTTTTTGAAATCTTTCATTTTTTCGATTGCTACTGTTCCATTTTATTAAATTATCTATAATTATATACAATTTACCTATCATTAATAAGTCTATAAAAAAGAATAAATATGTAAATATAAATAAATAAAATAATGCATAAATACCTATTAAAAAATGAAGTAGCTAAACAATTCGTCATCTCTTCAATAACATTTTGTACGTCATCATCATCTTTGTTGATTTTTAAAACATTTAAAACATAATTCAATGCAATTTTTTTTCTCCTGGATAATATGTATAGTACCTACTATTCAGTGTTGGGACTTATCTAGATAAATTTATCTAGATAAATTATCTAGATAATTATTTAGTTATCTTTTATCTTATCTAGATAAATAATTTCATTTTATCTAAAAGATTATCTAAGATAAATATTTCATCCATCTAGATAAATTTATCTAGATAAATTATTAGTCTCTAATTCTCTATACAAAAAAAAAAAAATATATATATATATTATATTGGTTTTTATTGTCAATTAATTTTTTTGATAATTAATACTTTAAATTTGACTTTTTAAGTCATCTGAGTAAAAAATTGTATGTTCCTAATAATACTATATACCTATTGGCTATAAGGTATTATTCATTATTTATCTTTTTGCTAGGGGCCTGGAACTTGGTAGGTGCTCAAATATAGAGTAAACCTACAGTTCATTGTTATGTTGTGTTGATGACTGACTCGTCAACCGTCGTCAACATTAAATTAATGAAAAAATTAATGATATAAATTATAGTATATGTATTTTACCTAATAAAAATATTGTATATCTACTTATAAAAATTTAAATACACACTAAAACTGTTGTTAAAGTTCAAAATGATTGTGAAGAGTCGTGTTATATAGTTTTTTCACGATGATATTTTCTCTCCACCAAAAAAAAAAAAAAAATATTTTACCTGTGGCATAATACTGAGATAGGACCACAGACAAAAATATCCCTCCCTAAAATTTAGTGCTAGTGGCGTCACTAGTTGGATGCCTAAGAAGTGAAGGGTAGTTTTATACTTACGTCTCAACATTATGCCCTACGCCCCTACCCTAGAAAATATTGAAATGACCCTGCTTTAAAGTAGGAATTAAAAAAAAATATCTATTTTTTTATCTAGATAAAATGTATTTATCTTTTATCTTTATCTAGATAAATTTTGATTTAGTTATCTTTTATCTTTATCTAGATAGTTTTTTGTCATACTATCTTTATCTTTATCTAGATAAAAAAGTACTTATCTAATCCCAACACTGCTACTATTTGTTAGTATACAATATACATGTATGAACATTTTCACGGGTAATTTGATTTAATATAGTCATGATTAAAAATAATTATATTATTTCACTATAAAAAAATATTATACCAAAAATGGTGTACATGAAATGTCAATCACTGGTTAAAAAAAATAGCGCAAACATGCGCAGCTAATTTTTATTTAATTTTGTTCACTGGACTTTCCCCAAAGAAGTGATATAATTTTCGTTGTGTAACACGATAAATAAACTTACCAAATATCTATGTTTTCAATGAAATATTATTAATCGATGTTTTGAGCCAATGAATAAAAATTTGACGCTATAATCGATCTAACGGTGCTATGGATGGGGACATTACCGTAAATAGCCCTCTATATATACGTATAGAAACTCTCTTCTGCCCGACAATCAACGGCTGGACAGGCATAATGGATCCGAGGCGACTATAATCAAGTCCCTTCGAATCGCCATGGACCAAAATCGAAGTAAGATTTCGAGATCATACAATTCGGCCAGCAACTTAAATAATAAAAAAAATATACAAATATGTATATAATATAATATATAGAATAAATAATTGACAATAACTTTAAAAACTTATTATATTTTATACATACCGATGACATGAAGCCCTTGCCCAAAGCGTTGTGAGAGTTCATAATGGACTGCAATATACGGCAACCGTTAATGGTTTTCTCAAAATTTTACGTCACATACCTATTATAGTGTGTTATAATAACACTCAAAATATATAATAGCATTTTACTGAAATAATAATAGGCGCAATATTGATCGTATAAAAAATGCTATATTCATTTATGTAGGTATACTTTTTTTTCTTTTCCAAATGATGACTCATGCCACGTATACCATTTATTGTTAATGAACATAATAATTTGGTGAGTGATATAGTATAAATTTCAAAATACGTATCAGAACACTCAGAACATAAAACCAATTATCAATATTTGTATAAATATATTCACTTAACGATAATATATATTATGCTTGTTGGTGATTAAAAATAGATGAGAGTAGTTCAATTGAATTGTACATGATTATAATATTAACACTTATGGGTGTACGTGTGTTTTTTGCTATTTTATTCATAATTTTATTTAGTCTATAACACACTCTAAACTGAAACATTGATAATATTATATGTTGGATCCGAGTGAAACGAAGGAACTATTATTGGTTTTACAATTATTTTGTTTAATTAATTGTCATACCAAACTTACTGCGATATAATAAACGTAGTCGCGATATTAATTTTAAACACCGCCTAATAACCTAATAAAAATATTATTGAATAAATTTAATTATTTTTCATTATTTTATTAATTCCGATATTAAGGGTTAATATCTATATTGAAAAATGATACTTCCGAATTCCTATATCACCTAACCTCACCTATAACCTACCAGTGAGTTATTGAGTGTATTTCAGTAGCATAGATTTCATTTTGGAAAATAAAACATTAAACTTGACTTTTTACGCCATTCGGACCTATTACGCTGTTAAGCCTCGGCAGGCCTGTATACGATTTTTTTGAAGTGAAAAAAGTATATAATCTAAGACTGAAAAGTATGAATATATTATTACGTGACTCAAACCATATGTTTTCAGCTAACTATTATTTTCATACTTTGCATTCAATAACTGTGCTTTATTAACGAAACCATAGTAAAATAAATAATATCATAGTCCAATCTCCACGACTAGGGAACATTGCAGATGATCAATTGTCAAAATGCAGTTACCACAATACAAAAGCGATTGAAATCGTTTAGAACAAAAGATCAGATTATTTCGTTGTATTTAAACAATGTCTATAAATTTGTCTATACGGTGAGTATGATATGTTAACCGTAAAAGTCATTCGAATTAAAACATTCAAGTAACGAAAAGAAACCGTTTGGGTGTGCCGCGAGCTCAAAAAACTTTCAATACAGGATTGAAGAAACTCTTCAACTGACCGAAAACATGCGGTATCAAATGTCATTTGAATGTTCTGTGTGTTCGAAAACGTTCACTCAAAAAGGTGATCTAACACTACACATGCGATACCACACGGGTGAGAAGCCATTTGAGTGTTCTGTGTGTTCGAAAACGTTCACTCAAAAAGGCCATCTAACACTACACATGCGATACCACACGGGTGAGAAGCCATTTGAGTGTTCTGTGTGTTCGAAAACGTTCACTCGAAAAGACCATCTAACACTACACATGCGATACCACACGGGTGAGAAGCCATTTGAGTGTTCTGTGTGTTCGAAAACTTTCACTCGAAAAGACCATCTAACACTACACATGCGATACCACACGGGTGAGAAGCCATTTGAGTGTTCTGTGTGTTCGAAAACGTTCACTCAAAAAGGCCAACTAACACTACACATGCGATACCACACGGGTGAGAAGCCATTTGAGTGTTCTGTGTGTTCGAAAACTTTCACTCGAAAAGACCATCTAACACTACACATGCGATACCACACGGGTGAGAAGCCATTTGAGTGTTCTGTGTGTTCGAAAACGTTCACTCAAAAAGGCCAACTAACACTACACATGCGATACCACACGGGTGAGAAGCCATTTGAGTGTTCTGTGTGTTCGAAAACGTTCACTCGAAAAGGCCAACTAACACTACACATGCGATGCCACACGGGTGAGAAGCCATTTGAGTGTTCTGTGTGTTCGAAAACTTTCACTCGAAAAGACCATCTAACACGACACATGCGACGCCACACAGGTGAAAAGCCATTTGAGTGTACTGTATGTGCGGAAATGTTCACTCGAAAAGACCATCTGACACTACACATGCGATGCCACGCAGGTGAAAAGCAGTTGGATTTTTCTGCTAGAACCTGAACGCTCGATAGTCCAGTATTTCATAGTGTCAACACTAAACTTAACGATGATTCATTCGCGTGCAATTGGTGACTTAGTATTTTCGCCCCCTTTTTTTGATATAAACAAAATAATACTTTTGTAGCATATTTTAAATAATTTTAGATTTTTGATATTTTCTCTATTGATTTTTTCAAAAAATATGAATTATTGAGTAAATATTGTAAAATATTTAATAGACGAGATCTTTATTAAATCGATTTTAGTTATTTAGTCACTAACCTAAATACGGAAACTTTGGCCATGTATCAATCATATTCATATGTCACTGTGAAAAGTTGACGAAAATTTCAAAAAAAGTTCACCATCACGGAATAACATAACTTGTGTATACAGCCAGAATATTGCTGCTGTAACCAGAATTTTTGGTTGCGCTCTTGACAACAAAACGTTCAGTTACCTGTACAATGTATTTTATGTAAACTGGTTTTGATAGTGGTAACAGATTAATATGTTGAGCTTCAAATTTATATTTTTTTAAAACAGCTTCATATTTATCCATATAAGTTTTGACATTTTGTTTATTAAAATTCATTGCTCTAGACAAACTAGTTGCTTCTGGTTGTCTTAGGGACTGAGTAGAATTTCTTTTCAAAAAAATGAAAACCAATCTGGTCCAGCCATAAGATTTCTTTCCCAAGACTTTGGAAAGTTTAGACAAAGTCTTAAAGCAAATTGATAAGCAAGCTGTCTAATATCACGAGGAGTAAGTCCGAAATACATGTCAGCAGAATTTTTAATATATTGACACAACTGTTGTTCATGTTGTTCACTGAACACTTTTTTAGGTGAATTATATCCTATGGCTGGTGGTACATTATTATCATTGTCATTACATTTAATTTTTTTCACATAACGTGAAAGACTTACATGGCATAATCCATATTTTTTTGCAGTTTCTCGAGTGTACGTCAAGTTGGCACCGGCACAATATGCTACGACCATAATTCTTATATCAAAAAATTGCTAGTAATTTGCTAGATTTTGCTAGGTGATTTTCAGAATTTGCTAGTATTCCGTTTATGTACAAATCAAAAATCAAGTATGCCGGTGCCAACTTGACACAGCACCGGCACATTGTCCGATTGCTTCGAAAGTGGTATTAAAAAAATTTTTATTTTTTATTATATAATTATTATACATTTTTTATTAGTCGTGTAGTTTATTAGTTTACAATATAGGTTTAATAATAACCACTGTATACCCCCCATAACATGACGGAACCGCCTCCAAAGTTTCGGGTTGAAAAAAACGAGGTTCATGTCTCAGTTCACGCCAGTAATAACGCATTCCGTCTGGACCATCTAAATTAAATTTTTTCTCGTCAGACCAGATAATCTGAAAAGCAAGTAAAACACCCAAGCTTTAATTGCATAGGCTTGAAGGAACTAATTATTTATTATGAGAAAAAAATGCACTGTCTATGTACCTTTGACCATTCGTGCGTCCAATGCAGCTCCTCTTCTGCAAAATTGTAGCGTACCTGCATATGATGAGGTTTTAGTTTAGGCGCTTTTTGCATTTTTCACATACTAAATTTGGGGAATCCTTCAATACTCGATGCACTGTACTTTTGGACACTTGAGGAGCCACTTCATTTTTTATTCTTCTGCACCCCTTAGTTGTTTGCGAGGAGGCGGCGACTATTTTTCGTTTCTCACGATCTGAGAGCTTTTGCAGTGTTCCACATTTTTCATACGCATCAATTGACGCCTTTTCTTCTGCAGATAATGCTTTCCCTCTTCCCATATTTGTTTTGTTACCTCGAATTTTGTTACCTAAAGAAAAATATTCTGTAGGCCATATATTCTTCTTCCGTACACTCGAATGACACAAAAGTTTTTAACGACAGATGTTTTGTTGACGAAGATGATGAAAAGTGTTGACATCACGGAGAAAATTAGTCGTTTACGGAAAAAACAGGAAAACCATGAAAATGGACCAATTCCTAGTGGGTTTAACACCGGGTGTTATCCAAACCAATGAGTATGTTCGACGCGATAAAATCACAGAGTTAAATTAGTCGCGGCGCTGCCACACCCACTTTTGCCGATCCTGTTCCCTGGCGGTGGAGATCCGGCCACGGCTTGAGGACTTTGAAAATTATTTCCGAGAATAAAGGCGGCTACGCTGATTTCCACACCACCCAAGAGGTACAGCGGTCGGTGCGTTTTTTTTAACGTGGAATCCCCGATAGGCCTACTCCACGAGCAGCCTTGAAGCTGCGGCTCTCACCGACGAAAACTAGGTTTTTTTCGCCAATCGCCAAGCCCGACTGATCCTTTCGAAGGAAGCGTCCGTTATGACGGCCTCGGGCTTTGATTTTCGGACCGCCCGTTGAAGGTCCGACTTGGACGCCATGTCTTCCTCCGTGTACTGGTCCATGCTACGGGAAGAAATCGAATGATTGATTGTACTGCGAATTTGCGAATCGGTTTCCGGGCGTACTCACCTGCCGAGCACGTCGGACTCGGTCCAAATGGCCCCGGTGACCAGTGCCAGTGACCGCTGCTGGCGCCTGACGGCCTCGGCCGACTCGACAACGTAATGCCGCTTGGCCGTTTCCTCGGTGTGCTGGAGACTAGCGGCGACGTCGGCGGCTACCTCGGCGCCGTGTTCCACTGTTGCCGTCTCCACGTACTTTCGAAGTAACGTACCGCTGACCGTCAGCGGCCGTCCGTCGGGGAGTTTTATTCCCCTCTTGGAGACCTCCCGGTTGAGCACGTCGAACACCTTCCGGACGGGTGTCCCGACGGTGGACACGAAAAAGGCCGTCGACTCCGTGGCCACCTAACGCCTTAACATGTAGTACCTAAGAGAAAAAAAATATGTCCACCTGTCCAGAGAAGATTTCTCTTTCACACCCACCGTTCCATGAATCCTACGAGCTCGTCGTCGAGCACCAGCGTGGTGGGCCGCTTATCGCCGAGCTTGTGTTTCATGACCCATAACACGTTGGATCCCAGCATGCGGTCCATCCGGTTGTACTCGGCCAGGGTGAGGTGCTGCACCTCGCCCACCCTGGCCACGCCGTCAAACATGATGGCGGTCGCCAAGTTGGTGGTGACCGCATGCCACAATGACGCCGCCTGTAAAACGTTTAAAATCGATTTTGAGTTTCGTTCGTCCGTTGACGTGACCGCGTACTTCATACCTTCAAGTTGGTCCGCCGGCCGTCTATGAGGGTTCTCGACGAAATCTCGAGAACCTGGTGCCCGTCCACCAAGATCTCGAGCTCGTCAAGCTTCCCCGGCAGCTGGGCTCGCATGACACGAGCGAGCTCCGTGAGAGACGACACCAACTCCACCGACGACACTTCCGCCATCTTCCTGTGGAAGGCCTCTTGGTTGGCCAACTTCCCCGATCCGCGCAAGAACACGGCCAGCTCCTCCTGATACGCCTTCAGCCGAGTGAGTGTGTTCGGACACGGCGCACCGCACCGGTCTCGTGGAAACGAGTGGTCCCGGTAGCAGATCACCGTGTCCGCTTTTCCGACTAGCGTCCTAAACACTTTGAGCATGGCAATGTTTGAGGTGCTCTTTTGGCCCAGTGCCGTTCGCCTGTATAGACAAGAAAAATAAGAGGTCACGAAGAGGTACGAGCGATTCGATCCGCGTAATACTCACTTTTCGAAATAATCACGGACCGACTTGGGGGTCAGGAGGAGGTCCACCCAGTGATCCGGCGGATGCCCCAACGACCGGAGCGTCACGTCGACATAGTTTACGACCCGGCTCACCGTCTTGACGTAGTTTTGCCGGGTCTGCGGCTGCGTCGGGTGAGTCACCATCAGTGTCTCCCGGTACAGCCGCAGCAGTTCGTGGTCCGGGGGCAACTGCTGCTGAAGCCCGGCGTCGGTGATCCGCTTCAACAGATCGCTGAAAGACGTCGAAAGATCAGTACGGAGCGTAGCGCCGTTGCAAAAGACACGGTCCACTTGGTCGTCGGCGCCGGTTCGGCCGGCAACGGTTCCTTGGGGTGGTCTGCGCCGGGATACTGAGGAAGAGGCAGGTCTGCAGTGGTCATCGGTTGCGGCGGCTGCGGCTCTGGGCTCTGTCGGGGGCACGTCTTCCTCGGACTGTAAAAGAAACAATAAATGTTATCGGTCGACGTCGTCGGTCTGTTCGTGCGATTAGTACTCACGGCTCATCACTGTCCGTAGACGAAGCCCTCGGTCGCAAGCGACGGGATTTCCGGAACGGCTCCACGAGGTCAACCTCCGGCCAGGCCTCGTTAAGGCCCCACGACCCATACCACAGGCGTATTTGCATGCTCGTCAGCAGTCTGACAACAAAAAGGATTAGCGACGTTCGAATACCACTCGATGTCCGACTACTCACTCGTACAGCCGACTCCGCAATACCAAATCACGCCACACCGTGTTCCTCATCGTCTTTTTTACGTGGCTCTTCGTCACCAGTCGGTACCCCCGCGACATGTTCTTGGTGACCAGCCGTGACAGCGCTTGAGCCGACTGGAGCACCGGATCGCGCAACTCGCCGGAGTGGTAGAACTTTATATGCCGGGCCAATCGGTCTTCTAGGAGCTTGTCGCAAAAAGGACACACTTTCGTGGCCTGAAAAACAACGCGAAACGTTTAAACGTAACTAGTGAATATATATATATATATATATATATATTTCATTGTACAATTGTATTTATTTATTTATTTATTTATTTATTATTATTTTTTTTTTCTTAATCACTTGTCTCTATTCATCCTCTTCCTCTTCTCTCTTCCTTTTCAACTTTTTTGTAACCTTCTTAACGTCGTCCTCATTCAGCTCTATTCCCAACTCCCTTGCCGCATCTTTCCACGCAGCGATGCTGCTGTCGCCGATGCTTGTGCCTGCGGCCGACCATTTGGCGTACCTTTCCAGTATTTGTTTTGAGGCCGTGGTTGTCACCTCTGACCTCACGAATCGGCCATTCGTTCCCAGCGCCCCTACCGCTTCATAATGCAGCATAGCGCAGAAATAGAGATCAGGATAAGTGCTGTGGTTGAGCTCTTGGCCCTTACCCATGAGTCTCACGTATGGAAATAGGGTTTTTTCTCGCTGCTGAAGCTCGTCGTACGCTAGCTTAAAGTTTTTCGATTGGGTTTTCACACTCTCTAGAGCTAATACAAGTGGCCCCAAGTTTATATAAGATCTCATAAGGACTGCAGCTTTCATCCCAGTATGACGATAGACCATGTCTATTTGATCTTTTATCTTCTCCGGGTTAGTACTGCCCTCGATCACTCTCAGCGCCATTATTCTTCCCGCTTCTGTTTGGTATAGGTTGGTTTGCACCGAAGTGACCATACCTATTAATACCAGCATCTTTGGCTCATCGAGTAGGCTCGTTAGCCCTGCGCTCGAGCAATACGCCGTCCACCTTTTGATTAAGTATTCTTTGTTTCTGTCTGTTATTTCTTTCGCTACAGACATTAATCCGCACATTCCTATGAATGCAACCGCCTGTAAACTTTTCGGCGGGTCGGCCTGGGCACAGGTGCATGAATCTTGCGAGCCCCTAAAGATGGAGGTTGGGGCCCATTTTACAACGCAGGCCATCGCGGATAAGACCTGGTCGTATGCCCCGCAGTCTGGACATACATGTGTTTTATTGGGACAATTCTGCAGGATGTCTCCAACCTGTCTAAGTGCAATGGCCTTTTCAAACTCGCCACCGAGATTGCTCAAATCGACAAAGCTGTCTATCACTGAAACGTCCATGTTCGCGTTTGCTCTTTGATCGAATCTCTTGGCACTTCTCACTTGGTTGGTTTGGTTGACGGTTGGGATGGTCGATATTTAAAATTAACGAGATTATATCACCTAATATAACCTAGATATATTTCAAACGTATCTCTTATCATCATGTATCCACCTATCTATTTATCTTTGTATCTATATATATATATATATATATTTTTTTTTTTTTTTTTTTATTGTAATTTTCTTACCCTATTACCATGTACATATTATTTTTAATGTCTCTTACTTTTGTTAAAAAATATTAATGTAATAACGTTTAAATGCCAATAACCTTTGTTGTTGCGGCTTAATAATAAAAAAAAAAAAAAAAAAAATTGTATTTATTTATTATTATTATTATGAATACATAGGTATAATAATATATCAATTTAAAAAATAATTTTGCCCTACCCCCTTGATAACTGTCTAGGAATGCCCGATTTTTAATGAGGTTAAGTTAAATTATAAAAAGAGAGGAGGTCCAAAAATAAAGGTTCGTCTGTGGTGGTCGTGTGGCTCGACCACCATAGGAAGAACACGTGTTATTTTCAAGTTTATGCTTAATTTATTGGGTGTGTTTGTGACATATATGTTGTAGTTATCGCTGCATATGACAGTACCTATGGTATTTGATAAATAGCCTTGTATCAAAACCGAAGTAAAATAATTTGTAATTATAAACATTAAATACTTGTATGTATGCTTTAAACTAAACCAAAAAAATACATACTTTAGCGATACCGGCCAAATGAGCATTTTTCGATTCCATATACTCAATGTACTGGTTAAAATTCATAAATTCCTTCAAAGTGGGATGAAATGTTAATATTTCTGGAAACATCTTATCTGTAATAAACAAACAATTTTTAAATATATCTAAACTGTAGTAATTTGTACCAATAATTTGATACACAAACTTAAGTAGGTGAAAACCTGGTGGCACTGCTTCCTCCGTAATGTCGTCGCTGATTTCCTTATAATTGATAGTTCGGTTTCTGTTCCTTCAGTTTTCCACGTGACGTTGGCCCTCCGAGAAGCGTTTAGGGCCCGCGTCCAGACGTTGGCCACTCCAGCTGCCGGGGCGCGTAGCGCTCCTTCGTTCGTGCCCGACTGGTAATCTTGCCTGGAGTGGTATCAGAATAATTCAGAATGGCATAATTATCTTCAATATGTGTTAGTGTAGACGCACTACTGACTGCCAGTAGCATGTCAGTTATACTAGCCAGTACTGAGCAAGTACTGAAAAACCAGTACAGAATAGCACAATCATGGGCACCGAGTTTCCCAAATTTCATGGGGTGCCTAAAATCCCTAGATATTAATAAATGTAAATTTAAATAAATAAAAATTTTTTTTCAACATAAATTGTTACCTTATTTAATACGATCTTTTTCATATATTAAAACTTTTAAATACATATTTATTATTATACATAAAATTATTTTCATTTCATATACGTATGTTAGGAACGAGTTATCAAAACATCCAAAATATATTGTTGTCATTAATATTATACAACGAAAAAATTATAATCGTATTAAATTACGTATAGCTCTATCTTTTTATTTCACGGGGTGCAGAGCACCCCATAAAATGATTCATGGGGTGCTTGATCAGCGCAGCACCCCAATAGTCAGCTTCCAAGAGCACAATTATCCCAGATATGCCAGTACAGGCACACAACTGGCTGCCAATAGCGGGACAGTAATATTAGGCAGTACTGAACCATTACAGAATAGCGTTATCATCCCAGATGTATGCCAGTACAGACAGACTCTTGGCTGCCAGTAGTGCGCCTGTAATAGTAAGTACTGGCGAGGTATCGCACCTGTGGTTAATTTCCAATTGGGAAGTGGCGAAACAATCGTTCTCTGTGAACATAAGTAATAATTGTTGTCAGTGCCGGATTAAGACAGATCATAGCCCAAGGCAAACATTTTTTATAGCCCATTGTAAAAAAAAAAAAAAACAAAATTATAAAATTATTTAGATTTATTTATTTTACAGCTTTTTTCTTGCTTTTTTACAGCTGAAGTCATTTTTTTTAAATCATTTAAATCAATAGAATTTAATAATTCATTTCCAATATTTAATAAAGCTAAAGCGTTTAACCTTTCCTCAGACATAGAAGATCGTAAATAAGTTTTTACTCGTTTTAAGACTGAAAATGCCCGTTCCCCGGTACAATTTGCCACAGCTGTACTAAGAAGCATTCTTAAGACTATATGAAGATTTGGAAAATCAATCATGAAGCTCTTTACTTTTAATGTAAGATTACATTGTAAATGTCACTGAATTTTCAACAAATGTAAATAATTGTTCTTCTATTTTCATTAATTCTTTAAAATGAAGACACTCATCCAATAATACACCTGAGCTTTGAGTATCTGCCGGAAATTCTTTTGCAATAGATTCACATTTGTTTTTGATAGTTTGAACTGAATCTGTTTTGTTTAACACAGAGATACATCCAAAAACTTTCAGAATGTCTGAGTAAGCTTCAGATTTAATTTTTAATTGAGTTGTTAAAGGATATTACGGGGGGTAAGCGTTTTTTCATTTTTATTCCCCTTTTCTTTTTACGCTTTTTTCGTATTTTTCCCCCGTACTCTGGACCGTTTTATAATCAATTCGGCTTTTTCCCCGATTTTTCTCCATTCCCTTTTCCCTATTCGACCGGATGAAAATCTTTTTAGGTTAGAATATAGTGGCTTCAATCGCGTTCTTCCAAATTCCCTCCACCTTTTTTCTCCCCTCACCTACCGATAGGCTTATCTTTCCCGCCGACCGCTCTCTCGATTTGTTTGCTCGTACTGATAATAGTACGCGTCGTCGTATCACGAACTGTTTAAGAGCCTTGCCACACCACGCGTTTTGCGGGTCCGGGTAAAACGCATCCGGTCGACCGGAACAACAACTCTCATTGTTTCTAATTATAGGTGTCACACTAGAGCGTTTTATCGGGATCGGTCGATTGCTGTCGCCGACTGACCGCAACATGATGCGGTCGGGCAGGAAACAAATCGGCGGGACGTGTTATCAAAACACATTATATTATATCGTGTATGCCACACTACGCGTTTTGGCCGCTGCGTTTTCAGTAATTAAAATCTATTATTTTAATATTATAATTATAATACAATATATATTATATTAAAAAATTGTAATTTTGAATTTATCTATATTTTACGAGACAACTAGGTACAGCCTACAGGTATGTAATTAGGTATATGATAATCATAGTACTTTATTATAATATATCTATTTTATTTTAATTGTTATTTATTTTTTGAATTTTAAGTAATTATAATTTATATAATAAATTAAATACATATTCATAATTTGTATTTTATGTATACAGGTACAATATAGTTTTATTTTTGAAATATTTAAGTAGGTACCTACAATGACTTTTTTATTACAATGACGTATTTAATGGGTGTACCCAGTACCTTCGTTTTACTTTTGGTGGATCTAATAAACCTGCTGCTTCAGCAGCAGCAACAACTTTAATTTTTTGACGATCCATTAAAAGTTATTTAAAAATTAATAATTAAGTGTACACTATACATTTATAAAATAAAATGTTTGTGTTATACTTACTTGTATGTATGAAAAAAAATAATTAGGTACACAAATATTTAATTATTATGACACACTTTAATTATTAAAATATTATATTTGTATATTCGATTTATGTGATATGTGACAAGTAATATAATAATGTAACTCTACATAAAATAAGTGAGTCTACCATCCAAGAGCGTAGAGACATTAATGAAAATGAAAATATTTTGGTGTTGGGTCGAATTTGGAGACCAGCGGCGTCGGCAGGTAAGAAACGGCAGGAACGTTTTTAAGAACAAAAACGCATAGATGTGACATAGTCAATACCGTCCGGTTAAAACGCATCCGGTTCAACCGGACCTGCTAAAACGCATGGTGTGGCAAGGCTCTAAGAGCTCGAGTTTTCCATGATAATCTCAACTCGAGTAGGTAGGTTTAGGCGTTAGGTAGAAAGTAATAGTAAATACAATCGATGTACACCGATTACGATACCGGGCGGTGGATACTCTAAATTACTGCTTTTTTTTTTTTTGCTTTTTTCTTTCGTTTATCGTCTCCCGTGCATCATCATATATTAGACTTTTTCAGTGTAATTTTAGTTAAATTATTGTGATTTGTTGTAGAATTTTCATTTTTGATCTAGCGTATATTAAAAGTAATATTTGTTTTTATCTCAAGTCATAATTGAACTAAAAAACCAGCATTTAACACTTCATGAAAATTAAAATACACGTTTTTGCATATTTTGGTTAATAAAATGCATAATATATTACAATTTTTTATTGCATACAAATCTTAGCCCAGGCGATGAATAAATAAATAATTCGTTGATTTTTACTGTATCTTATATCGCCAATCACTGATTGCAATAAATATTTTTTTTGTAACTATATTTTTGTGTGTATCTTATAAAAATCAAATGCATATTTTGGTAAATAAATTTTTTATTAGCCTAGGTGATGAGTCATATTTAAAAGAACTTATTATTACCATCTACATAAAATATTACATTTTCTGACAAACACAAATTTCAAACAGATAAATTCATAGAGTGATGGGTGTCTGCTAGACAGCAAACGCTATTTGCCGTCATAGGCGGCATCTCCCACGAATCCGATACTGTATTATCAATATAAAATTGATTACAATCTCAGTCTGCCACCACCAGTATCTCATAAACCGAGTGATTTTCTTAAATTATTGTACACAATTTTTTTTTTAAAGTCTCTCCATGGTCACTTGGTTTTTGTTTAACGATTCTCGCACTTAAATACTTCACAATTAAAATACCTGTATCCCACATGTATGCACCTGTATCCACCTATTCACCTGTATCCCACCGGGCAGCTAGTAATAAATATTAATCATATCGTGATATTAAATTATAGTAATAGTTCAATTTTAGTCCGTGGTACTGAGGTAGCGCTAAATTCGCAATTGCTGTCATCTCGGGAATTCCCACCCCGCACTTTTTCCTACTCTAAACCTTAAGCGGCCCGGCTCCGCATCACCCGCCCAACTATTCATTTCCAGTCCATACTATCTTAGTCCGTGCTTAAAGCTGGCTACACACCAGTGGCGGACTAAGGACTCTTGAGGCCCGGGGCGGTTCTATCTTTGGGCCCCCCCCTTCTTATAAATTCGTCATATAATGATTATGGGATTATCAATAAATAAAATTCTTCAACAAGAAATAAATTTATTCACAATATAAAACAACAATTTGACACGAACATCGTACATTCAAACAAATTGAAGTTTGTGTTTTCTTGCTTTAATTGAAGAGAATTTGTTGATCACTTCGTCGAAATCTATTGTGGACGCGATTTGTCTCTCGATGGACAAGATGGCCAGACTGTTCAATCTTTGTTCACTCATCGTCGACCTCAAGTAATTTTTAATTAGTTTCAATTTCGAAAAACTTCTTTCGCATGAAGCCACTGACACACATATCGTCAAAAAGTACTTCAAAATCAGGCAAAGATTTGGCAAAGATTCATCAAAGTCCCATGTTATGATAAACTGAAGCGTTTCCTTTGTCGTCCATGAACTGGCTGCTTCGATCGTTGTATTCGTTGCTCGAATGTGTCTCCGCAATCTTTTCACTTCTTGAGAAATCTCTTCTTCGTCAAAGTCATGATACACATGATTCAGTTCTCGTACAGCAGATGAAATATCCGTCTCCGACGCATTCATGAGAAAATTAGACTGGACGACTTGGAATGTATCAGACATTGAGATAGATCTCCTTATTGTAGCCTCCTTGGTATCAACAGCAAGATGATAACAACAGTGACCGTACACACACCAGTGTTTATGAGTGCGCCTCAGTGCCATCACCGGCAGATGGCACTGAGCGAGCGTGTGCGGAAAAATGTTTCGAATTGAGCGAAACTTTTTTGATTTTATATGTTTCATGATCGCGCATGATTTTTAGCATTGCCAATGATACATTAAAGAATTTTTTTTCTTATTTTTCAATTAATTGGGGGCCCCTTGCGGGGCCCCCTTGATCGCCCCCCCCCCTTAGTCCGCTACTGTTACACACGTAGCGTTTCGTACGCTGCGTTTTCGCGTTTCTGAAACGCTGTGTATCAAAACGCGTACGCTGTTAATATTCACACGAGACGAGCGTACCTGCGTTCCCATAGCGTTTTCCTTTCAAAAATGCGCGAAAATATAAATAAATCATTGTTCATACGGTTTGATTCAGTTCAACTTACAACGTGATTGAGTGAAGTTGAAATTTGAGTTTTTTTTTTAAATTGTTATTTTTAATCTAAATTATATGGATCGGTTAAATGATGTTGAAGCGGCATGTGTTGCTTACGTTTTATTAAAAAAACACAAAACAGAAAACAAAAAAAATAACAAAAGACGTTATTGGGTACACCCGTTAAATTCGAAAAGGCCATTAGAAGGCCAGTTCCAAGTACATTTTATGACTTTACGAGGACTTGAACTTCAAGTATAACTTTTCTGTGTCGAATGCCATTGTAGAAAAAATAACAAAATAATATTAAATTCACAGTTGTAGAGTACAGGCGTTCTCCGTAATTATGAATGAAATAAAATTGTTTATGAATGAACTTGCCAGTAGTATCACGAGATAGTAGAAAAACGCAGCAATTGATACGCCCCGTGTGTATATATGCATTAAAATACCCATATCTAATTTTAGCGTTCGATAGCGTACGGACGCTCAGAAATTGAACCGTTTCATCTTGGAGCGTTCGAACGCTATCGAACGCTCCGTTTTGCTTATCGTGTGAATATACGTATCTAAACATGAGTATTTAATTTTACATGGGAAAACGCAGCGTTTCAGAAACGCGAAAACGCAGCGCACGAAACGCTACGTGTGTAACCAGCTTAATAGCGACTGATTAGTGATTAGATTAGAATATGGGATAACGTTTATCATGTGAAAAATATTGTTGTTCTCTATTAATTTCAAAGCTAATTATTGTAACGATTTTTTATTAATTTGCTAAATTTGTTCTGCAAAGCGAATCCCATACCGAAACCATTAGCATCGACTTTATCATCTACCAAAATAGTAATTTGAATAATATATAGGTATCTACTTAATTTGTTAAGTTAACTTATATTATGTTGTAACATTTCAAGTCATTTAAATAAGAACAAATATAGTTAAAAAATGTTTATTTAATATATATGAACATAAAACCAATTAAATTTATTTTATATCAATTATTATATAAGAGTGTGTAGTTTAATGCCAACTATTGCCATAAATATACACAAGAAGAATACAATTTCCATCCATTTGCTTAATGATATTTGTATTATGTCTGCTATTACCTCATTTGTTGTCGTTTCCTCTGTTGGCTTTTTGTTTTTGTTAGTATTTTCTTCTACTATTGCCATCGCCTGATCTGGATCTTGTGGATCTCCTATGTCTTGAAGCTCTTCTAAGGTTATAGGATCTATTTCGTCAATTGCGTGTGGGTAGTAAGCAGAGTAGTCACAATCCTCTTTGTGATCTATCCAATGGAACCACTGACACTTACGGTCACAGTACACTATTTTACAATGATTACATTTATAAGAAGCACCAATTCCCTTACATAAAGCACATTCTGGTGCTCATTTAGGATTATCCATGTAATTACCAAAGGCAAATTCTAACATTAGTTGAGCACGCCTTGTATCCAGATAAAATTGATATTTTTTGTCTTCGAAGCGGGATTTGTAACATGATTCTACCTGGAATTAAGATTTATTGTTATAAACTACTCTTTTTTAATAAAATATTATCATCATCAAGTATTGGTATCTATATATACATATATACACAAACAGTTAAACTTCCTTATAACAAACTTCCATTTAACGAAATTTTATACTTAACGAAATGTTTGGGAACCATTATGTTTGTGGAGGTTTCATTTAATGTATAATTCTAATTAATACATTTATTTATAGTACAAATATATTTGGTTATCTAAGATACTTGGTAAAATGGAAGTTCCATTGTGTTACAATAAAATGTTCAAGGTAAACATACATATAGAAAGTACTAAAATACCTGTTTTAAATTTTATTTTTATGTTCTTTGATATATTTTTAATATATATTATTAATATTATATTAATATATATTTTTGAACTGTAGAGCCAATTATATCAGTTAATATTTGTTAAATATCTTAATCGGATTAAACAAGCTGAAGGCCAATTAATATTAGAACAGATGAATCACGTTTGGAATAAACTTTACAAAATAAGTACTTGAACAGTAATGATTTCAAATAAAGTTCTAAGAGGGGGTGAAATTACATCAATTTTCAAAATACACTTTAAAAATCAATAATTAATTAAAATTTGGGGAAAATCAATAATCATTGTATTAACAATGTTTCAACTGTACAGTTAATTATGCAATTCCATTCCAAAACCAACAAGTAATATTGTGGCAACTAAAATAATACCTCTTTGAATAGATTGGTTTGCCTTAGAGCGTGCCTCAGGAATTAGTCTGGAAATCAAAATTAAAAATATAAAATTATTAAACGTACTGACTAAATAACTAATTTATAACTTACTCTTGAGCTAAAATTTCATTCAAAATGCAGGCTAAATAATGAAATTTATAAGACATAGCTAAGTCGTAGTCTTCGGGATTATTTTGCATCTTAAGATCTCGCATTGTTTTTAATGCACTGTTAATGATTTCAGGGTTATAACCTTCATAGAAAATTTGAGGTATATCTAGTGCTACTGTAACAGCATAAATATTGGTCTAAAAAGAAAAAAAAGAGTACAAATATATCAACAAAATTATGAGCGTCGAATACTGTGATAACGTGTCGTTACGAATAATAATTACCAGCATTATCAGGTGCCGCAATGGTTTGACCAATTCAGAAGGCAGTTTTGTCTTTCCGCCAGCCACATCTGGAATGGATAACACAGCGATATACTCTTCAGTTACATAGTTACGCAAAACTGCTATGATACTTGGTGTTTCTGTAAAGAAAATCGTATACTGGATAAGTGTCCGGTTCGTGTTTAGTTCTAATATTTCATTAACATACTCAAACCCATACCTAATGCATATTGAACTGCAGTTAGTTACAAATCGTCTTCCCAATTAGGATCAGCACCGGCATCTAAAAGATGACGGATTACCATGGGGTCGCCTCCTGTGACACCAACGTGCAAGACACTATTCAGCCATTGATTATCTTTCGCTGCTCCGATTCCCTGAAATAAATAACCAATAAAAAAAAAAAAAAATTAAAATAAGGAGTCTTGAGATTAAATATCCATAGAAATGGTAATCAGATAAAGTATTGAAGCAAAAAGGACGGAGGACACGAAAAAGGCCGTCGACTCCGTGGCCACCTAACGCCTTAACATGTAGTACCTAAGAGAAAAAAAATATGTCCACCTGTCCAGCGAAGATTTCTTTTTCACACTCACCGTTCCATGAATCCTACGAGCTCGTCGTCGAGCACCAGCGTGGTGGGCCGCTTATCGCCGAGCTTGTGTTTCATGACCCATAACACGTTGGATCCCAGCCTGCGGTCCATCCGGTCGTACTCGGCCAGGGTGAGGTGCTGCACCACGCCCACCCTGGGCACGCCGTCAAACACGATGGCGGTCGCCAAGTTGGTGATGACTGCATGCCACAATGCCGCCGCCTGTAAAACGTTTAAAATCGATTTTGAGTTTCGTTCGTCCGTTGACGTGACCACGTGCGTCATACCTTCAAGTTGGTCCGCCGGCCGTCTATGAGGGTTCTCGACGAAATCTCGAGAACCTGGTGCCCGTCCGCCGAGATCTCGAGCTCGTCGAGCTTCCCCAGCAGCTCTGCTCGCATGACCCGAGTGAGCTCCGCGAGCGACGACACTCCCGCCATCTTCCTGTGGAAGGCCTCTTGGTTGGCCAACTTCCCCGATCCGCGGAAGAACTCGGCCAGCTCTTCCTGACATGACTTCAGCCGATTGAGTGTCTTCGGACACTGCGCACCGCTCCGGTCTCGCGGAAACGAGTGGTCCCGGTAGCAAAACACCGTGCCCGCTTTTCCGACTAGCGTCCTAAACACTGAGCATGGCAATGTTTGAGGTGCTCTATTGGCCCAGTGCCGTTGGCCTGTAGACATTAAAAAGAAGAGGTCACGAAGAGGTACGAGCGATTCGATCCGCGTGATACTCACTTTTCGAAATAATCACGGACCGACTTGGGGGCAATTAATAAATAATAATATTAACTATTGTGCAGTCATAATTCACACACGAAGGGTGCCCTCTACCTACGACCGTTCTATGTGTACGGAAGACCAGTCTATTAGTATGAGCACAGAATAAATAGATCTATTCTGTGGTATATGGTCTATGGTGTTTACTTATCTGTGCGATAACTTAATTTATTATCTTATTATTATAATTATAATATTTCATTGTACAATTGTATTTATTTATTATTATTATTATGATTACATAGGTATAATAATATATCAATTTGAAAAATAGGTTTGCCCTCCCCCCCTTGATAACTTTCTAGGGACGCCCGATTTTTAATGAGGTTAAGTTAAATTATAAAAAGAGAGAAAATAAAAGGTCGTCTGTGGTGGTCGTGTGACTCGACCACCATAGGAAGAACACGTGCTATTTTCAAGTTTATACTTAATTTATTGGGTGTGTTTGTGTCAAATATGTTGAAGTAATCGGCACATATGATAGTACATATTGTATTTGATAAATAGAGTCTTGAGGATAAATATCCATATAAATGGTAATCAGATAAAGTATTGAAGCAAAAATAAACAATGAAAAAAAAAATAACCACAAAAGAAATGAACTTGATTCAAACAATACCTGAAATTAAGGTATTGAATATTTGATGTAAAATATAACTATTGAAATAAATCTATCACTCCATTCCATTCCGATAAAATTAAAATTAAAAAAATATAAATTACTTAGTTATAAAAACTTACCTTCACATAAATTAGAAGATACTTTTAGTTGACTTAACAATTTTATTTTACTTGCATTATCTTTTATTCTTTCATCAAAAATAGTCAATAACAAAGATGATTTGATTTCGAATTTGGCTGATAAGTTTTTAAAGCTTGGATACATGCGACAGAAATCTATCTCTACCTAAACAATAATAAAAGTGGTTCTTAAATAACTTTATAGTTATTATATGTGCGTTGATTTACAGTTTTTTACAATATTTTATAGTTAATATATAAATTGTATGCCTTTTATTAACTCAGTGATATAAATATGATAAAGTGTTTATAATAATTACCAATTAATAGCCCATTAGTTTTGTATAGTGTATCCATTATTTGAAAATAGATGCAGTACTATTATTCTTAATATATTGGAGCCTGACATGTACAGTCTTTTCCAGATAGTCTCAATTTCGGGCCAAGATAGGTCACCATAATGTAATGTTTCAAACAATTCTTTAGAATCAGGTTCAATTTCTATGAAACACATACATAGAAAAAAATATACTATAAATTAAAATATTTACTAAAACTAGTAAAGTCACAATATATATATATATATATCTATATATATAAGTTATATTCTAAGCCTAATAATTAAAATAGGTAAAATTACTGTTATAAAAGAAATAAAATCAGTAAAATAAATAAATAGAAATATTACTAGTTGCCAATATTACCAAATTAATAATTGTGAAGACGTCACACCCGCAAGAGTGTCTGTCTTATACTAGGTAACGTACAATGATGAAAATCTGGGTTACGCAGAATCAGTATTATGGGTATATGGTTAACTTCAATATATTAGAGTAAATTCACACTTACCTTGTTACCTATCAAACTTAAAGGTGAGAGCATCATGGTATTACGTTTGTGCATTGATGGATTTTATCAAATTTTACGATCGAGACAGACAGGACATGGATGCGGGTATAGCGTCCTCTTAACCCCTTCAGACCCACAACTAGAAATCAATCATTTTTTTCATTTTTTCTTTGTGAATACTAACTATATAGAGTTGAAATAAATAAAAACATTTTTTTTTTCTTAATTTTCATGAAAATCTTAAACTTTCCATACCTGATGCCATATGTCATAATTGGGAATTTGAGGACATTCATTACACTTTTCAAAAATCAACTATATTTCATCATAATAAATCATGTTTAACATTTTATTATAATTATTTGAAAATTACAAACAACATCATACACCTATTTCTATTAAAACATTATTATAAAAAAACACACTTATAATGGCACCTATTTTGTAACAATTTATAAAATAAAAATAATATCAGATATCACACAATTTAATTTAATAAAACAACATATTAATCAGGTAATGGAAAACAATAACAAAACTATCAATCTTGTAAGTTAATTTATATAATATTTATATATATCTTAGTCTTATAGTCATGTGAATAAACAATAAAATAAAATATTATTATAATTAACAATTCAGCAATATAGAAAATAACATAATAAACTTTTTTTTTAGTAAAAGAACATATTAATTAATAAAAACAAAAATAAAACAATCAATTCCATCTATTTATCAATATATATACATATATATATAATAAATATAAAGATGATGAATTTATGACGATGAAATATAAGCAGAAAGCTTTGACTCAATGGCGAAATGTACACTTAACAGTGAATACAAATTACAGAGGGAATAACAACACAGAGTACATTTGAAATATGACAAAGAAAATAAACATGTATTGGCCCCAGTGATGATTGACAAACCGCGACCGGCGGACGGCGAATTATGGTTAAATAGTACATTTAAAGTAATAGTTCACACGGCACTTTAGTCGTACTTTTTATGGGAATCGGCTTTTTTTTAAGGTCGTCAAAAGTTCCCAGTTATTTCCTCATCTTTTGACATAGCCTTTATAATGTCCTACTGAATTCCTTAAACGACTTCTTCCTGCTAAAAAACTTATGACTCCTCTTAATTCATAAACAGTTTTTTCCAGATATCAATATTTGTGGAATATCACTTAATTTTACATGCACAATTTTCGCAGATTCTGTGCCTTGTTCAGTTGCATTCAAATCTTCTTCAAAATAAAATTATAGCAAATTAGTAAAATTGTATGATTAACAAACAAAACAAAATAATTATTATGGTTTAAACTTAAATAATAAATCATATATTACTCTAATAAAATGCAGTTCTACTGCAATATTATAATTTAATATAATTTATATATTATATCACGGTGAAAGACGCCAAAGTGGCGAATTACGTCAATTCCTTTAAAAATGGTGTACCTATACATATTATTTTCTTCTCGTTGTCTCAGAATGGTATTTTTTTGAAGGTTTAACACATGTATTGCCTCCATTTCTTTCCCCGTATGAAATTCCTGGAAAACATTAGCAATTTATTTAAAAATGTCAAGTATAGTGATAGTTATAAGTGTACATTTTGTTTAATGACAAATTTTAGTTTATTCAAGTATATGTATAAACATTTTTTTACAGATGTGTTTTGTCTATATTGGTTATAAAAAAGTTTTGTTGAGTTTGTTCTTGATTTCCATTATCTAGTTATACAGACTATCATTGTGCTCACGGACGTGTCTCTCGCATTTATGGTGGATATTCATTCTCGTTTTTCATTTAGTTTCCTCATATTTTTATAAAATGATTTTGAATTTCATTATAACTTTTAACTTATATGTTATTTGAGTATAACTAACTTAATAACTAAATTTTTTGTTTATTTTACAACCAGTTTGGGAACTAAATGATGAATAATACCCGTGATATAAAAAATAACTCATCTAAAGACCTATATTTTTGTATATGGTACAAAATTATATCTCTGAAATATATTTTTTTATTTTATTTATTTAATGTTTTACAGACCTAGGTCCAATTACAAAATATACATAGGTATAATAATATATCAATTTAAAAAATAGGTTTGGCCTTCCCCCCTTGATAACTGTCTAGGGACGCCCGATTTTTAATGAGGTTAAGTTAAATTATAAAAAGAGAGGAAACCCGAAAATAAAGGGCTTCTGTGGTGGTCGTGTGACTCGACCACTATAGGAAGAACACGTGCTTTTTTCAAGTTCATACTTAATTTATAGGGTGAGTTTGTGTCATATATGTTGGAGCAATCGGTGCATATGACAGTACCTATGGTATTTGATAAATATCCTTGTATCAAAAGCGAAGTAAAATAACTTGTAATTATAAACATTAAATACTTGTATGTATGCTATAAACTAAACCAAACAAATACATACTTTAACGATACCGGCCAAATGAGCATTTTTCGATTCCATATACTCAATGTACTGGTTAAAATTCATAAATTCCTTCAAAGTGGGGTGAAATTTTAATTTTTCTGGATACATCTTATCCGTAATAAACATACTATTTTTAAATATATCTAATCTGTAGTTATTTGTACCAATAATTTGATACACAAACTTAAGTAGGCGAAAACCTGGCGGCGCTGCTTCCTTCGTAATGTCGTGGCTGATTTCGTTATTGATAGTTTGGGTTCTGTTCCTTCAGTTTTCCACGTGACGTTGGCACTCCGAGAAGCGTTTCGGTCCAGACGTTGGCCACTCCAGCTGCCGGGGCGCGTAACGCGCCTTCGTTCGTGCTCGACAGGTAATCTTGCCTGGAGTGGTATCAGAATAATTCAGAATGACATAATTATCTTCAATATATGCCAGTATAGACGCACTACTGGCTGCCAGTAGCATGTCAGTTATACTAGCCAGTACAGAGCAAGTACTGAAAAACCAGTACAGAATAGCACAATTACCCCAGATATGCCAGTACTGTTAGGCAGTACTGAACCATTGCAGAATAGCGTTATCATCCCAGATGTGTGCCAGTACAGACAGACTCTTGGCTGCCAGTAGTGCGCCGTTAATAGTAAGTACTGGCGAGGTGCCTACCGCACCTGTTGTTAATTTCCAATTGGGGAGTGGAGAAACAATCATTCTCTGTGAACATAAGTAATAATTGTTTTCAGTGCCAGATTAAGGCAGATCATAGCCCTAGGCCATAGGTCCTTAACCTTTTTTAGATCATGGACCCCTTTCAAGTAAAAGGTATAATCACAGACCCCCCTCCTTAGAAAAACAATTTAGTTTTTCATTTTAATAATTTTTAATGATAATACAAAAACTTTAAGTTACATACGTACATAGTTATTGACATAGTGGATACATATGAGAGATTTTACGGTTTTGAGTTTATTAAAATTTTAGAGCTTAGACTTCAGTGGGAGGTTTGTTATTGTTTCGATAGAATTATTTTCTTGAAATCTGGGACTGTATTGGACAGTTTTTGTATTGTAATAATGACTGGTTTACCCCGTAATTGTCTATCAATAGGAGGAACACGAGCAAGACGATAAGAAAAAGTAATAAAAAGTTTACGGTTGAAATTTAAAATGTATAAAATAAATAAAATAATTTCATTCATAAATTTAATTTTGGGTATTTTTGAAAAAAAAAACAAAAAACGCAAATCAGTCCGTGGACCCCCGAGTAACCATCTACGGACCCCTTAGGGGTCCATGGACCACCGGTTAAGAACCCCTGCCCTAGGCAAACATTTTTTTATAGCCCATCCCAATCGGAAATTCACAACAGGCGCAACACTGCGCCAGTACTGGCTATTACTGGCGCGCTACTGGCACCAGTACTGTCATATGTCTGGGATGATAACGCTTTACCAGTACTGGCATTCGTACTGGCCAAGTACCGATATTTCAGTACTGGCTAAGTACCGACAGTCAATACTGTCTAAGTACTGAAAGTTGTGATGGCATCAGTACTGTTAAACATCTGGGATGATAACGGTTTACCAGTACTGGAATTCCAGCACTGGTCAAGTACTGATAGTGATACTGGCTGCCAGTACCGCGTCATATAACTGGAATGCTACACCTTACCAGTACAGCCAAAGTACTGACATTAAATACTGCCTAAGAACAGATAATAATGGCATTTAACACTGATATACTTCTGTCAGTTACCGATAGGACAGTTGACAGTACTAACCAGGCCCAAAGCCATGGTAGGGCATTGTCTTCCACCAAAACTTGATTTCCTCCTCCTGAACATGTGGTCTGGTTACAGACACAAATCTAGTATGTTACTACTTGTAATCTATGCATGGTAATGAGCAAAGGTGGGCAAGTCAATGAAAATAATGATTATTAGTTAAGCTAACATTTAGAAAGTTAAGCTATACCTTAATATTTTTCAAACATAATATCTAACTCTTTAAGTTAAAATGAAAAAAAATATTAACTGAATTAGGTTAAAAAAGTTTATTTATTTAATTGTTAAATATAAACAAACATAGATGCAAGATGCATACATCTTTCCAGCTTTCCTATGTTTATTTTATTTAATGAGATAATACAATATTAAGTTAAAGATATGTTTTTCTTAGCCATCCTTTCTTTTTTTCCTCCATCCCTGTCTTTTGATCCAGAAAACCAACGACTAAGTGTAGATGCAAACTCTTTCTCTCTTACTTCTGGAAATTTGTTGGCAAGCACTTCTAGAAATATAAAATGAGTTGTTTATAAAAAATAAAATTATCATAAACTTATAAGACTTACCTAGTAAATATTTGTATGTGTTGGTCTTTGAAAAATTTAATTTTTTTATGCCATTTGTCTCTCTACCAAACGAACTATACATAACTTGAACGTCCTTAGTCATTATTTTAGGGATAATTGTAGTCAAATTCTCACTAATTTTTACCATCCCTCTTATATTGATGACCATAAAACATTTCTAAAAGTGTACGTAACATAAATGTTGATTATGACATTTTATAGACTCAGAAGTAAAAAATGTATGCTCACCAAATTTTTTATTAAATCAATATCAATGTTGAGTTGATCATCAAAATCTTTAAATTTGTCCAATGTTGTTTTCGGCAAATCAATTAGAGCATCTTTTATTATTTTATTTAGATCAGTAGTACTATTGGTTGTTGCTAATAATGTTCTAGTTATTTTCGACTCTTCTTTGATCCGATATTCAATGCTTCGTCTGAGTGATTCAATATCCGATTTGGACACCGGTAAATCCTCATCTTAAGTTGATAGTATATAAAATAAATTTGTAATTTTATATTATTTATGAATTAGGAGTTAAATTAAGTATAAAAATAGTATTAAAATACTAAAATGTTAATGTATCGTTTAGTTATACCTGAACGACCGCATGTCGGACAATATTTTGTTCTTGTATTTGGTTTAGTATGTGAATATTCATCTGTAAGAGACAATATTTTTAAATAAGCTAGTATTAAAAACTTCAAACAATTGGGGCAAAAACTTAAGATTTAAAAATGTTTAGAAAATTGTGTTTTTAATTAATTTCATAGTTGTTGGATTCAATTTGTACTTTAAAAAGACATGTGCATATTCATTTTTTATTGTAAATGCATACTCATAGATGTACTAGCTGATTGGGGGGCTAATGTGTTGGTCTGTAAATAATCTGCATCTGAAATAGTATAATAAAACAAAATTTCAAATACATTTCAAAAAATACAATTTAATCAAACAAATTACCATTTTTTGTTGTTTTTTCATTGACTTTTTTTTTTTTGATCTTATAGAAGAAAGAGGAGCGTTTTTTATGTGTGATAACTTTTTTTTCTGTCTATTGGACACTACAGAGACATCAGATGATTCTGATGTTGATATTTCAGACTGTGAATGACTAGCATCTGAAATAATATAATAAAACAAAATTTCAAATACATTTTGTAAAATAAAATTTAATCAAAGAAATTACCATTTATCGTTTTTTTTTCATTGACTTTTAATCTTTTAAAAGAAGGAGAGTTTTTTGTGTGTGATAACTTTTTTTTCTGTCTATTGGACACTACAGAGACATCAGATGATTCTGATGTTGATATTTCAGACTGTGAATGACTAGCATCTGAAATAATATAATAAAACAAAATTTCAAATACATTTTGAAAAGTAAAATTTAATCAAAGAAATTACCATTTATCGTTTTTTTTTCATTGACTTTTAATCTTTTAAAAGAAGGAGAGTTTTTTGTGTGTGATAAGTTTTTATTCTGTCTATTGGACACCACATAGGCATCAGATGAATCTGATGTTGGCACATACAACATTGAAACATCATTGCCTGTAATAATTAACATTAACATATTAAACCTAACTTTTTGATGGTAAAATATATATTTAATGTTTACACAATTAAGTTGAAATAATTACCTTTGACTTTATGTATTTCAGTTGTAGAATATTGTTTACTTAAAGAAGGGATGTCTTTTAGAGACATTCCATGTTCATCTCCGCTTAGTTTTACTGGATCGCTTTCGCCTTCAGAACTGTTTTCTTCTTCAATCGTACTACTCTGTATAACAGAATCAGAAAATGATTTTTTCATATACTTGACACCCTGATCATAATTCCCTGAAATGTATATTCTTAATAAATAAAAATATATAGTACCCATATGCTTATATTATAAAATATAATCATTTTTAATGTGTGAATATTTATTTATGTACATTATTGTGTACCTATTTTATACAGTTTAAATACTTACGGGCTTCTTTTATCAGTGTTATTTCAAAGCTTTTCCATGACTCCTTGTGAATTGATGACATTTTGCTCATATGGTCAATTTTGTTGTATTCGTTTTTATTAGGATATTTGCAGTAAAATTTTTTATCTTCAATATAAGTCCATGATATAGGTATTAAGTCAATGGTTATTTTATCGCATTTATGTATTTTATTACATTTTATTAAAACATGGGTTGTTTCTTTTTTAAAGTCCATATCTGTAAAAAAATTGTAATGTTAATATTTTAATTTATTTTTTTATTTAATATTATTATATTATTTTTTTATTTAATATTATTATATTATTATATTATTTTTTTATTTAATATTAGGTATATGTATATTTACAGTAAGCTGAGTTTGTTTTTAGATACAAAATTGTTATGAGTTATGAAGTAATGTTACTGCATAACTATGACTCCCATTTTCAAAGAGAACACATTTTTTTTAAATTTTATCGATTGAAACAATTATTTTTCTGTTACATAATCTACCCAATTTCATAATTCCAACTTTTGTAGATTTGCAAGGGAATTTGAAAGCATCAGTGACAGTCTTGTATGCATATCCATGTAAATAAATACTATTTTGCTTTCTTTGAATTCTTGTAATGCTAAAAACCTCACCAGAATCCAACTTTACAATATTGTTGGGTTGTGTTGTATTCAACTCAAACCCCTGTAAAATTATGCTTTTTAAATCATTTTTTTTTTTATGAATAATGTCAGGGTTAACTATTAGGCACTTTTTTTTGTGTATAGCATTTTTCATCATCATCTGTGGGCATGCCTTTTGCTCAGAGACTCTTCTAACTAACTGTGCTAGAGGCTTATTTCTACCACCAATCATTCGTTTGATTTTTCCAAGAAAATTTTCAAATGGAAATGCGGATATTGCAGACAGAGGCATGTTAGTGTATTCTACATCATTTGCTATATGAATCAAATTATGGCTGTTCATAATTTGTGAATCAGATCCACAAAATGAAGGAAGAAGTTCAAAAAATTTTTTCAGTAAATCCCTCGCATAATTTATATGTTCAACACATAACTCAGGATCATTTAAAATTCTACAAGCAACTACCAACAGTAAAAAATGATGGTACATTTTTTTGTTAAGAATTTTACGTAATACCAGAGCCCCACAGTAGTTTAAAAAAAATCTAAACTGTGTAGCTTTCCAGTGAGTTAATGAATCCAAATCTAATTTTTTCCTTTGGAATTCTTTTGATATATGTCTTGTAAATATTTTTAAGATTGAATTGAAATGCTTTATTTTTTTTGGGAAAGTTTACATTTACGATTAACTCGCATTTTGACACCAAGTAACTGTTGTAAAATCCATTTCATTATTCCAAGATACAGTAAGTGCATTGAGTCCAAGAATACAGAATTTACTGGATTAAAGTGTGGAATATCTAGCAGCAACGCCCTTTCATCTAAATGGTGCTCACGTTGACGTTGTTTAATAAAACTTCTTTTTGTTCGAAGTCTTGAGTTTATGCTGGGATACACTCTTTTTTTATTTATTGTCTTGCCCCTTGTTTCACACCTCTCACATGAGTAAAATCCTCCATGTCCTTTACATTTCTTGATAAATGCTCTTGCAGGTGTATCACAGGAAAATCCAATAACTTCTATTTTAAAAATTCTTTGCCGAATATTTAAACCATTTTTACCCTCTGTGCAATATTCAATCTCTGAGATGTTACATAGAAATCCTATTGAGTTATGAGAGGTTGTGTTTTTGTTCTCAATGACCACCCTGAGATGTCACTGGCACGCTTAATGCCCAGTCTCGCGAAGTTACTGCATGCGATGTCGCAAAACAATGTTCTATGTTACGTCACATAGTAACTTCCATACGCAATCAAGTTGATATTCACGGGACTACTTATTGTCATCGCATTGACTTCGCATAGAGTACACATACAAAATGAATGTAAAGGTAAAAAATGAAAAACATCGCATAGTACCTTTGAACTAACTTGGGAATCGAACCTGGCACCTGCAACCTATTGAACCTAACTGACCTAACGCCTTACCTACGGGGACACGCTTATGAGATAGTATATGTATAGAATTGTAGTGTATTTAGAATATTTAGACTCGTGTTCATGTAATTTATACGTTATGAAGTTACACGTTTTAAATTTTGAATAGTGATTGAAAGGGGAACTTTTTAATTGATGATAGTATGAATAGATACAATAATAACTTATAAAATATTTTATTAATATTAATTCTTTACTTAATACAAATAATTGTTAAAATCTATTACTTACAATGAAAAAAAAAATATTAAATAGTTTCATGAACTAATGCTATAGCAACATGTTTATCATTACCTATCGGTACTACAAAACACTTATGTTGTAAAACTTCTATGTCGATTAAAATTAAAACATCAGGGAAAACTTTATTAATATAAAATATTTTAATAATATCTGAAGGTACAGGACTATGAAACATAGTACAGTGTTCATATTTAAATACTTCAATTTTAATTTGTCCACTTGTATACTTAATTATTTTATTCACTTTAACTATATTATGATTTTTTAATAAGAAAAATATATCTTTATTGTTCTTAGAACTCACAACAAAGATCTCTAGAACTACTTGTTCATATAATGTTTCAGTTAATGCATTGTTTATGGATGAATCATAATTTAATTCGTTTTTAAGAATAGGATAATAATTAAGAGACACATCATAAGGCTGACTGTTAATTTTCTCCATTATACGATTACATGTATCTTGAAGTGGGTGTTTGGAGTTTTTACTAATCTTTTTTACAAATTGTAAGTAGTTTTCATATTTGAAAGCACTAAAAGCGTCCAAGGGGCCATGAATTAAAACAAAATCGGTTATGTGGAGTAAACCATGGACATTGTAACCAACATATTCTTTACCATAATAATTAGGATAGTCACTAACAAATTGTTTCAATAAGTTTTTAGCCATGTTGTTAAGTGTATAACATGTTATACTGTCATATAACATGTCGAATACTGAATAAGTACAAAAAGGTACACAACTATTATAGAATACCTATAATAATTTTAACAGCACTAGTAATAGATAACTGATAAAACAAATAAATAAACTTCACAGATGCCAGATGAAAACTTAACGAACAGAACGTCAATGACCAAATGACAAAAATACAAAATATAAATATTAATACCGAATGTGTTAATTGTTAAAACGTTTTAAAAAGGTTATACATTTATCAATTCACGCTGCAAGACGAACGAAAACCAAACATGTTATACAATGCCCATATACGGCTATACCAACTATAAACAAATGAAAGATAAAAATAGCCACATTGTAATAATTTATATTCCCACTTAAACAATATAATACAATTCCTATATAAAGATCGTTTATATGATATGTAATATTCATGTGACTTCTCTGAGATATAACAATATTAATAATTGAATATTGTAACTACTATATAAAGTCACATGGGGATTTTCTCAGGGATTTCTTATCGTGATTTCTTTGGGACTTCCACAATTATTCATAATCATCCGCAGTCTATTTAACGGTAAATAGAAGTTCAAATGTGCACTTACATTTTATATCACATGGGGACCTCGCATAGACTTAAACTTCGCGTTATTGCACATAGGGTAATTAAATAGCTTACTTCTTGAATAAAGTCTTTCATAAAATCATTAACATTTTTAGGTTTAGAATCACCACTATATACTGCAACAATAAATGGATTCGAGTCATATTTATCATGCACAATAAGTCCCAAGTTAGGCCAAAATTGTTGACTTGAACTATTGTACAGTGGTAAACCATCAATGTTAAATAATAAGCGTATGGTATTTTCAGTATATTCATCAGATATTATACCTTTTAGTCCTTCTTCAATACCAAAATATACATATGACCCATTTGTGTTTTTTAAACTTTTCATTACAAGAATTTTTTCAATAGACTTGGTTTGTAGTAAGTCTGTTGCTGATTTAGGTAGATCATAATGATTTTCAGAACGCAATATTTCAAGCAAATTTTCAATTAACTCAACTGTCATGTTGCTTCTGAATCGTACAACAAAGTTTTGTAATTTATCACGAAGGCTTGGCACTGTAGAAGATATATTATAATCATCACTACAGTCCGATTTTGATGAATTCTGAGAAGATGATGATGAAGAAGAATATTTATAATCAAGTGGATTGTAATCTGGTGATCTACTTAAATACTCTAGAGATGAGTCTGTTAGGTTAGATAAATCATAATTATCTTCAATGCTGGTTGACCGTCTTATATGCTGAGATTCATTTAACACATTTTTAACGATACCAACTTCCAAAGGAAAATTTGTATTTTCACGTTTAATATCTAGTAGTTCAGTTATAGATGTTGATACCTCTGCCTCAATTTCAGTAGATCGTTGAAGTTTTCGATGTTTTTTCAATCGATAATATGCACTACTCATTTTTGATTTGTTGCATAAAACTGGTAGTTCACAAACTGATTAACATTAGTATTGAGAATTCAACCAAATAACTACGCACATTTTCTATAAAATGAAATAATAAACAATTTTTACAAATTTTTATTTAATACAGACTTAATAGAATGCTGGTCTGTCACTTATCCTCCCCTGTGTCATATTACTTACCTATAAATGTACATACTCTAATAATGTAGGTATATTTATATATTTATAAGTTATAAAGATACTTATTTAAGTTGTAAATTTAGTAATTTAAATTAATTCAATTGTACAAGACTATACTACCTACCTATGCTATATAATCGAGTATATAATCAATATTAAACATTTTTTAAACACAATTAACTTTTAAATACAGAATATCTCTATTTAGATAACTATTTATTATTCTCTTTTATCTTCAGTACTTAGGCTGTAATTCTTATCTTTAGAAAGCCTTACTTTCTTCCCGCCTTCACGGTCTTTGGCACCTGAAAACCAACGGCTTAGTTGGCTCCCAATATCCTTGATTTTAAGATTAGGATCTTTGGTAGTTAAGACTTCTTAAAAACAAAAATTAATAACACTTATAAAAAATGAAATAAAACATATAGTTGTAGGAAAAAATTTGAACAATTTTATATAGGTACCTAATAAGTATTTATATGTAAGTGTACTAGAGAAGTTTAATTTTTGGCTACCATTTGTCTCTCTTCCGAAAGCAGTATATAAAAGCTGTACATCCTTTGATATTATCCTCGGAATAACAGCTTTTAAATTTTCTGATATTTTATTACCACTATTAATATTCAACACCATAAAACATTTCTAAAAAATAAAATAATAGTTTTACAAATCAATTAAAATTGTACTTTTCAAAAATAATTTTACCAGTTTCTTTACTTATTCTAAATTAGTTTTTAATTCCGCATCAAAATCTTTAAAGTCTTGCAAGTTTAATTTGGCATGTCAATTAAATTTTCATTTTGAATTATTTTGTCAATATCCCCAACATTGTTGTGTGCTGCAAATAGGTGTTTAGTGATTTTTGCTTCTTCTATTATCCTATATTCGATGCTTCTTCTAATTGATTCCAAGTTTGCTTTAGAAACCAGAGTTTCTGAAGCTGGCATACCTAATTTGTAAAAATACAGTAGATAAAATTGGTATGTGACATGGTAAATGATTTTGTTTTTGGAAATTACTACTAAACAGTATACTAATAAAATGGTATATAATCAGTTATTGAAAAAATCATACTTGAATTGCAAAAAAAATTAGGAGGGGCATGTAAAAATAAAACAAAATTTAATAACCCAAAAATACCTGATCTCATTGATTAGGGTACAGTACAATATATAAAAAAAACAGATACATAACGCCCCCTCCCAATTCAAGCACAATACATGATTACAACGTAAATTAATGGTATTCGACAGTGTTATAATTTTTATATATATAAATCAATTAAATGTATATAACATGTTTGAGAGTCTTAGAAATTCCTTAGTTGTCACTAACTAATTCAACTAAGAATATTCAATTTTTTTTAGTAAAAATGCCTTAAGAATTTTACTGAAAACATACCTGTAGCACACGTACAACCACAAGTTGGACACTGTTTCTTTTTTTTGATGTTTGATGAAGTTTGAGCTAAAACAAAAATATATATACATATAAAAAGTAACTGTGAAAATACATATGATCCATTGGTATTCTTTAAACTCATCATTAATTTAATATTTTTTTCGGTCATAGTTTTTCGTAAAGTAACAGCTGATTTTGGTAGATTACCAATATTTTCTGATCGTAAAATATCTAACAGAATGTCAATTGTTTCAACTGTAAGATTACATCTAAATCTTACAGACCAACCCTGTAATTTTTCACGAAGATTTGGTATTGAAGAAACTTCATAGTTATTTTCTTCAAAAGAGCTTCCTTCAGAGTTTGTTGTCGATGAAGAAGACAAATGAGATGTATTATCTGATGAACTGAAATCTGGAGATCTTCTTCTCTTGAAACGAATTTTTTCTTTCAATTTTTTTAACGTTTCAATGTATCGGTCAGCATTTATTGTTTCATTTTTTGATAAAAATGCAATCAGTAAAATTCCTTGTGCATTTCAAACAAACAATTTCCTCAAAAAAAGTGATGTGCTGCGTATTTCCGAGATGGCATTTTCAAATTACTCCATCGTTGGGAAAAATGCATCAATTTAAATGGTGACTTTGTAGAAAAATAGAAAAATATGTCTAATTTATTGTGTAAAAATTTTAAAGTAATAAATTGATTTTTCATTATTCAGTATATTTTTGTACCTTATTTATCGGACAGCCTACGTATATAACATAATATACATATTATTTTAGATTCTGAACGGAGTGAAGAATGTATTGATTTTACAATGATGTGTGTTTTTTTTTTTTTTTTTTTTTTTTTTTATTTTTTTTTTTTTTATTTTTGTGTCTGTCGACACGATTTGGGGCGGTAAAAATGCTTCGATTGCCTTATACAGCAACTTTTCTGAAAGGAAATTGAATCTAGTTGGTACTTTGGGGGGTCAAAAGTTAAAAATTTTCAATATTTTTTTAACGCGCCGGGAAAAACCCTTAAAAAATGAGGGAAAAACGGTATATTTTACGCAAAACCAGTTTTCGACAAAATCAAATTTTTTATTTTGCTATAACTCAAAAACTAATTGATGTAAATACTTGAAATTTTCACCAAATGTTTAGATTAGCGTTTTCTATACACCGTTAAATTTTCAAAGTATTTTGACTTTTATTGAGCTAATTATAGACAATTGAAATTTTCAATTTTTTTAAGTATTTTTTTTTAAAATAACGATAAAATTTTTTTTTTTTGCCAGAAAATCTTGAAAATTTAATACAAGGTTTCTTATAAGTTGTTCCATAACTGATAAAAAAAAATCCAAAATCGTAAGTCACAATTTTTTTTTATAAGTGCTCAAAGTTCCAATTTATACGAAATATGTAAAAATTGCGAAAATTTGCAAATAATTTTGTTGTTGAAAAATCGTAAAATTTTTTTCTTTTATAACTAAGTTTTGAAAATTTGGTACAAGGTTTTTCATTAGTTTTTCTTCAATTATCTGCAAAAAAAACTCTACCGGATTCAGACAAAAAAATTTTATGAGTGTTTGAAATTTAAATTTTTACAAAAACACGTTAAACAACGGTTTAGCCTCAAACGATTTTTGCTATTTGTTTTTTTTTCAAAAAGTATAAGTTTTAGAAACTTGAAAATTTTATCAGTTGTTTATATTGGCATTTTCTTTATATAATTTTATTTTCAAAAGATTTCACTCATTTTTAATCAATTTATAGGCATTTGAAATATTCGATTTTTTTTAATTTTTTTTTTATAAATGTTGATAAAAAAAATGTAGCTCGGACGAAATACTTGAAAATTTAATAGAAGGGTCCACATAAGTTGTTCTAACTCCCATTCAAAAATTATAAAAATACATAGGCACAATTTTTTTTTATAAGCATCTAAAGTTCAAACGTTTACGAAATAATTACATGATTGCGTAAAATAATAATTTAGCCTTAAACGATTTTTGATATTTGTTCTTATTCAAAAAGTATAAGTCGAAAAAACTTGAAACTTTCACCAAATGTTTATATTGGAATCATCTATACGTAGTACAATTTTCGTAAACTTTAGACTTTTTTTGAGCTTTTAATAGACAATTGAAATTTTCAACTTTTCTTTGTTTTTTTTTCTGAAATGTGGATAAAAAAAATTTGACTGGACAAAAATTCTTGAAAATTTAATACAAGGTACCTAATATGTCGAACTTATCGGTATAAAAAAAAATTCAAAGCGTAATGCACAATTTTTTTTTTATAAGCATAAAAAGTTCATATTTTTACGAAATGTGTAGAAAATCGCGAAAATTTGAAGTTATTTTGCAGTTGAAAATTCATAAAATTTTAAGTATTCAAAACTAAGAATTGTAAATTCGGTACAAAGTTTGACATACGTTTTCCTTCAATTATCTGTAAAAAAATTTGCACTGGAATAAAATCAAAAATTTTTATGAGTGTTTGAAATTACAATTTTTTCACATAATCGCGTAAAATAACAATTTAGGCATCATTGATTTTTGATATTTGTTCTTATTCAAAAAGTATAGGTCGTAGAAACTTAAAACTTTTACAAAATGTTTAAATAGGCATTTTCTTTACATAGTTGTATTTTCAAAATATTTCGTTTATTTTTTAGCTATTTATAGGCATTTGAATAATTCGATTTTTCTTAGATTTTTTTTTATAAAAGTCGATAACAATTTTTTGACCCTACCAAATCGCTTGAAAATTTAACAGAAGGTTTTGAATAAGTTTATCTAAGAGTGATTCAAAAATTATTCAAATACATAGGCACAATTTTTTTTTATAAGCAGTTGAAGTTCAAAAATCGACAAAATTTGTCAAAATCACGAATATTTGCAAATTATTTTGTAGTTGAAAATGTATAAAAATTTTTGTATTCAAAGATAAGAAATGAAAATATTATGTAATATCACAGCTGATAAAGATAATTAAATAGATTAAGTTTATTATAATATAATCAGTAGCTGACAGCTGTTCTATACAAAATATTGGTAGATTGTAAACACAAGGTGTATAACGTACCTTTACATGGTTGAATAGAACGTTACTAACTTCCAATTTCCAGTTATTTAAATGTGTGTATCAGTTCCATAAACATGCGGATTTTATATATTATTATTAATTATTAATATTTAAATAGACGTAGCCACGGAGCATTCAGCATATATGGACGGCGGGGTCGGGTGGTACCGTCACGATAGTGCATTTAGGCAAATAATATGGTATTTACCTACGCCCTATCTATGCACATCCTGGTTTGTCCAATGCTCACGAGCAGAAGTCACATGAATAGACAAATGTAAATTTAACCCAATCTAGGATATTAAAATAAAATATATATTACAATTTAAGGCTGACATCTTCATCTTCGTTCAGAATCGTTTTTTTTTTTTATAATATAAAATAATTCCAAAATCTATCCAATAATGCCTAATCTAGCAATGCATCTCGTGTATCCCACCCAACTACTGTATCCTGTACTTAACTTACAATGATTTATCATTGCATTCAAATGTAAAGTACCATACAACTAAACTATCGTAAACCAGGTGATCCCATGATAGAAAGTGCTATACACTCCTCACCATTATCTTGTCCGAGGAGCGAAGCGACGAAGGACGAACTTCCACCACCATTATCTTATCGGCTTTTTTAATTTGTGTTTTCTGCTCCTATTAGGTACAGTAAAAAGGTTATTTCACATTTATAAATGTGGATTGAAAGTATAATATAAATACAACTTTAAAGTAGAATATTTCAAACTTTCACATTACTTTATTTTAAATAATTAATATACATAATTAAAATACATTTTAAAATAAGAAGAACCATCTATATTATATAATATACAAATATATAAACATAATAATATTATATTATAATGATACTATGTATTACAGTACAGATAAAAATAAAACAATAACAAATTATGCAATATTTACACTACTGGCCTTTAAAAAGGATCATTTTGTTGTACCAGTTTCTAAGTGAAATATTTTCTGAGCTCTTTTTGCATGCATATTTTATTTTTAAATCAAAATATTTTAAAATTATAGATTTAACTAAAAGATTTACATGATTAGTCATACAGCCATTATCAAAATTATGAAACTGTATATCATTAAATACAGAAGTATTATTAATAAAAAAATGTTGAGTTTTTGTTCGAATAAATAATTTATGCATTGGTTTATCACACTGATGTTGAAAAGATCTCATCATTTTTTCAGTTTTAGTACATATAAAAATAACACTATCACTTGGATATGACAAACCACCAACATCTTTAAGATTAATCAGAGAACTTAAAAAGTTATCTTTCACACCAAAAAGAGCTCCTACACAAATCTCACATTTAATTTTGAATGAAAGATGACGAGAAACAAAACCAGCAATATAAATAATAATTTCCGTACAAAAGTCATTAAGAGTATTTTGTACAATGTAATCATGATCATGTAAAGTTAATGTTTCAGGTTCAAGCTCAATGTCTTTATATAAATTTAAATGTGTACTATTAATTAAGTCCTCAAGTTCTGGTTTTTTTATGCCAGAACAATTTAAAATTGTAATATTCTCAAGAGGAATACAGTTACCAAGAGCACTATTTTTAATTTCAGCATGCATAATTAATTTTTTATAACTGGCACGAAATTGTCTTGCAGTGGGATTGCTATTTAAACCCCCATGAGATCGTATTGAACCAAATAAAAGTTCCAAGTGATCTTGGCTGAATTTATAAAAACATAAAAATTTTAATTTTTTGATTTTAAAAGAGTTTCATTCAACATCTTTAAAGATTCAAAACAAATTAAAAAACATAAAAATCCTGTTTTTCCTGGAGATTCAATGACAAGTTGACCGTTTGGAAATTTTAAAGCTTTAATATATGTACTCATTTTATCAATACAATTTTGTATTTCTTCAAAGTTTCGGGCACACAGGGCAGATTTTAAGCCATAATCATTATAATTTCTTGAGTTGTGAATATCAAAAGCATTATTGAATATTTGGATGAATTCAATAGTTGCATCACAATTTTGAAAAGCTTCAAGTTTTAAATTATTTTGACAAAAAAATAAAGCGTCAGCTACAGACCTACTTAAAAGCTGTGTTACCAGCTTAACTTTCATTTTCTGGCGATAGAAAAAAACATGATTTTTTTTAAGTTTGTTAGCTAAATGAAATCAATCATTTTCTTGGAGAATTAATAGTTCTTTAATAAATTTGAAATTTATTTCTTCATTATTACCGTTCAATAAAAGTTGTTTTTCACCAAAAGTATTTCGTACTAACTTTACCATGTGTACCGGGTCTGGTAAAATTACAACAGGTTCATTTAAATTATAAACACTAAAATCTGTTTTTAAATTTTTGTAATTTAAGTCACAACCTAATATTTTAGACATAGTTAAATTAGTATAGGGCACCCATCAAAAGTCAAACTAACAATATTCACTTTTGTTTTTTGTAGTAGATTTAATGCTTGTTTAATCAACTCAGCTTTTTGTATACTACTAAGATGATTGCATAAAAAGTAACCGATAGGAAGCTTCCACGATTCATTAATGCAAACTACCATGAATACAAGACATTCAGTAGCTATTTCCATATTATCTGTTTCAACAGTTCTTCCAATATTTACATAGGCATGATACTTAAAACCATTCCACTCAATATGGTGCCTTATAGCTACTTCGTCTATCATTAGAGCACAATATATAGGTTTATCATTTTTAAGCGTAAGCAAATCAAGCGATTCCTGCGTAAAACCTGGTTCTGCATCAATATGCGAATACCATTTACCAAGCGTGCGTGAATGAGGCAATACGCAATTAAATTCATTTCGAACAAACTCATAAGCTTTAGGTGAATAAAAATTGAGTGTTAAAGCAAATTTTCGCAGATCTACACTATATTTTCTATTAACAACTTTGCCTTTGTTTTTATTTGCTAAATTCATAATCAAGTCTTTATTCTTACCTGCAATTATGGCAGACAAATTATATATGTATATATTTATTTATTTATTTAATTGATTTAACGGGCTTGAGCCGTTTGAATATATAATATAAATTATATAATAAATTATATAAGAATATATATTAGAGGATGTCAGCGCTCTATATGTTTTTTTTCTCTGGCCCACGCTCAACATAGACTAAACACTTTTATGAAGAATCACACTGAAAAAAAAAACCACGATCATATTAACAAAAAACTATGTTGGATTGACAATTATCTTGTTGATATACAGCTAATAAGATAATTATCAAACCAACATGTATAAAACTGTTAATAAGACAATAATACTAATAGTATAGCATTGTATTATTGACAAATATATTGTTAAAATGATAGTTAAAACTGTTAATTCAATTTATTTTTCATTATTACATTGACAAGTATCTTATCACCGTAATAATAAATATTACTTATTCATCCATTTTCCATTGTTAAATGAATATCAGCACTAAATTGATAATAATCTTGTTATCATTACCAAGGCTGTATCCAGAAATTTTATTGAGTTAAGGTTTTGATATTTGGTTAAAAATAAGACATAAGTATTGAAGAAATGTTGGCTGGGGTTCAGACCCCCCCACCCCCACCAGACGCGGATTTTATTATTACAATAACTGAACTAATTTATCTATTGCCTATTGTTAAAATAATAATAGGAATTTAACTAATTTAAAGAAAAAAAAAAAAAAATTCAAATCTTAAGAAATTGGTTGTCAATAAAATATTACAATTTCTTATGCAAATAATAATTAAAATAAAAACACAGGATATAGTATAAAAAAGTACATCTTTAATTTATTTTTGTTTGAATGCAATTACAATTTAATTATTTAGTTCGGCTAAAATTTGAACTACTTTAGGGAATGGTTTATCATACATTGAATTTATACTAAAGAAATATTTTTGAATAAATAACCATACAATGGCAGATTGAGATGGATATTCCAGATTAAACAATTGGTATATTTTAAAACACACTTCAATAGATCTGAGCACTGAATGCACCTTATACATGACCGAGTCAAAGTATACCAATATTTCTTTTTGGGCATTCATTGTACCGACAATCACAATAAATGGTTGGATAGGTTTCCCTTGGTTTCTGAGTTGCTTAAGATGATGTTGCTGGGCTTCTACAGATTCTTTAAATACTAAAAAACTATCTTGAGAATCTTTGATAGAATATTTAGTAATATTTTTTTTGCCGTTACTGTCTATAGTCACTTTTTTGACGTAGGCGCAAACATAGCATGTATTAAATAAAATAGTGCAGCATTTTTGACATCTAGAATTTAAAATTTTAAAGTCTCATTATCAACAGATATTTAAGATACAAATGAATATAATTTACACAATCAAGTAAAATACAATTGTTGTTTAATTGAATATCTTACTTTCGTTTATATCAATGTCATTATTATTTAATATGTTTTCTAATATTTTACGACAATTAGCATCTTTGACTTTTTCATCAAGCAGTTTGATAATTTTTTCTGCTTTATCATTGAAATCTTGGTAAATATTATTAGTATTTGGAAAAAGAGCATTATAATCAATATCAATCTGAAACATAATTTGATAAATATTAAATTATGTATTTTATTCATTAAACATGTTAATTATTTACTAGTTTATGTCCGTAAGGGATTAAATAATGTTTCCAGCTTTTTAAAATATCTGCTGTTGACGCAGCACATTTAATATTATTCAGGCGATAGTTTATGGTTGCATTCCACATTGACTCTAATTCAGGATATGTACTTGTACCGTGTTTAAGAGCATCTAGTATGCCATCTATTTCCATTTCAGAAACTAAAAGTATTGCATATTTAATACACAATAAAAGGTTAATATATATGAATCAATAAGCATCTACAATTAAATACATTCAATAAAATTTACCAAATTCTCTTTCAGTCCAGTTGGTTTTCTTGTTATTAAACGTTTTATGTTTGACAGTTGTAGTGGGGACTAATCCATTGTTTTTTAAATTTCTTAAACAATTGTAATATTTTGCATATAATTTTCCTGTTGGATTCTTATTATTTCCAATTTTCATAAAATATACATCCTGTATATACATTTGAAATTAATTAATTATTTAACAGAAATCATACAGTGGCGTATTTATATGCAGGCACTATAGGCACGTGCCTACAGCGGCAAATTTTGAGGGGCGGCATATTTTTCAAGGGTTTTTTTTTCGATAATTATGGTATTATATATTGACTTGGTGAGACTTATTATATCGTTTTATGTTATTGTAAAATACTCTAATAGCCACAACAGCATACAAGATTAGTTTAAATTATTGAAAACAATGGCATTGGCTTAAAATAGAATTCGAATTTATTATTTTTATAGTGTCTACCGCCGTGCGCCGTCTATTGGGAATATTATTCACGCCGCGGCGGCGCGGTCAGTGAGCGTCTATAGAACATATTTATAACAATTGGCAATAATAATAATGGTATAATCTAATATTATCAAGACGGCACGCCGGTTCTATACGAACATTTTGTTGATATTTTATTTTATTTCTGGAGAAGTGATAATGATTAATTATAATTCAGTCTGTGCGTACTGGCCTACGTATTGCGTAGTGTAGAGTTCTTACTGCTGTAGCTGTGTCGCTTTTATTTGTTTACTTATCATATCGTTGTTGGTTTTTTTTTTAATTATCCTATTTATTTTGTGAATATGAGTACGAATAGAAAACGGTTAAGTGGTGACCAATACAAAAAAATTGCCAAATTAAAAAGTGAAAAGTTGCATAATGTTTTAAATAAAACACACAAATTGACTGATTTTTTTAAAAATCCAGCTTCTACTTCTGATAGTTGTAGTAGTAATAGTAACACTAACACTATAGATATTCCGAAGAAAACAGATGCTCAGGTTAGTGAAACAACAATTAGTTTATCTGTTGAAGTGGACAATATTGAACCTGAAGATAGTTGTGGGTCAAATGAGTTAACTAATATGATAGTAAATGAAACCATTTTCGAGACAGACCCAGTTAAATGGGTTATTAACGACGAATTTCGCGACTATGTTGCAAAAAATGGTTTTAATCAAAATATGACAAACGGTTTTATTAACTCCAAGCGTGTATATTGTGTTAAACAAGATATTTGACCAACATTATGTTTAATAGACGATTGATTAATGGAGAAATAATTGTTCGTTCATGGTTAGTTTATTCTCCAAGTTTAGGAGTAGTTTTTTGTAGGCCTTGTCGTATATTTCAAACATCTTTAGAAAATCAACTTGTTACTGAAGGATTTAATGATTGGAAAAATGCTCTTAGCCGTTTCAGTTACCACGAAAATAGTAAAAAGCACAGAGATGCTATTATTAATTTAAAACATAGAGGTAATGTCTTGGGGCGTATTGATTATTCATTGATTAAACAATTAGATACAGAAATCGAATATTGGAGAAATGTGTTGAAGAGAGTAGTCGAAACTATTAAATCGTTAGCTTCTCGTGGACTCCCTTTTCGAGGACATGATTTGTGTTTTGGTTCTGTACACAATGGTAATTACTTAATGTCACTCGAATTAATCGCAAAATTTGATCCGTTTTTAGCCGATCATATAGTTCGTTTTGGAAATAAAGTTAGTGGCTCTACATCGTATTTATCTCACGTGATATGTGATGAGTTTATTTTATTAATGATGAAAAAATTAAAACATAATATTGTTAAAGAATTAAAAATATCAAAATATTTTTCAATAAGTATTGATTCGACGCCAGATATTTCGCACGTCGACAAATTATCATTTATGGTGAGATATGTCCTCGAAACAGGTCTTCCTGTAGAACGATTCTTATGTTTTGTTTCAAATCCAGGACATAAAGCTTTAGATTTGACTAATGCCATTACCAATACTTTAAAATCACACGATATTGACATTTCTGACTGTCGAGGGCAAAGCTACGATAATGCTACTAATATGTCAGGCCAATACAGTGGAGTTTAGGCACGAATAAAAGAAATTAATCCACTTGTTTATTATGTACCACACTCAACCAAATATACCGGTAAGTTTAATAAAAATGTAGGTTGAATTAACAATTTGTTTGTTAATATAGCGTTAATAAAATCTTTATTACTTTAGAAGTACAATATTTGTTAATATAAAAGATAAATTAATAAAATGTATCATTGATTCTACAATACGTTTATCATTGCTTTGGATGAGATTATGAGTTAATTGATCGAGGATTTATTTGAATCAACCATCGTTTTGTTGATTTAAACACTCATATGTTTAAAAAAACGAAATATTTTGTTAAATCTACAAAATCCCTTTGTTACTTATATTGTTGGCCCATACTTATATTTTTTAATTTAACCAATGAATCAATAAGACGTATTGTTCATTCTACAATATATTTTATTAATAACAAAAGTTAAAATGATGGATAATATTTATTTTTCTATTGATAAATTATTCATATCATTATAATCGTTTTGTTAAGTCTAAAAAAATATTTTTATTATTTATAAGTACAGCGAAACCTCCCCAACAGGAACCTCCAAACAGCGGACTTTTTTTGGAAATAAACTACAAACATACTTCTACCTGAACCCTTTGAATAGCGGACACAATTTCAGTGACTAGAGTGTCTGCTTTATAGAGATTTTACTGTATTGGCCCTTGGGAAATATAATGCCTTTTAACAATTAAGTTAATTAGGAAATGACGTATAAAAATCTATATGTAGGTACTTATATACCCTTAAAATGTGTAATGAATTTAACAATAAACTTGTAGTTACATATAAAAAACATACATACTCAATATCTACTAATAGTTATAGTAATAAAAATAAACTAAAAAAAAATAATTATAAGTTAAAAAGCTTTGATACCAGGACTCCAAGTTATACAATATTTAATAAAATTATAAATGTATAAAAATATAGTACATTTCCAGATAGCCCGGGGAAAAAATGCAATATCCCAGCCCCAAAGTATAAAGTATATAGTTTATAATAGAATAGAGGACATATCAAATAGCAGATTTTTGTCATAATTTAATTGTTTGAAAGAAATAAAAACAGAATAAATTTTTAAATATTTTATTAAGTGTATTATCAAATATTATCTTATCATAAAACATATAATATTAATATATAATAGTCCTTACACATGATATACAAATAAATATATTAACATAATAGTGTATAATATTATAATTATTAAACAATACACATACAGTATTATAGGTAATTTATAAAAGATTAAATCGGTAGGTGTCTTTAATTATTGGAATTTTACACTAAGTTTAACTGAAGATACATTCAGTAAATTATGAATGTAATAATGGTTGCTTAAATGCCTATAATAATGTAGAGGTATATTGTTACCTATAATGTATACAATTCATCAATCCATAAAAATATGTATATTTTTAATTTAGTTATTTTAATATTATTTTAGTAAGGATGACATTAATACAACTGTTGGAGTCTATTACAATAGTATTATAAATAATAAATGTATTTTAAAATGCATTTAAATGCAGTATAAAATAATATGGTGATCATTGCAAGGTAGAAGTAACTAGAATACATAATTAAACAAAGGTGAATCCTGGGAGAAAAAATACTTATTTTTTAACAACATATTTTATGGACTTATTTAATAATATTTCAGACTTACAAGTTTGTAACCCATTGGTTGTGTAAATGGTTGCCATTTATTTAAAATGTCTGTGGGATCATTTTGTTTGATATAGTTAAGTCGGTAATTGATAGTTTTTTTCCAAATTTCTTCAATTTCTGGCCATGTAAGATCTTTATCATCAAGGTACGTAGATATTATTTCTGAATCAGGGTCAGTAGCTGTGAATTATATAAATAATACTATAAGAATAAATATTATATTCTGTATTACCTGTATTAAACCATTATTTTTAAAGATAGGTAGCTACATTATTAATTTCAAGAAGATCGGGGGATAAATGTTTTATTTAAATCAGCAGTGATCAGGTGGCAGAGGCAGTTTGAGTACCTATACCATATTTTTGGTAAAGATACTGAAATATATTAAGGGGTTGATATTAAACAAATGTTAACATTTTCATAAGTTAATACAAATTGAAATATTTTTTGAATAATTATTTATAATTAATTATATTACCGAGTATACTATTTTCTTTGTCCATTGTGCGACTCAATGGTTTTGAAGATCTATCTTTAAAAACTACTGGTATTAAACCATTTTGTTTCATTGATCGTATTGTATTATAATATTTGGCATATAATTTGCCTTTAGGTGAACTATTTTTGGCATCTTTTAGAAAATAAGTATCCTAAAAACAAATTACAAGCACATTAAATTACATACATTTTATCAATTCTTTTTTGGTTATTTGGTTTTATTAGTTTTTTGATTTCAATAGTAATAACTGGAAAAACCGTTCGACGGAAATTATCGTCTTCTTCAGTAGTGTATAGGTATGAATTTGGAATCTATTAACTACCTATGATTTTGACTTCAATCTGGTTATTTCTTTTTCTCTTAAAACAATTGTTTACAAGCATGCTGTTTACGGGAATGTGCCGGTTTCTTGAGAGGACTACTCCACACTTACGCTTTTTAAGTGGTGTTACATACGTAACACTTTTTATAATTGATACCCAATTTCGATGTTTGAAGATATAAGTTATAATATAACGTTATTTGTGAAAATATATAGAAGTATTGGGCCAAGTTGTTATTTTGAACATTATGTTTATTAATTTAATAATCTATTTGATTAAAATAATAAAAAAAGTTCCATTTTAAAAATTAAATTTATTAATTCATTACCTAAATATTTTCTAAATTCTACAACCCCAATTTATTGTTATAAACACATTATTTATTAATTTTATAATATTTTTGTAGAACTAATTAAATTATTATTATTTCAATAAATGTGTATTTATTAAAAATTGATAATTGCATATTATTATTTATACTAGTGATATTTGGTTCATGCATGTAGCGCACACTCGTTAGATTTAGTTGGCATATCTTCTGCTGAAAGTTGCTCACAAGCATCAATGTTTTTTGGATTTATACAACAATTATACAACTTCTTTTCCGCATCAACGCATAGATGGTCAATTTTGCAATTAAATATGAAACATAATGCTAATACAATTAAGAGTTTATCGAATACTATGTGGTCGGCTCGCGCAGACGCATGTCGAGCATTATATAATTCGTGGGACGAAATTATTAATGCATTGGTCACTATCAAGGATGACATTTTCGAAAAATGTGCTACGCGAAATGAATCAAATGGTCTTTATAATCAAATACAAAAATTAGAAACATCATTTATGGTAATTTTCTGGAATTATATATTAGAACGATTTAATGCATCAAATAAGCAACTACGATGTGTTGAAATTGGAAATGATAAAGTTTCTAAAATTTATACATCACTTATTAATCTAGTACAAAAAACCCGAGATAATTTTAATGAATATGAAACTAAAGCTAAAAAAATATCAAAGATTACAGAGTACAATGTTGATATAACTCGACAAAAAAAAAAAAAAAAATACACTCCGATGAAAAAGCTGAACAAACTGAGTTAAGTGGTGGAGATAAATTTCTAGTTGAAACATTTTACGTTATTATTGATAAAATTACTAATGATTTTGAAAAAAGACACCAGTCCTACAAAACGTTTTGTGATTTATTCGAAGTACTACTAAAAATTACATCTTTAAATTCTTTGAAAATAGTTGAGTCCGCCGAGAAATTGCAAAAAATGTACCCGAATGATTTGGATAATACATTTTCGTCAGAATGCTTACATTTGCAATCTTATTTACTGAATAGTAATATCGATATTTACATCGATATTTTAACTCCAATCACACTGTGTCAGTATTTGAGAGAAAAATCTTTACATATTGAATTATTTCCAAATGTTGACACTGCATTAAGAATTTTCATAAGTGTACCAGTATCCAATTGTACTACCGAGAGATCATTTTCATGCCTCAAACGTGTAAAAAACTACTTAAGGTCCACTCAAAATGATGAGAAGTTAAACAGCTTAGCATTATTCTCTATAGAAAATGAAATGTTAAAAGAATTGAATTGCGAGGATTTAATTGACGCATTTGCCAAAACCAAATGTCGACGTAAACCGATCGTTTAATAAATAATTTATTGTATGTAAGACATTTAGAATGTATACAAACATTTTGTAATTCCTTTTTTTCTAATATTTTTCAACTTAAATTATTAATTATATATATATATATATATATATATATATATATATATATATATATATATATATATATATATATATATATATATATATGTATGTATGTATTTTAAACATTTTGAAATGATAAACTAAACCCTTCCAACTATCTGCATTCAAATTACATAAATAACAAAGCATTTTTTTAAATTAACTTACAAATAAGTCTATCTACAAATTTACAACACAATCGGAAGGCTGGGCAAGGTACAGCAAAATGATTTAAATCATTACGCTAAACACACCAAGAAGTACACTACCTACCTAAAAATGTAATACTATTAAGTATTTATGAAACAGTTAAAAACAATAAAATATGATTTGACTTACTATAAACGTACTGCAGTGGTGTTAAATATTTTTCAAATGAGCTATTCAAAAACTATGAATACTGGGCTTATTTCAAAAATTACAATATAACTAAAAAGTAAATTATACTATTAAATACTATTAAGTGTTTACGAAACAGTTAAAAATAATAAATTATGATTTGACTTATTATAAACGTACTGCAGTGGTGTTAAATATTTTTCAAATGAGCTATCCAAAAACTATGAATACTGGGCTTATTTCAAAAATTACAATATAACTAAAAAGTAAATTATACTATTAAATACTAGGTATTAAGTGTTTATGAAACAGTTAAAAATATATTATGTTTTGACTTACTATAAACGAACTGCAGTTGTGTTAAATATTTTTCAAATGAACTATCCAAAAACTGTGAATACTGGGCTTATTTAAAAAATTACAATATACCTAAAAAAAAATTAAACCATTGAATATTATTAAGTGTTTACGAAACAGTTACAAAAAATAAATTATGATTTGACTTACTATAAACGAACTGCAGTGGTGAAATTTAAAACGAATAGGTATATTAATTTGCAAATACGTAGGTATAATATGCTTATTTCGGCAGCTTGGCATAAAATGTGAATTTTAAAGGATCAAATTAAAACAGAATAACGAATATTCCAAATTCCAATATTAACAATAAACTTATAAAAAAATGATAACAGTATTGTCATGACGATAATGTACCGTTGATTTTCGGTAATCCCGGCGATTATAATTTATAAATAGATATTAAATGTTCAGAGAACCCACCATACGTATTACGTATATACCACGGTTACCTGCACAGGTTGGCGTACGACGATATGTATTCCATGCATTAGATTGTCGAAGTGGCGTTTATAGAGAACTATTAGCGCTAGTAGTCATCGACCCGACATTAACATATAAATTATTCAAAAAACTGTAGTTTTTCATTCTTTACTCATAAACGATTACAAAAAAATAAAAATTGCTAAGTACCTAAATTATAGATTGAACATTTTTACATCAGATAGAATTTTTTTGGTGTTTCTATCTTTAAAATAACGTCTCATTTTCAATGAAAAAAATATGTTATTTTGGCGCCAAAAAACAAAATATTATGTTTTCAGATAAGTGATAATTTTTGTTAACTGTTATATTGTATCTTAAATCTTTATTCGTTATCTCGTTGTCGTAGTCGTAGTGTCTGAGTTTCCGAGTGTGTCAATTTTGAATTTTCGTGTAGGTATCGTTAAAATGGTTAAGTGTTGTATTGTTGGATGCACATCTGGTTATAAGTCTAATAAAGATATAATTATTCATTCGGCCGGTTCGATCAAAAATATGACACAAAGGTGATAATGTAGACTCCCTTTGGTTTTTAAATAATTATTACAAAAAGAAAATGTAACTATTATAGGTTGATTTCTGTATTTTATTATTATTATTTATTAATTAATTTATTGGCATTTTATCAGTAATGTTATTTTGATTTTTGGCACCAAAATAATATAATTGTTTTCATTGAAAATAAAATGTACTTTTGAAGATAGAAACACCAAAAAAATTCTATCTGATGTAAAAATGTTCAATCTATAATTTAGGTGCTTAACAATTTTTATGTCCTTGTAATCGTTTATGAGCAAAGAATGAAAAACTACAGTTTTTTGTATAATTTACATGTTAATGTCGGGTCGATGACTACTAGCGCTAATAGTTCACTACAAATGCCACTTTAACAGAGATAACACTCCCGTACGCCAACCTGTGTAGATAACCGTGGTATATACATACAAATATCGATAATATACGTATTGTACTTTTAATAACATATTATTAGTTTTGGTTTTTTTGATTCATTTATTGACAATATGTATATTCATATAGATAATAACATTATAAATTCATCGAAATTATTGTTAAAATGACAAAATATTATCTTGATGACCAATATAAACTTTGTTAAAGTTTAATAAGACAATATTGTTAATGTTACCAATGGTTTTTTTTTCAGTGCATTTTTTCTATGTTTTCATGTAATCACCCATGGGCCGCGTGGGCCAGAGAGAAAAAACAAATAGTGCGCTGACATCCTAATAATTGAATCGCTTATTGCAGAAACCCTCTAAGTACAGAAATTTAAACTTTCGAGAAATTAAAAAAAACTTCTCATTTTCCTAAAAAAAATTTTTTTTTGTTCTTGGTAGTAGAGGAAGGTTCTATACATAATACCGAATATACTCTTATACTCTTATGCTCGCCAAGGTTAAAGGGAAGGGATACATTTTAATCCTTTCCCTTAGCAGTTATGGTGTTTCTGCAATAAAATATATTTACAACTTTAATTTCCTAGTTTTAAGGTAATAATAAGTTTAATTAGAGAAAAGGTTAAGTATTAAAAACTAAATTATATATGTAATATATTAATGTATTACAAACAGATGTTTAAAGGTAACAAAAAATAATATTTTACGTAAATTATAATTTTTAAGCTAATCAAACATTTATAGTACGCGAGGCGAAAAGTGAGCCGTGATCGTCGCGCGCCAAGCGGTCATTTTTTCTGTTTTCAGGGGCTCTACGACTGGGAGAAAAAAGAACAGATGGCGTGAATTTTAAAAATGGCAGGTGGTATCCCGCTGTTATTCATCGAATTTTGGGATCAAATTTATATTATTTCTTGGTATTCTTTTAACATTTGGTGCGTCATTCGTGATACGAGTTTGAACATAACTAACCTATATTATATTATAATACGTGCGTCACCATAGAAGTGTGATTCATTTATTGTCTGTTTGTAATTGTAATTTCCCGCGTACGCAAGTCTTTGACTTTTATATTGCGCGTTTTTAAAGTTTGAATGTTTTTGGTACCTATAGTTATAGTTTTAATAGTTTTATAAAAATTAGTTCGAAATGGCTAAATGGCTAGTCATCAAGACACACATTCTCAAACGAAGAAAGTTATTTTTCATGTTTATAACTATTTCAAAACATTAGCTGGTGACAAAGGTAAGCCAGAATTTAGTAATTTCTTTCGTCAAACTCGCGAAGTGACTGCTGAAGCATGTGGCGTACGTGTTGCTTGTGTTAAACGAGTTTGCGCTGAAGCGAAAAAATTATCAGTGGACGTAAATCAACAAGATGCTGGACCTTCTTCGTTTAAGTCTCCAAGGAAAAATTATAAACGTGTCAAACCTATGACAAACTTGGACGATTTTGACAATGAAGTAGTTAGAAGGACTGTTCATAGTTTTTATGATAACGGTCAATATCCAACGAGTGCAAAAATATTGGCGGCGTTAAATGAAAAAATGAACTATTCGGGTTCACAATGGTCCGTACGACATATTTTACGTAATTTAAATTTTAAATACAAAAAATGCAATGATGGACGTAAGTTTCTGATGGAAAGAAGTGATATAGTTTCTTGTCGTGTTAAATTTTTGAGAAGAATGAATACCATTCTCAAATGAACGTGACTATTTTTGAAAAATGGTTCGTAGATGCCACATATCATTCTGCGTTAGTAGAAGAGTATCCTAAGAGTAATACTCGAAAGGCGGACATTCAAAAATGGCTACAAAAAAAATCTGTGGACTTTTCTCCAGCGGAAACATTATGTGAACTACGGGAAAAAGTCAAATCGGCGATTCCAAGAGAAAAAAAATATGAATTGGACGAAATCGCATTTCAAATGGGCCATGAAGTGATAAGACTTCCTCCTTACCATTGTCATTACAACCCCATCGAATTAATCTGGGCACAAGTCAAAGGTCAAGTCGCTGAAAAAAATAACACATTCAAAATGGCAGATGTGGAAGTCTTGGTGAACAATACATTAGATGCAGTAACGACCGAGGATTGGGCAAAATGTGGCGAACATTGTAATAAAATTTAGGAAGAAGATTTGACGAAGGAGGGTTTAAGAGATGAAATTTTGGAGCCTATTATTATTACAATTAATCCCGACGATTGTTCAACAGACGAAGACGATGATGACGACGAATTATTTTGATACTATTTGTGTAAATATTAATTATTATATATAAGTTATTAATACGATTAATTTTAAGTACTATTGTTATTACTAAACATTACAAATAAAAAAATAAGTTAATTATTTACAATACGTCGTTTAAAATTATTTTACGCGCGAAAACAAACTGAGTAGCCCTGACGAAAAACAGCCACTTGGCGCGCGATGATCGCGGCTCACTTTTCGCCTCGCGTACTATAATAACAACGTCTGTTATCATAGAGTAATTTCGATTATCTATTGAATTTTGCGGTCGACATCCACGCCATCTAGTTTTCACTAGAGTTGTAAGAAGGGTAGAATGGCGTTCAATTTTGCTCCAATCTGATAATCATAATACCTGCATAATGCCGTCTCTATAGTTTTATTACTCTATGATTTAAACCCTTAAATTATACTTTATTTATCCAGTTTTTTACAATATTACAGGATTAGCAAAAAAACTAATGAATAATTAATAATTAAAAAATTGATAAAAATATATACATATATAGAAAAAACCATACCAACAGAGTTAAGCTATTTAATTTCCCATCAAATTTCAACTCTGGGTAATTTGATATCCAGGTTTTAATTTTTGACGACAGACTAGACCCAATTTTGGCATTTTAAAAATTTGTTTATACTTCTTTACGTAAATTATTCGTAATGAAACTATCATGACACTAACTGATTCAAGAAACACTCAATCAACCACAAAGTCAGACAGAATACTAAAGTTCTAATGGCCGGGTATTCAAAATTATTATCTAACTAGTGGCTGCTGTCATTTATTTTTACCACGAAACACTAATAAATTGATGTTATTCTAAGAACATTAGCAGCTTGTGTTCACTTTTTCCTTTTGTATAGTTGAAAACTGAAATAAACAAATATTTTCTATAATTTTATATACTTACCTGGCTACCTATATACATATATATATTATCTAGTTTAATTTAAAAAATGCAGAATATGCAATTTCATGCAACGAAAATCAAAATCGTGCAATTTAGAATAAAAAGTGCAAAACGTGCAATTTCGTGCAAAATAAAACTTTGTTAAATTAATCTACTTCTCATGATTCAGATTTATAACTTGTTTTTATATGTTTTAAAGCAAAGGAAAAAAAGTTGCAATTGCACGAGAATCCGGTCTCTAGTTATAACTTATAAGCTCTAACGATGATTATATGGTATTATACCTAATATGGATATGGTAGATATAATACAATTTTTCAACTTATTTCACTCTTTGTGATAGTAATATAGTTTTATTTATTTATTCAATAAAGAGACGTAAGTCTTTAAACATAACTATAAATATATGTACCATTTGGGTGTGATTTTCTGTCTAAAAAATTAATTATAAAAACTTTTGGATCAGCATTTCTACACGAAAAAGTGTTTCTAGAAGGAGAAAAACATCATTGAAAAATCATTAGATTTATAATTTGATTAGAACGTCATTGAATATTTATATTTTAATTTAATTTAAAATTCAATATTCTTAAAGTTATTCATACTAAATTAAATTGAATTTGTACCTATTTGATATTGATAATATTATAATATAGTTTTATAGTAATAAAATATTCTTATATATCATTTTTATATGTGAAAAACTGTATGATTGTGGTTAAAATGTGATTATACATTTTGTGTTTTGTACAGTGATTGTACACATTGCTATTGTGATTTAAACTGTACAAATGTACAATGTACCTAATTATTCTACAATTTATCTACGTATTTTACCTATTTAGGTATCACTGCTTGCGATGTGTATAAAAATCACTGTAGGTAGGGGAACAGGGGGCTAAGTGTTACACGGGGCAATGTGTTACAATAGCCGTAATTTTTTGTACGATGTTGGTAACACTGTAATTTTTTGACCAAATTATCGGCTTCCATGATGGTCAATTAGATATTGATAAGCCAACTCGAACACAAATAAATACGAATGGATCATTGCAGGAAAAATTTTTTTATGATCCATGATGTCAAAAATGTCCACCAGAGCGTGTCACGTCTAGTCATGAAATTATTATCATCTTATCAGTGATAATTGATTATTTTATTTTTGATATTGTTTTATACTTATTAGTTATTATACGCAATTAAAATGTTACTGTGGAATGTGGAATGTATGTATATTTTTTATGTAATTAGTCGTGGAACAAATTAATTAATTCTATCAACTTAATCGTCATGTTGAATTTGTCATATTCATGTCAAATATAGATTCATAAAAAATAATAAATAAATAATAAAATAATAAATGTTAAAATAATTCTAAAAATTAAAATTTTCAAGTTTCTAGCTTCAATACTTTTCGATTTATGACTAAATACCTAAAATCTGAACAGTGAAAATCTCGTTTACGGCGGATTTTTACCGATTTTACCGTTTTTACTCAGTTTTTCGATCGTTATTCTTGATTGCTGGAAAAACTATGGAGATTTTGGAAAAATGACCTCTCTAAAGTACCATCTCAGTTTAATTTCAAATCTAAAGAGTTGCTGGATGAAACTTTTGGACAAGGATTTCTATACGAAAAAGTGTTTACAGAAAAAAAATAAATAAAAAAAAAATAAAAAAAATAAATAAATAAATAAACATCATTGTAAAACCATAAGATCCTTCGCTTCACTCAGAATCTAAAATTAATACTTTCAGCCAAATTCATAACCTGAACAAACATTTAATGAGGAACCATACTTCCCAGTAGTGACTGAAAAATTGATAAAGAAATAGTATTATTAAAATATTAAACATGATCACAGTTACATCATAACTAAAAACCAATTCTTTAAACTAAATCACCAAAACACCATAAGTTATTAGTGATTGTTAAGATATAAAATATAATTATACATTAATGTACCTTCTATAGAATTAAAATTTAACAACTTTGACTCAACATTAATATTATGTATTTTTAAGTGTACAATTAATCTTGCCATAGATGCAAATGATTCTGTGCAATTTGTATAAGAACAAAACATTTTACTTAGCTGACCATATAAATGTGTTTTTGTGTGTTTTATTATATCGCACTTTAAATTAAATGATGCATCGCAGTCATTACAATGATACAATTTTTTTTTAATTTTTGGTGTATTTTTATGTTTTAGTCGTAGATGCTTATTTAAACCAGAAATTGAATTGTATTTAGCATCACATAATTTGCAATTAAACATGTTGAATTGTTCTTTAGGTATAATTTAATAAATACAAAATAATAATAATAAATTCATAACAATTAACACTTAATAGTTAATAGTTAATCATGAATTGCAATATATTATCACAGAATAAATAAATGTGGTGACCCACAGCAATAACCACAACCGCGGTATCAGCGCCAGCCGCGCGAGCTGCGCGCGCCCACTCCTTTTTTACTTTTTTGTTTACTACCGCCATGACGCGACCATGGCCGACCGACGAGACTCACCACGTTTTTCATTTTACTTGTACCTTATTTTAATTTAATGTCGATTCTTTTGTCTGTTTGTAATATAAACAAGTTATGCCTATTTAAAATAGTGTTATTTTCTTTTGTTTTAATTTGGTACTTTAACCATTTTTGATAACCCGTGCGAACTGACACACGATCGGGAACGCTAAATAAATAATGATATTATTATCATTAATCGTGATTATCAATGATAAGATGATAAGAATTCCAATCAGACTCACTCTGGTGGACATTTTTGACATCATGGATCATAAAAAAATTTTTCCTGCAATGATCCATTCGTAAATAAATAGAAACAGTTATTACACAAAACATGAATTTTGATTAAAAAAAAAATAATTTTACGTCCAAGACTTGTTAAGTAATTTCCGTCAAATTGTCACATAAGGTAATTTTTTTAACTAATTTTCTTACACAATGTCTACTAAATGAAATTATGTTGGAATTTCTTTTGTATGTAAAATATTCAATGTGTTAAAACTAAAACAACTTAAAATGGCCGAACGGGGCCAATTGTTACGGGGTAAACTGTTATACCATTTGATGTAACAGTTAACCCCGACAACAGTTTATAATCATAAAACCGTGCCTATTTATATTTTGTTTTATATTTATAAGTGATTATTATGGTAAGAAATTACAAAAGAAAAACTAGTTTTGGTACAACACCACAAGTTATCTATGATAAAGCAGTGCAAGAAGTAATTGATGGTAAAATGAGCCTCCGTTATGCCGCTAAAAAACATAATGTAAATGTCATGACATTACAACGTTATAAAAAAAAAATAACAGATCCTAGTATGTTCATTATATTATATTAAATTTATTTTTCATTTAACTAAATGTAGTTATTTGGTATATTTTTTAGATTCTGAACGAAGTGAAGAATGTATTGATTTTACTATGATGTGTGTTTTTTTTTTTTTTTTTTGTTTTTTTTTTTGTTTTTGTGTCTGTGTACACCATAACTACTCGAAATAATGCTTCAATTTTGAACTTCAGGGTATGTTTTCGGTGGCAAAACGAATATCGGAGGTACCTTAGAGAGGTCACAAGTGAAAATTCCCAAAAGTTTTCAAATGCCACGGGAAAAACAAACAAAAAATGAGGAAAAACCGGTACTTTTTGTGCAAAACCCGTTTTCGACGAAATCGATTTTTTTATTTAGCCGTTACTCAAAAACCAAAAATTGTAGATACTTGAAATTTTCACCAAATGTTTATATTGAAATCATCTATACGTGGTAAAATTTTTGAACACTTTTGACTTTTATTGAGCTAATTATAGACAATTGAAATTTTCAATTTTTTTAAGTATTTTTTTTTAAAATAACGATAAAATTTTTTTTTTTTTGCCAGAAAATCTTGAAAATTTAATACAAGGTTTCTTATAAGTTGTTCCATAACTGATAAAAAAAAATCCAAAATCGTAAGTCACAATTTTTTTTTATAAGTGCTCAAAGTTCCAATTTATACGAAATATGTAAAAATTGCGAAAATTTGCAAATAATTTTGTTGTTGAAAAATCGTAAAATTTTTTTCTTTTATAACTAAGTTTTGAAAATTTGGTACAAGGTTTTTCATTAGTTTTTCTTCAATTATCTGCAAAAAAAACTCTACCGGATTCAGACAAAAAAATTTTATGAGTGTTTGAAATTTAAATTTTTACAAAAACACGTTAAACAACGGTTTAGCCTCAAACGATTTTTGCTAATTGTTTTTTTTTTCAAAAAGTATAAGTTGTAGAAACTTGAAAATTTTATCAGTTGTTTATATTGGCATTTTCTTTATATAATTTTATTTTCAAAAGATTTCACTCATTTTTAATCAATTTATAGGCATTTGAAATATTCGATTTTTTTTATTTTTTTTTTTTATAAATGTTGATAAAAAAGATGTAGCTCGGACGAAATACTTGAAAATTTAATAGAAGGGTCCACATAAGTTGTTCTAACTCCCATTCAAAAATTATAAAAATACATAGGCACAAAATTTTTTTATAAGCGTTTATAAGTGCTAATATTGACAAAATTCGTCAAAATCATGTATATTTGCTATGTATTTTGCAGTTGAAAATTCATAAAATTTTAAGTATTCAAAACTAAGAATTGTAAATTCGGTACAAAGTTTGAAATACGTTTTCCTTCAATTATCTGTAAAAAAATTTGCACTGGAATAAAATCAAAAATTTTTATGAGTGTTTGAAATTACAATTTTTTCACATAATCGCGTAAAATAACAATTTAGGCATCATTGATTTTTGATATTTGTTCTTATTCAAAAAGTATAGGTCGTAGAAACTTAAAACTTTTACAAAATGTTTAAATAGGCATTTTCTTTACATAGTTGTATTTTCAAAATATTTCGTTTATTTTTGAGCTATTTATAGGCATTTGAATAATTCGATTTTTCTTAGATTTTTTTTTATAAAAGTCGATAACAATTTTTTGGCCCTACCAAATCGCTTGAAAATGTAATAGAAGGTTTTGAATAAGTTGATCTAAGAGTGATTCAAAAATTATTCAAATACATAGGCACAATTTTTTTTTATAAGCAGTTGAAGTTCAAAAATCGACAAAATTTGTCAAAATCACGAATATTTGCAAATTATTTTGTAGTTGAAAATGTATAAAAATTTTTGTATTCAAAGATAAGAAATGAAAATTTAATACAAGATTGTTAATAAATTTTGCTTACGATAAGTATAAAAATACCGCGATACGTTAAATTAAAAAAAAATTTGAATGATTGTCTGAATCTATAATTTTTACAAAATCAAAAATTGACGCGTTGAATAACGATTTACTATAAAAATATTATAGAATTTTGTTATTCTTCATAAGTATTAGCCGTACAAACTTTAAACTTTCTCCAAATGTTAATTTTGGCATCATCTATTCGTGGTATAATTGTTGAAAAGTTTTTAGCTATTTTTAAGACTATTTATCTTATTATTTTTTCTGAAATGTGAATAAAAATGTAATACAAGGTTCTTATGAAAGTTGTACTTACTGGTATAAAAAAAAATTCAAAGCAAAAGTCAAAATTTTTTGTGTAAAAATCGTAAAAATTTGAAGTTATTAGATTCTGAACGAAGTGAATTTTACAGTTGAAAATTCATAACATTTTAAGAATTGAAAGATAATAAAGAAATGAGTACATGGATTTCCATAACTTTTCCTTTAATTATCTGTAAAAAAACCTCTACCGGAATATTATCAATTTTTATGTGTGTTTGAAATTAAATTTTTTACGCGATTGCGTAAAATCACAATTCACTGTGTCTAAAGGTGCCTAGTTATCACTTCATAATAAAAAGTAATAGTATTTTCAGTGTTATTCTTGGGAACGTTTACCTACAGCGGCAAGAACATTGTTGTTAGGAAGTAAAGTCTTTTAGAGTTTAAAAACTTAAAACTCCACTACATGACTTCTGTGCTAATCTAGTTTGATTTAAAAAAAAAAATAAATAAAGGCAAAAGCTTTATGTTTCAGTGTATAAAAATATTTAATTTTATTTATATGTTAAAAAAATCACAGATTTAACAATTATATCAGCACATGTATAATATGTGTACAAATATATTATTTATATATATATACAGATTTATAAAATAGTGTCATTCACAGATTGTGATAAAAACGAAAAATGTAATGTAGTGAGTACACCAATGTCTGGTGATGTACAAGGAGTGATTGCGTTCCAATATATTTGCCATTTTAAGAATATCCTGTAACATAATATCAAAATAAGTTAATATTTACATATTATGTTTTTGTATAATAATAACTTTACAAAAAAATGTCTATATTATTTTTAGTGCATTAGTCAATAAATCAATCTAATAAAATAAAATATCTATGAATGATATATATTTATAAATAATTATAACATAATCTACGAGTAAAAACTATATTATATATTATGTGGAATATTTTGTATAAAAGTGTCTGTCGAATAAGAAAACATTTAGATAAAAATAATAATTTTAATAGGTACATACAATTATATAAATTGTATACATTTTTGTATAAAATTTAATCACATTCTCAATTATAATTCACCAAGGATGTAAACGTTGACTGGAAACTTCTAAAGTGAAATGTTTATGCAATAATTCTAATCTGATCTTTTGTAATTTGATTTGATGCCAAAATATGAAAACCTTATCATATCTGTCAACAGTTGCAAATTCTAACTCTTTTGATAAATGTTTATGAATTTAACTCATTTGAATAATATGACCAAAATCGTATTTCAATTCCAATTCTTTAATCTGTATTATATTCACATTGGAAATTTGTTTGGAAAAAAAAATCAGAGCCTGAAAAAAAAGGTGAAAAGAATTGTCAAACGTTTTTAATTAATGCAATTTGGAACAACATATTATGGTTTTATTAACTTAACCATACACTTAGAAACACTATACAATAATGGTTTTGGTGTAAAAGCCATTAAAAAATGCCAAAATAAAGAAACCTCTACCTATCAAAAGTCTAGTATGCAATTGCTGACACAAGTGACACTGAATATAACATATTATTTAGGGTGCATTTAATCAATTAAAAATGAATCTATACTATTATTTACTTCAAAAGTATGACAGTTTGTGATAGATATTTGTGGCATAATGATAGTAATGATAGTGTTAAAATGTGTTTTCACACATCCAAATGAATTTTTAAACATATTAAAATATAGGCATACTTAATAAATATGAATTTACCTTATTTTAGTAATCAAATGTCCAACCTCAGCGTAGGAAAATACATTGAACTGCTTATTAAGAGGACGCCACACCCGTATGTGTTGTCTCCGTCTTACAAACGTATAACATAGCAAAATCTGTTTAGCGCGGGACAAGTTTTCTTCCTCAATATTTATATTAGAATTTTCAAAATTTCACAACGCATAGGTAAGAACTTTATCTATGTCGTAGCGTCGTTATTTTTTTGATAACATAAATATAATTAAAGTTATAAGCTTAAGAAAATACATTTATTTTTTATTTTTTCATTAAAATACTAAAAAATATTGGTTTGTGCTACCAAAAAAATAACGATGCTACGACACAGATAAAGTTCTTACCTATGCGTTGTGAAATTTTGGTAATTCTATTATAAATATTGAGGGAGAAAACTTGTCCCACGCTAAACAGATTTTGCTATGTTATACGTTTGTAAGACGGAGACAAAACATGCGGGTGTGGCGTCCTCTTAATGTTTTATAACAACCATAGGACACATCTATTAAAAGAAAAAATTATTTAATAAAGTATATTAAGTAGTAGATATATAATAATATTAAGATGTATTTACCTGATAATAATTAATAACAATGTAGGTATGGCCATGTTGAAGTGATATACTGCACTACTGCAGTAATTATTTTTACGGGCATATCTGATTTGAACACAAATAAATTCACTATTATGTACTGTCTCATCAAAGATTACAGAGTACAATGTTGATATAACTCGACAAAAAAAAAAAAAAAATACACTCCGATGAAAAAGCTGAACAAACTGAGTTAAGTGGTGGAGATAAATTTCTAGTTGAAACATTTTACGTTATTATTGATAAAATTACTAATGATTTTGAAAAAAGACACCAGTCCTACAAAACGTTTTGTGATTTATTCGAAGTACTACTAAAAATTACATCTTTAAATTCTTTGAAAATAGTTGAGTCCGCCGAGAAATTGCAAAAAATGTACCCGAATGATTTGGATAATACATTTTCGTCAGAATGCTTACATTTGCAATCTTATTTACTGAATAGTAATATCGATATTTACATCGATATTTTAACTCCAATCACACTGTGTCAGTATTTGAGAGAAAAATCTTTACATATTGAATTATTTCCAAATGTTGACACTGCATTAAGAATTTTCATAAGTGTACCAGTATCCAATTGTACTACCGAGAGATCATTTTCATGCCTCAAACGTGTAAAAAACTACTTAAGGTCCACTCAAAATGATGAGAAGTTAAACAGCTTAGCATTATTCTCTATAGAAAATGAAATGTTAAAAGAATTGAATTGCGAGGATTTAATTGACGCATTTGCCAAAACCAAATGTCGACGTAAACCGATCGTTTAATAAATAATTTATTGTATGTAAGACATTTAGAATGTATACAAACATTTTGTAATTCCTTTTTTTCTAATATTTTTCAACTTAAATTATTATTTATATATATATATATATATATATATATATATATATATATATATATATATATATATATATATATATATATATATATATATATATATATGTATGTATTTTAAACATTTTGAAATGATAAACTAAACCCTTCCAACTATCTGCATTCAAATTACATAAATAACAAAGCATTTTTTTAAATTAACTTACAAATAAGTCTATCTACAAATTTACAACACAATCGGAAGGCTGGGCAAGGTACAGCAAAATGATTTAAATCATTACGCTAAACACACCAAGAAGTACACTACCTACCTAAAAATGTAATACTATTAAGTATTTATGAAACAGTTAAAAACAATAAAATATGATTTGACTTACTATAAACGTACTGCAGTGGTGTTAAATATTTTTCAAATGAGCTATTCAAAAACTATGAATACTGGGCTTATTTCAAAAATTACAATATAACTAAAAAGTAAATTATACTATTAAATACTATTAAGTGTTTACGAAACAGTTAAAAATAATAAATTATGATTTGACTTATTATAAACGTACTGCAGTGGTGTTAAATATTTTTCAAATGAGCTATCCAAAAACTATGAATACTGGGCTTATTTCAAAAATTACAATATAACTAAAAAGTAAATTATACTATTAAATACTAGGTATTAAGTGTTTATGAAACAGTTAAAAATATATTATGTTTTGACTTACTATAAACGAACTGCAGTTGTGTTAAATATTTTTCAAATGAACTATCCAAAAACTGTGAATACTGGGCTTATTTAAAAAATTACAATATACCTAAAAAAAAATTAAACCATTGAATATTATTAAGTGTTTACGAAACAGTTACAAAAAATAAATTATGATTTGACTTACTATAAACGAACTGCAGTGGTGAAATTTAAAACGAATAGGTATATTAATTTGCAAATACGTAGGTATAATATGCTTATTTCGGCAGCTTGGCATAAAATGTGAATTTTAAAGGATCAAATTAAAACAGAATAACGAATATTCCAAATTCCAATATTAACAATAAACTTATAAAAAAATGATAACAGTATTGTCATGACGATAATGTACCGTTGATTTTCGGTAATCCCGGCGATTATAATTTATAAATAGATATTAAATGTTCAGAGAACCCACCATACGTATTACGTATATACCACGGTTACCTGCACAGGTTGGCGTACGACGATATGTATTCCATGCATTAGATTGTCGAAGTGGCGTTTATAGAGAACTATTAGCGCTAGTAGTCATCGACCCGACATTAACATATAAATTATTCAAAAAACTGTAGTTTTTCATTCTTTACTCATAAACGATTACAAAAAAATAAAAATTGCTAAGTACCTAAATTATAGATTGAACATTTTTACATCAGATAGAATTTTTTTGGTGTTTCTATCTTTAAAATAACGTCTCATTTTCAATGAAAAAAATATGTTATTTTGGCGCCAAAAAACAAAATATTATGTTTTCAGATAAGTGATAATTTTTGTTAACTGTTATATTGTATCTTAAATCTTTATTCGTTATCTCGTTGTCGTAGTCGTAGTGTCTGAGTTTCCGAGTGTGTCAATTTTGAATTTTCGTGTAGGTATCGTTAAAATGGTTAAGTGTTGTATTGTTGGATGCACATCTGGTTATAAGTCTAATAAAGATATAATTATTCATTCGGCCGGTTCGATCAAAAATATGACACAAAGGTGATAATGTAGACTCCCTTTGGTTTTTAAATAATTATTACAAAAAGAAAATGTAACTATTATAGGTTGATTTCTGTATTTTATTATTATTATTTATTAATTAATTTATTGGCATTTTATCAGTAATGTTATTTTGATTTTTGGCACCAAAATAATATAATTGTTTTCATTGAAAATAAAATGTACTTTTGAAGATAGAAACACCAAAAAAATTCTATCTGATGTAAAAATGTTCAATCTATAATTTAGGTGCTTAACAATTTTTATGTCCTTGTAATCGTTTATGAGCAAAGAATGAAAAACTACAGTTTTTTGTATAATTTACATGTTAATGTCGGGTCGATGACTACTAGCGCTAATAGTTCACTACAAATGCCACTTTAACAGAGATAACACTCCCGTACGCCAACCTGTGTAGATAACCGTGGTATATACATACAAATATCGATAATATACGTATTGTACTTTTAATAACATATTATTAGTTTTGGTTTTTTTGATTCATTTATTGACAATATGTATATTCATATAGATAATAACATTATAAATTCATCGAAATTATTGTTAAAATGACAAAATATTATCTTGATGACCAATATAAACTTTGTTAAAGTTTAATAAGACAATATTGTTAATGTTACCAATGGTTTTTTTTTCAGTGCATTTTTTCTATGTTTTCATGTAATCACCCATGGGCCGCGTGGGCCAGAGAGAAAAAACAAATAGTGCGCTGACATCCTAATAATTGAATCGCTTATTGCAGAAACCCTCTAAGTACAGAAATTTAAACTTTCGAGAAATTAAAAAAAACTTCTCATTTTCCTAAAAAAAATTTTTTTTTGTTCTTGGTAGTAGAGGAAGGTTCTATACATAATACCGAATATACTCTTATACTCTTATGCTCGCCAAGGTTAAAGGGAAGGGATACATTTTAATCCTTTCCCTTAGCAGTTATGGTGTTTCTGCAATAAAATATATTTACAACTTTAATTTCCTAGTTTTAAGGTAATAATAAGTTTAATTAGAGAAAAGGTTAAGTATTAAAAACTAAATTATATATGTAATATATTAATGTATTACAAACAGATGTTTAAAGGTAACAAAAAATAATATTTTACGTAAATTATAATTTTTAAGCTAATCAAACATTTATAGTACGCGAGGCGAAAAGTGAGCCGTGATCGTCGCGCGCCAAGCGGTCATTTTTTCTGTTTTCAGGGGCTCTACGACTGGGAGAAAAAAGAACAGATGGCGTGAATTTTAAAAATGGCAGGTGGTATCCCGCTGTTATTCATCGAATTTTGGGATCAAATTTATATTATTTCTTGGTATTCTTTTAACATTTGGTGCGTCATTCGTGATACGAGTTTGAACATAACTAACCTATATTATATTATAATACGTGCGTCACCATAGAAGTGTGATTCATTTATTGTCTGTTTGTAATTGTAATTTCCCGCGTACGCAAGTCTTTGACTTTTATATTGCGCGTTTTTAAAGTTTGAATGTTTTTGGTACCTATAGTTATAGTTTTAATAGTTTTATAAAAATTAGTTCGAAATGGCTAAATGGCTAGTCATCAAGACACACATTCTCAAACGAAGAAAGTTATTTTTCATGTTTATAACTATTTCAAAACATTAGCTGGTGACAAAGGTAAGCCAGAATTTAGTAATTTCTTTCGTCAAACTCGCGAAGTGACTGCTGAAGCATGTGGCGTACGTGTTGCTTGTGTTAAACGAGTTTGCGCTGAAGCGAAAAAATTATCAGTGGACGTAAATCAACAAGATGCTGGACCTTCTTCGTTTAAGTCTCCAAGGAAAAATTATAAACGTGTCAAACCTATGACAAACTTGGACGATTTTGACAATGAAGTAGTTAGAAGGACTGTTCATAGTTTTTATGATAACGGTCAATATCCAACGAGTGCAAAAATATTGGCGGCGTTAAATGAAAAAATGAACTATTCGGGTTCACAATGGTCCGTACGACATATTTTACGTAATTTAAATTTTAAATACAAAAAATGCAATGATGGACGTAAGTTTCTGATGGAAAGAAGTGATATAGTTTCTTGTCGTGTTAAATTTTTGAGAAGAATGAATACCATTCTCAAATGAACGTGACTATTTTTGAAAAATGGTTCGTAGATGCCACATATCATTCTGCGTTAGTAGAAGAGTATCCTAAGAGTAATACTCGAAAGGCGGACATTCAAAAATGGCTACAAAAAAAATCTGTGGACTTTTCTCCAGCGGAAACATTATGTGAACTACGGGAAAAAGTCAAATCGGCGATTCCAAGAGAAAAAAAATATGAATTGGACGAAATCGCATTTCAAATGGGCCATGAAGTGATAAGACTTCCTCCTTACCATTGTCATTACAACCCCATCGAATTAATCTGGGCACAAGTCAAAGGTCAAGTCGCTGAAAAAAATAACACATTCAAAATGGCAGATGTGGAAGTCTTGGTGAACAATACATTAGATGCAGTAACGACCGAGGATTGGGCAAAATGTGGCGAACATTGTAATAAAATTTAGGAAGAAGATTTGACGAAGGAGGGTTTAAGAGATGAAATTTTGGAGCCTATTATTATTACAATTAATCCCGACGATTGTTCAACAGACGAAGACGATGATGACGACGAATTATTTTGATACTATTTGTGTAAATATTAATTATTATATATAAGTTATTAATACGATTAATTTTAAGTACTATTGTTATTACTAAACATTACAAATAAAAAAATAAGTTAATTATTTACAATACGTCGTTTAAAATTATTTTACGCGCGAAAACAAACTGAGTAGCCCTGACGAAAAACAGCCACTTGGCGCGCGATGATCGCGGCTCACTTTTCGCCTCGCGTACTATAATAACAACGTCTGTTATCATAGAGTAATTTCGATTATCTATTGAATTTTGCGGTCGACATCCACGCCATCTAGTTTTCACTAGAGTTGTAAGAAGGGTAGAATGGCGTTCAATTTTGCTCCAATCTGATAATCATAATACCTGCATAATGCCGTCTCTATAGTTTTATTACTCTATGATTTAAACCCTTAAATTATACTTTATTTATCCAGTTTTTTACAATATTACAGGATTAGCAAAAAAACTAATGAATAATTAATAATTAAAAAATTGATAAAAATATATACATATATAGAAAAAACCATACCAACAGAGTTAAGCTATTTAATTTCCCATCAAATTTCAACTCTGGGTAATTTGATATCCAGGTTTTAATTTTTGACGACAGACTAGACCCAATTTTGGCATTTTAAAAATTTGTTTATACTTCTTTACGTAAATTATTCGTAATGAAACTATCATGACACTAACTGATTCAAGAAACACTCAATCAACCACAAAGTCAGACAGAATACTAAAGTTCTAATGGCCGGGTATTCAAAATTATTATCTAACTAGTGGCTGCTGTCATTTATTTTTACCACGAAACACTAATAAATTGATGTTATTCTAAGAACATTAGCAGCTTGTGTTCACTTTTTCCTTTTGTATAGTTGAAAACTGAAATAAACAAATATTTTCTATAATTTTATATACTTACCTGGCTACCTATATACATATATATATTATCTAGTTTAATTTAAAAAATGCAGAATATGCAATTTCATGCAACGAAAATCAAAATCGTGCAATTTAGAATAAAAAGTGCAAAACGTGCAATTTCGTGCAAAATAAAACTTTGTTAAATTAATCTACTTCTCATGATTCAGATTTATAACTTGTTTTTATATGTTTTAAAGCAAAGGAAAAAAAGTTGCAATTGCACGAGAATCCGGTCTCTAGTTATAACTTATAAGCTCTAACGATGATTATATGGTATTATACCTAATATGGATATGGTAGATATAATACAATTTTTCAACTTATTTCACTCTTTGTGATAGTAATATAGTTTTATTTATTTATTCAATAAAGAGACGTAAGTCTTTAAACATAACTATAAATATATGTACCATTTGGGTGTGATTTTCTGTCTAAAAAATTAATTATAAAAACTTTTGGATCAGCATTTCTACACGAAAAAGTGTTTCTAGAAGGAGAAAAACATCATTGAAAAATCATTAGATTTATAATTTGATTAGAACGTCATTGAATATTTATATTTTAATTTAATTTAAAATTCAATATTCTTAAAGTTATTCATACTAAATTAAATTGAATTTGTACCTATTTGATATTGATAATATTATAATATAGTTTTATAGTAATAAAATATTCTTATATATCATTTTTATATGTGAAAAACTGTATGATTGTGGTTAAAATGTGATTATACATTTTGTGTTTTGTACAGTGATTGTACACATTGCTATTGTGATTTAAACTGTACAAATGTACAATGTACCTAATTATTCTACAATTTATCTACGTATTTTACCTATTTAGGTATCACTGCTTGCGATGTGTATAAAAATCACTGTAGGTAGGGGAACAGGGGGCTAAGTGTTACACGGGGCAATGTGTTACAATAGCCGTAATTTTTTGTACGATGTTGGTAACACTGTAATTTTTTGACCAAATTATCGGCTTCCATGATGGTCAATTAGATATTGATAAGCCAACTCGAACACAAATAAATACGAATGGATCATTGCAGGAAAAATTTTTTTATGATCCATGATGTCAAAAATGTCCACCAGAGCGTGTCACGTCTAGTCATGAAATTATTATCATCTTATCAGTGATAATTGATTATTTTATTTTTGATATTGTTTTATACTTATTAGTTATTATACGCAATTAAAATGTTACTGTGGAATGTGGAATGTATGTATATTTTTTATGTAATTAGTCGTGGAACAAATTAATTAATTCTATCAACTTAATCGTCATGTTGAATTTGTCATATTCATGTCAAATATAGATTCATAAAAAATAATAAATAAATAATAAAATAATAAATGTTAAAATAATTCTAAAAATTAAAATTTTCAAGTTTCTAGCTTCAATACTTTTCGATTTATGACTAAATACCTAAAATCTGAACAGTGAAAATCTCGTTTACGGCGGATTTTTACCGATTTTACCGTTTTTACTCAGTTTTTCGATCGTTATTCTTGATTGCTGGAAAAACTATGGAGATTTTGGAAAAATGACCTCTCTAAAGTACCATCTCAGTTTAATTTCAAATCTAAAGAGTTGCTGGATGAAACTTTTGGACAAGGATTTCTATACGAAAAAGTGTTTACAGAAAAAAAATAAATAAAAAAAAAATAAAAAAAATAAATAAATAAATAAACATCATTGTAAAACCATAAGATCCTTCGCTTCACTCAGAATCTAAAATTAATACTTTCAGCCAAATTCATAACCTGAACAAACATTTAATGAGGAACCATACTTCCCAGTAGTGACTGAAAAATTGATAAAGAAATAGTATTATTAAAATATTAAACATGATCACAGTTACATCATAACTAAAAACCAATTCTTTAAACTAAATCACCAAAACACCATAAGTTATTAGTGATTGTTAAGATATAAAATATAATTATACATTAATGTACCTTCTATAGAATTAAAATTTAACAACTTTGACTCAACATTAATATTATGTATTTTTAAGTGTACAATTAATCTTGCCATAGATGCAAATGATTCTGTGCAATTTGTATAAGAACAAAACATTTTACTTAGCTGACCATATAAATGTGTTTTTGTGTGTTTTATTATATCGCACTTTAAATTAAATGATGCATCGCAGTCATTACAATGATACAATTTTTTTTTAATTTTTGGTGTATTTTTATGTTTTAGTCGTAGATGCTTATTTAAACCAGAAATTGAATTGTATTTAGCATCACATAATTTGCAATTAAACATGTTGAATTGTTCTTTAGGTATAATTTAATAAATACAAAATAATAATAATAAATTCATAACAATTAACACTTAATAGTTAATAGTTAATCATGAATTGCAATATATTATCACAGAATAAATAAATGTGGTGACCCACAGCAATAACCACAACCGCGGTATCAGCGCCAGCCGCGCGAGCTGCGCGCGCCCACTCCTTTTTTACTTTTTTGTTTACTACCGCCATGACGCGACCATGGCCGACCGACGAGACTCACCACGTTTTTCATTTTACTTGTACCTTATTTTAATTTAATGTCGATTCTTTTGTCTGTTTGTAATATAAACAAGTTATGCCTATTTAAAATAGTGTTATTTTCTTTTGTTTTAATTTGGTACTTTAACCATTTTTGATAACCCGTGCGAACTGACACACGATCGGGAACGCTAAATAAATAATGATATTATTATCATTAATCGTGATTATCAATGATAAGATGATAAGAATTCCAATCAGACTCACTCTGGTGGACATTTTTGACATCATGGATCATAAAAAAATTTTTCCTGCAATGATCCATTCGTAAATAAATAGAAACAGTTATTACACAAAACATGAATTTTGATTAAAAAAAAAATAATTTTACGTCCAAGACTTGTTAAGTAATTTCCGTCAAATTGTCACATAAGGTAATTTTTTTAACTAATTTTCTTACACAATGTCTACTAAATGAAATTATGTTGGAATTTCTTTTGTATGTAAAATATTCAATGTGTTAAAACTAAAACAACTTAAAATGGCCGAACGGGGCCAATTGTTACGGGGTAAACTGTTATACCATTTGATGTAACAGTTAACCCCGACAACAGTTTATAATCATAAAACCGTGCCTATTTATATTTTGTTTTATATTTATAAGTGATTATTATGGTAAGAAATTACAAAAGAAAAACTAGTTTTGGTACAACACCACAAGTTATCTATGATAAAGCAGTGCAAGAAGTAATTGATGGTAAAATGAGCCTCCGTTATGCCGCTAAAAAACATAATGTAAATGTCATGACATTACAACGTTATAAAAAAAAAATAACAGATCCTAGTATGTTCATTATATTATATTAAATTTATTTTTCATTTAACTAAATGTAGTTATTTGGTATATTTTTTAGATTCTGAACGAAGTGAAGAATGTATTGATTTTACTATGATGTGTGTTTTTTTTTTTTTTTTTTGTTTTTTTTTTTGTTTTTGTGTCTGTGTACACCATAACTACTCGAAATAATGCTTCAATTTTGAACTTCAGGGTATGTTTTCGGTGGCAAAACGAATATCGGAGGTACCTTAGAGAGGTCACAAGTGAAAATTCCCAAAAGTTTTCAAATGCCACGGGAAAAACAAACAAAAAATGAGGAAAAACCGGTACTTTTTGTGCAAAACCCGTTTTCGACGAAATCGATTTTTTTATTTAGCCGTTACTCAAAAACCAAAAATTGTAGATACTTGAAATTTTCACCAAATGTTTATATTGAAATCATCTATACGTGGTAAAATTTTTGAACACTTTTGACTTTTATTGAGCTAATTATAGACAATTGAAATTTTCAATTTTTTTAAGTATTTTTTTTTAAAATAACGATAAAATTTTTTTTTTTTGCCAGAAAATCTTGAAAATTTAATACAAGGTTTCTTATAAGTTGTTCCATAACTGATAAAAAAAAATCCAAAATCGTAAGTCACAATTTTTTTTTATAAGTGCTCAAAGTTCCAATTTATACGAAATATGTAAAAATTGCGAAAATTTGCAAATAATTTTGTTGTTGAAAAATCGTAAAATTTTTTTCTTTTATAACTAAGTTTTGAAAATTTGGTACAAGGTTTTTCATTAGTTTTTCTTCAATTATCTGCAAAAAAAACTCTACCGGATTCAGACAAAAAAATTTTATGAGTGTTTGAAATTTAAATTTTTACAAAAACACGTTAAACAACGGTTTAGCCTCAAACGATTTTTGCTATTTGTTTTTTTTTCAAAAAGTATAAGTTTTAGAAACTTGAAAATTTTATCAGTTGTTTATATTGGCATTTTCTTTATATAATTTTATTTTCAAAAGATTTCACTCATTTTTAATCAATTTATAGGCATTTGAAATATTCGATTTTTTTTAATTTTTTTTTTATAAATGTTGATAAAAAAAATGTAGCTCGGACGAAATACTTGAAAATTTAATAGAAGGGTCCACATAAGTTGTTCTAACTCCCATTCAAAAATTATAAAAATACATAGGCACAAAATTTTTTTATAAGCGTTTATAAGTGCTAATATTGACAAAATTCGTCAAAATCATGTATATTTGCTATGTATTTTGCAGTTGAAAATTCATAAAATTTTAAGTATTCAAAACTAAGAATTGTAAATTCGGTACAAAGTTTGAAATACGTTTTCCTTCAATTATCTGTAAAAAAATTTGCACTGGAATAAAATCAAAAATTTTTATGAGTGTTTGAAATTACAATTTTTTCACATAATCGCGTAAAATAACAATTTAGGCATCATTGATTTTTGATATTTGTTCTTATTCAAAAAGTATAGGTCGTAGAAACTTAAAACTTTTACAAAATGTTTAAATAGGCATTTTCTTTACATAGTTGTATTTTCAAAATATTTCGTTTATTTTTGAGCTATTTATAGGCATTTGAATAATTCGATTTTTCTTAGATTTTTTTTTATAAAAGTCGATAACAATTTTTTGGCCCTACCAAATCGCTTGAAAATGTAATAGAAGGTTTTGAATAAGTTGATCTAAGAGTGATTCAAAAATTATTCAAATACATAGGCACAATTTTTTTTTATAAGCAGTTGAAGTTCAAAAATCGACAAAATTTGTCAAAATCACGAATATTTGCAAATTATTTTGTAGTTGAAAATGTATAAAAATTTTTGTATTCAAAGATAAGAAATGAAAATTTAATACAAGATTGTTAATAAATTTTGCTTACGATAAGTATAAAAATACCGCGATACGTTAAATTAAAAAAAAATTTGAATGATTGTCTGAATCTATAATTTTTACAAAATCAAAAATTGACGCGTTGAATAACGATTTACTATAAAAATATTATAGAATTTTGTTATTCTTCATAAGTATTAGCCGTACAAACTTTAAACTTTCTCCAAATGTTAATTTTGGCATCATCTATTCGTGGTATAATTGTTGAAAAGTTTTTAGCTATTTTTAAGACTATTTATCTTATTATTTTTTCTGAAATGTGAATAAAAATGTAATACAAGGTTCTTATGAAAGTTGTACTTACTGGTATAAAAAAAAATTCAAAGCAAAAGTCAAAATTTTTTGTGTAAAAATCGTAAAAATTTGAAGTTATTAGATTCTGAACGAAGTGAATTTTACAGTTGAAAATTCATAACATTTTAAGAATTGAAAGATAATAAAGAAATGAGTACATGGATTTCCATAACTTTTCCTTTAATTATCTGTAAAAAAACCTCTACCGGAATATTATCAATTTTTATGTGTGTTTGAAATTAAATTTTTTACGCGATTGCGTAAAATCACAATTCACTGTGTCTAAAGGTGCCTAGTTATCACTTCATAATAAAAAGTAATAGTATTTTCAGTGTTATTCTTGGGAACGTTTACCTACAGCGGCAAGAACATTGTTGTTAGGAAGTAAAGTCTTTTAGAGTTTAAAAACTTAAAACTCCACTACATGACTTCTGTGCTAATCTAGTTTGATTTAAAAAAAAAAATAAATAAAGGCAAAAGCTTTATGTTTCAGTGTATAAAAATATTTAATTTTATTTATATGTTAAAAAAATCACAGATTTAACAATTATATCAGCACATGTATAATATGTGTACAAATATATTATTTATATATATATACAGATTTATAAAATAGTGTCATTCACAGATTGTGATAAAAACGAAAAATGTAATGTAGTGAGTACACCAATGTCTGGTGATGTACAAGGAGTGATTGCGTTCCAATATATTTGCCATTTTAAGAATATCCTGTAACATAATATCAAAATAAGTTAATATTTACATATTATGTTTTTGTATAATAATAACTTTACAAAAAAATGTCTATATTATTTTTAGTGCATTAGTCAATAAATCAATCTAATAAAATAAAATATCTATGAATGATATATATTTATAAATAATTATAACATAATCTACGAGTAAAAACTATATTATATATTATGTGGAATATTTTGTATAAAAGTGTCTGTCGAATAAGAAAACATTTAGATAAAAATAATAATTTTAATAGGTACATACAATTATATAAATTGTATACATTTTTGTATAAAATTTAATCACATTCTCAATTATAATTCACCAAGGATGTAAACGTTGACTGGAAACTTCTAAAGTGAAATGTTTATGCAATAATTCTAATCTGATCTTTTGTAATTTGATTTGATGCCAAAATATGAAAACCTTATCATATCTGTCAACAGTTGCAAATTCTAACTCTTTTGATAAATGTTTATGAATTTAACTCATTTGAATAATATGACCAAAATCGTATTTCAATTCCAATTCTTTAATCTGTATTATATTCACATTGGAAATTTGTTTGGAAAAAAAAATCAGAGCCTGAAAAAAAAGGTGAAAAGAATTGTCAAACGTTTTTAATTAATGCAATTTGGAACAACATATTATGGTTTTATTAACTTAACCATACACTTAGAAACACTATACAATAATGGTTTTGGTGTAAAAGCCATTAAAAAATGCCAAAATAAAGAAACCTCTACCTATCAAAAGTCTAGTATGCAATTGCTGACACAAGTGACACTGAATATAACATATTATTTAGGGTGCATTTAATCAATTAAAAATGAATCTATACTATTATTTACTTCAAAAGTATGACAGTTTGTGATAGATATTTGTGGCATAATGATAGTAATGATAGTGTTAAAATGTGTTTTCACACATCCAAATGAATTTTTAAACATATTAAAATATAGGCATACTTAATAAATATGAATTTACCTTATTTTAGTAATCAAATGTCCAACCTCAGCGTAGGAAAATACATTGAACTGCTTATTAAGAGGACGCCACACCCGTATGTGTTGTCTCCGTCTTACAAACGTATAACATAGCAAAATCTGTTTAGCGCGGGACAAGTTTTCTTCCTTAATATTTATATTAGAATTTTCAAAATTTCACAACGCATAGGTAAGAACTTTATCTATGTCGTAGCGTCGTTATTTTTTTGATAACATAAATATAATTAAAGTTATAAGCTTAAGAAAATACATTTATTTTTTATTTTTTCATTAAAATACTAAAAAATATTGGTTTGTGCTACCAAAAAAATAACGACGCTACGACACAGATAAAGTTCTTACCTATGCGTTGTGAAATTTTGGTAATTCTATTATAAATATTGAGGGAGAAAACTTGTCCCACGCTAAACAGATTTTGCTATGTTATACGTTTGTAAGACGGAGACAAAACATGCGGGTGTGGCGTCCTCTTAATGTTTTATAACAACCATAGGACACATCTATTAAAAGAAAAAATTATTTAATAAAGTATATTAAGTAGTAGATATATAATAATATTAAGATGTATTTACCTGATAATAATTAATAACAATGTAGGTATGGCCATGTTGAAGTGATATACTGCACTACTGCAGTAATTATTTTTACGGGCATATCTGATTTGAACACAAATAAATTCACTATTATGTACTGTCTCATTCATATAAAACAAAAAGTTTATCAAAACGAAGAAGAAAAAACATTTTCATGAACTATACAACAAAATAGGTATTAGTGTATTATGCACATATTTGTTATTTACCTGATGATGAATGATGATATCTGAATGCGTTTGTTATAACGCTGCAGTAATACCGTATAGTAGTAATGATAATTCGTACATAAAAATCAATCAGAGAAAACACTATTTTATTATAATAATATAAGGTTCGTCGAATACGGAATAACACGGAAAGAAGGATACAGCCATACAGGTAGGGGAAGGCGGGGTCAGTCCGTACGAGAGGCAAAACCGTATGATAAGGTTTTTTGAACAATAAGTCAAGATAGAAAAAAAAATATTGATGTTTATTTGTCCATGACCATTATTGTTATTGTTATCGATAACTATTAACCTCATTTTTAACAAATTACCGCTCAAATTCTTGTTATCACAAAATATGTGCAATTACTATTTTTTTTTCATACATTGTCATTAAAAACTTTTATACTTATAATTGTTTGATGTGAAAAAAAACTGCATCAAATTACGCAAAATTAAGTACAGATTATTTAATGATATAATATGGAGGAATGTTGCTTATACTTTTTAGTTAATTGCTGTTAATTTGAATACACCTACTGTGGGGCAAAACCGTTGGAGCAAAAGCGTATGCTATACGGAATTGCCCCAGCGTTTTATACGTGGCTATATTATTACGTGTTATAATTTACTTGATAACTTTATATTTTTATTAAAGATGGTTCGTAATTATGTACGTAATTATGAACCTATATTACTTCATAAAGAAATTAAAATATTGCTTTATATAATTATTTTGTTTTGTTTTAAATATTGGTAGGTAGGGACCTACCTATTTATCTTATTTTATAATATAAGTATTAAGTTTAATGTTTATTTTATTTTCATTATTTTGTTACTCACATGAATATTTAAACATGTTTGGTTTAAATGTTATTTAAAAAGTTTGTTATGTAAGGTTACAGATCGTAAAGAACTACCCTACAAAATTTTGTTCATAATGAAGTGAAAGTAATAGTTGTTAAATGAGTTTTTTTTTTTTATTCTAATGTAAAAATGCAAAATACTTAACTCAGGATTTTTAATTAGGGAGGGGGGATATTAATATGTATTGCAAAAAGTGCTTATATTATATTTCTACTATTTTAGATCATAAAACCATCCATACGGTTTTGCCCCAAGACTAATACGGGTTTACCCCACCTATGGGGCAAAATCGTATTTTTTAGTACTTTCAAAATTTGGATTTTTTTTTGAGTTTAAGTTCAGATTTTTTGTAAATGCTTCAATAATAATGAAGCTAACAATATTTGTGATATATTAACGCAATCCAATTTCAAATTTTTCAAATGTTGTAAGTTTTACAGTGCCTAGAAGTTAGTAGTACGGTTCTGCCCCGCCTTCCCCTACTAGGTACTCAGTAGTCGGTCAGTACTCACGTCGAAATAAAAATTAATAAGTAATTATTATTGTTTTTATTCGCATCGTTATAATGTGGTAATAATAACGGTTAGTGGTTACCTATATTCATTATTAACGGGATACGCGGTGTGCTAAGGGAAATCAGTGTCACCACGGATCGAGAATCGGCTGATCGGGCAACACTGTCTACCTACATTAGATTTTCGATTAGTGTAGTCACCCATGGGCCATGGCTGAAATATATAATGAAAGTCTAATATTTCAACCATGATTTTACCGTTTTAATGTTTTATTAGTAGAAGAAAAAAAGAGTACGTATATAACGCTTGTTTGCATAATGCACTTTGCTACACTAATGACATAAGTACATAACTCAAAAAACTTAATTTTACCCAAAACGAATTTGAAAATTTAATTTACAATAAAATGATGATAAATCATGTTTCATGTTAAGATTTCTTTAGAAACTTTTTTTAATAGATCAATGCTAATCACAGTAATCACACACTTAATAATTAATACCTATGCGTTCTTACCAAGCGAATAGTTTAATTTATCAACATAACTGTTGCATTCGAAACACAATGATAATAATTGGTTCTCGTTTCGTCAAGGTATGTTTATATTTTGAATATAATTGGTTTAATAATGGTTTCCGTTTGAGAATTAATTATTATTTCCATAATAAATAGTCATTTGAGTAATTAGTTTTTTTTTTCTTAACAACTGTAAGTCGTTTCGTCAGATTGAAATATACTTGGACCAATACCTTTAACATTTTAAATGCATTTTGAACACACCAACCAATAATGGGCAACTGCTGTGCCTACACATTTCAATGCAATTATACAATGTCTAGGTATTAAGAACACTGTTGTACAATTTTCGGTGAGTACTTTATATGTATATACATTGAGAGTCACTATTTGTGATACATTTATCTATGACTTTTTTAATACTGGTTTACTTACTTAACACAATTCACCTATATTTTTTTAGAAGTCCTAGTACCCTAGTGCAAATCCAACATGCATTAATGAGGATGTGGATTTAAAATAGTATACTTAATTATGTATTATGCAGGCCACCATATATGTGATTGCTACAACCTCCAAAACTCATTGACAAGCAACAAGACAATGTATCGCAGGTAAAGTTACATTACCTATATTTTATACAATGTTTTTTTTATTTTTGTTTATGAACCAAGATGTACCTATGAATGATTAAAAAAATCAAAAATGAATAACGGTCATGTAGTTATTATAAATATTATTTTTATTTTTTTAGATTCTGAACGTGTTTAAAATTCTATTAAATTTCCCCCCTCTTCATCCATGGCATTTTTTTTGTCTTGATTTGTTTCCTATAACAGAATTTAATACTAGTTTGTATTTATTATAAATTATAGTGATTATACAACAAAACTAGTTCTGCAATGCATTAGTGTAGCATTGTCATGTTTAAGGATTATAGCTTTGTTATATTTTTTTATAAATACTTGTGGTGTATCCAAGATAGTTTTTTTCTGGGGGAAAGATAATCTGTTGTATTTTAAATTACCAAAATAAAATGATGTTAACACTTTGGGGTATAATTTGGTTATGCAAACAACATATTTTACCTATGTATCAGACATTATTTAATTAAATAAATAAAAATTTATAAAATTCTTAAAAAAATTTTGGGTGGGGCTGTAGGTAGCTCTCTAGGATACGCCGCTGATAAGTATATTATATGAAAAAATGGTCTGATTAAAATTGTCTGCATGTTTATTAGTACACACTATTTCAATGCAGTTATTCCATGTGTTAATATTATTCAAATAATGATACTTCTGAATCATAAACTTACCCTACTCTTCTTTTCATTTATTTTTTCACGCAAGTCTCGCTGCTGAAATAAATAAGGTTTTATTAATTCATAAAAATTCTAAAAACCTTATGCATTATAAAAAGCACAGTGATACCTATTATATTAAACTAGTACTATAGAATGATAATTCTGATTTAATAAATGTTGATAATGCAAAACACCACTTAATAAAAAATGTTGTTGGTATTTGAATGATTTAATACGAAAATACATATAGAGCGGCAAAGATAATTATATTATATAGTTAAATTTGAATAATAAAAACAGAATCTAAAAAAAAAATTCAGATTTTTGCTTATATAAAAAAGGATGAAGTTGATTAGTTAAATAATCATTTTCAAATTGTAACAAATTAACAGACACGTAATGTACCTAATTAAGACACTGTTATTTACAATTTAAAAATTACCTTCTTCTCTTGTCTCCACCAGCATCGGCCAACATGTTTCTTTTTGCATACTTTGCACTCTTAAAAAAAATTAAATAAATTAAGGATCTGATAGTAATTACATAAATTACTCAATATACATACTAGGTTTTTTTTTATTTTTTTGTTGGGGGGGGGGAGTTCTTTTGTTTTTTTTCTTCTTTATTATTATCTAAATAAATAAAACAATTAAAAACTAAAAAAAAAAAAATTACTTTGGCATGCTTACTTTGGGTTTCTTCATTTTGTATATTATAATAGTGATTGTGCACTATGGTAGCCATCTATATAATACATAAATAACAGTTTTCAATATATTTGAATTATAAAATTGATAATATATTTTAAAGCATTCACAATCCAACATTTCAAATTATACTATTATGTATAACACATTAATTTAATTCTGTTAACAAAAGAAATAATAGATAATTACCTTAATTTTTAATGTTGTGTGATATATAAAAAATAAATGTTGAATAGAATGTAAAAGAAAAAATTTCAAATATTACCAAAAATAAAAAAAAAATTAAATAAATATAATTAAATATTAGTAGCTCCACACCAGCCACAAACCTCGACATTTTTGACTACATGTTGGTATACAAATATATACCAAATTGATAATTTATTCATTCTCCTTTATTAAACGATATGTAATGTGTAAAATTTTAAAAAAATATGTGAAGTTAAAATATCAAATTAAATTTATAAATTAGTTATGTTTTTTACTTCTTTTCTCACATTGCCTATAAGGTTCATTCACAGTAGGTCCAGTACAAACCTCTACCGTGTAAAGATTGTGGATTGTTAGTTAAAAATGATCAGAATAAACAAAATATTCAGGTTTTGATGGTTTTTTTTTAAATATATACAGAGTGTTCAAAAGTTTGGAAACGGTCATTAGACTAGTTAGGACTGATAAACAATAATGGTAAAATATTTAATCATTTCATTCATTATATCAAAATATTGTTGGATCAGTACCAATAATTGCAGTGACTGTATCCAAACTTTTGAACACCCTGTATATTAATAGCTTATTGTCATTAAAAATATACTAAATATTGACGAATTTTGACTGTGTAGATACATAAACTACAACTAAAGTAATTAAAGCAATTTATATTTATTTACTTTTATAATTATTTTTGATTATCATATATCGGCGTAGAATAAGGTATGTTGTAAATTATAATAATTGATTGATAGAAATCTAATGTTTCTCTGTTACTGGCATATTCATTATTTTTGTAGCCAAAAAATAAACCTCTAATGCACTTTTATTGGAAACCGTAATAGGTGGGTAGATGGAATTCATAGTGTACCTAAGCGTACATCGGGAATATAGAAAATTAAATTTTGTATACCAACAAAAATGTGTGTTTATTATTATAATCCTTTACAATCACGGTTATTAAAGACTTGAATTTAAAACTTAATTAAATTATTTACTGCACCTAACGAACATTTATTACATCCAACAAAAATTATTTGATTTATTCAAGATTTTCAATTTTGTATTTGTCAAAAATGTTTTTTAGACCTTAAAGTTTCATTAACGACTAATATTTTATCTAAAAAATCTTTGACGAATATGGTTATCCGTTGATAAAACATGAGGTTTTAATTGGTCAATATAAATTCATAAAACTATAGAGGGTTGAAAAAGAAGTTAACCTATCTAATTTATTTTCGATTATAAATTATAATACAATTATAGATAGATAATCTAGGTACACAAGGTTTTTTTATAAAACGAATTGTAAGTAGAACCTTCTTAGGTATATGGATTCATTAAAATATATATGTACCATACATCCAAACAAATCCATTAATCGAGTTTGGTACATTATAAATAAACAATTTAATTAATGAGGTGTACCTAATATTATTATGAACCAACAAGTTGAAAACACAATAAAGTAAATCAATAAAATACACGTTGTGATTTTATATTTTTATATAATTTTATTTTATTATTTTTAATATTATCAAGCGTTAAAAAAAAATAATACTGTGGCGTTGTTTAACAGAAGAAAGCCGGACAATGTAAAAGTATTGATATTTATAAATTATATTTAATAAATTTCGTTCAAAATAAAAGAACAGCTCTGAGGTATGGCGTTAGGTCTTACGGATCACCTCCCGTAATTACGCCACTGCACCTCTCTACCTAGCTTTTATTAAAATTATAAATTTAAGCAGTTACTCACCTGAAAAACAATGTAGGTAGACCAATGAAAATTGTGTTAAGTTTCGACCTCTCTCGTCGACCGCTAAAAACACATTAAATCAGAATTGAAAATAAAATATGAAGTCGTCGAGTTGGTGCTGATAACTATAGGCAGGGCAAGGTATATAGAAAAAACCTATTTTGATATTTTGTTGCGCGTGTCGGCAATTACTTAACTTAACGATTGCAATTTTCGTAATTTATTGTCTTTACGCTCGATATAATATTTCCAGTTTTCTATCTATGCTGTTCGACGTATGTCTATATCATAAGATGTTCGCTGTAATAAATAAGATTTTTCTTTTGACTTTTGAAATTGCAACCGTTATCTGAAGTAATTGTCTACACGCGCAACAAAATATAAAAATAGGTTTTTTCTATATACCTCACCCTACCTATAGTTATCAGCGCCAACTAGACGATTTCATATTTTATTTTCAATTTTATTTTAGGGTGTTTTCAGCTATCGACGAGAGAGGTACTTGATTTCATCCGTTTCCTATACGCATCATATACATTGTTTTCCTGGTGAGTAACTGCTTAAATTTATAATTTCAATAAAAACTAGGTACAGAGGTGCAGTGGTGTACTTACGGAAGGTGATCCGTAAGATACATCATACCTCAAAGTAGTATTTTGAACGAAATTTATTACATATAATTTATAAATATCAATATTTTTGTATTGTCCGGCCTTTCCTGTGTTAAACAATGCCGGATGCCAATGACCATTTTAGTGGATCTCGCATAATTGTTAATGGGCGAATGTAAGTTCCCACACGAGATATAGCAGGTAAAAACTACCTCTAGGTATGCACACGAAAAAAAAATACAAATTTCTTTCCCACTTTTTTCAGACTTATGACTGACAACTTAGTTGGTATGGTTAAAATTTGTTTGTTCTTAGATTTGGTACAAATGTCTAATCCAATTTTTAATCGAATCCAGTCTGTATATAATTTTAAGTCTATATGTTGTACGTTGTAGGTATGTATGATTTATAAAATATTAATTATAATAATACTTAAAATTACATTTTATATGGCTAATTATGGAAGCTCAAACACTTAACATAGTCATATTGTGTTGTTATTTTTAGATTCTGAACGAAGTGTTTTTAAGTTGTTGGTATTTTTTGTTATTAATATAATTTTGTTTTTCTTCTTTTCTTTTACTTATTTTTTGAGGTATATAGTAAGATGATGTTTTAGATTCTGAACGAAGTGAAGAATGTATTGATTTTACTATGATGTGTGTTTTTTTTTTTTTTTTTTTTTTTTTTTTTTTTTTTTTTGTGTCTGTGTACACCATAACTACTCGAAATAATGCTTCAATTTTGAACTTCAGGGTATGTTTTCGGTGGCAAAACGAATATCGGAGGTACCTTAGAGAGGTCACAAGTGAAAATTCCCAAAAGTTTTCAAATGCCACGGGAAAAACAAACAAAAAATGAGGAAAAACCGGTACTTTTTGTGCAAAACCCGTTTTCGACGAAATCGATTTTTTTATTTAGCCGTTACTCAAAAACCAAAAATTGTAGATACTTGAAATTTTCACCAAATGTTTATATTGAAATCATCTATACGTGGTAAAATTTTTGAACACTTTTGACTTTTATTGAGCTAATTATAGACAATTGAAATTTTCAATTTTTTTAAGTATTTTTTTTTAAAATAACGATAAAATTTTTTTTTTTTGCCAGAAAATCTTGAAAATTTAATACAAGGTTTCTTATAAGTTGTTCCATAACTGATAAAAAAAAATCCAAAATCGTAAGTCACAATTTTTTTTTATAAGTGCTCAAAGTTCCAATTTATACGAAATATGTAAAAATTGCGAAAATTTGCAAATAATTTTGTTGTTGAAAAATCGTAAAATTTTTTTCTTTTATAACTAAGTTTTGAAAATTTGGTACAAGGTTTTTCATTAGTTTTTCTTCAATTATCTGCAAAAAAAACTCTACCGGATTCAGACAAAAAAATTTTATGAGTGTTTGAAATTTAAATTTTTACAAAAACACGTTAAACAACGGTTTAGCCTCAAACGATTTTTGCTAATTGTTTTTTTTTTCAAAAAGTATAAGTTGTAGAAACTTGAAAATTTTATCAGTTGTTTATATTGGCATTTTCTTTATATAATTTTATTTTCAAAAGATTTCACTCATTTTTAATCAATTTATAGGCATTTGAAATATTCGATTTTTTTTATTTTTTTTTTTATAAATGTTGATAAAAAAAATGTAGCTCGGACGAAATACTTGAAAATTTAATAGAAGGGTCCACATAAGTTGTTCTAACTCCCATTCAAAAATTATAAAAATACATAGGCACAAAATTTTTTTATAAGCGTTTATAAGTGCTAATATTGACAAAATTCGTCAAAATCATGTATATTTGCTATGTATTTTGCAGTTGAAAATTCATAAAATTTTAAGTATTCAAAACTAAGAATTGTAAATTCGGTACAAAGTTTGACATACGTTTTCCTTCAATTATCTGTAAAAAATTTGCACTGGAATAAAATCAAAAATTTTTATGAGTGTTTGAAATTACAATTTTTTCACATAATCGCGTAAAATAACAATTTAGGCATCATTGATTTTTGATATTTGTTCTTATTCAAAAAGTATAGGTCGTAGAAACTTAAAACTTTTACAAAATGTTTAAATAGGCATTTTCTTTACATAGTTGTATTTTCAAAATATTTCGTTTATTTTTTAGCTATTTATAGGCATTTGAATAATTCGATTTTTCTTAGATTTTTTTTTATAAAAGTCGATAACAATTTTTTGGCCCTACCAAATCGCTTGAAAATTTAATAGAAGGTTTTGAATAAGTTGATCTAAGAGTGATTCAAAAATTATTCAAATACATAGGCACAATTTTTTTTTATAAGCAGTTGAAGTTCAAAAATCGACAAAATTTGTCAAAATCACGAATATTTGCAAATTATTTTGTAGTTGAAAATGTATAAAAATTTTTGTATTCAAAGATAAGAAATGAAAATATTATGTAATATCACAGCTGATAAAGATAATTAAATAGATTAAGTTTATTATAATATAATCAGTAGCTGACAGCTGTTCTATACAAAATATTGGTAGATTGTAAACACAAGGTGTATAACGTACCTTTACATGGTTGAATAGAACGTTACTAACTTCCAATTTCCAGTTATTTTAATGTGTGTATCAGTTCCATAAACATGCGGATTTTATATATTATTTTAATTATTAATATTTAAATAGACATAGCCACGGAGCATTCAGCATATATGGACGGCGGGGTCGGGTGGTGCCGTCACGATAGTGCATTTAGGCAAATAATATGGTATTTACCTACGCCCTATCTATGCACATCCTGGTTTGTCCAATGCTCACGAGCAGAAGTCACATGAATAGACAAATGTAAATTTAACCCAATCTAGGATATTAAAATAAAATATATATTACAATTTAAGGCTGACATCTTCATCTTCGTTCAGAATCGTTTTTTTTTTTATAATATAAAATAATTCCAAAATCTATCCAATAATGCCTAATCTAGCAATGCATCTCGTGTATCCCACCCAACTACTGTATCCTGTACTTAACTTACAATGATTTATCATTGCATTCAAATGTAAAGTACCATACAACTAAACTATCGTAAACCAGGTGATCCCATGATAGAAAGTGCTATACACTCCTCACCATTATCTTGTCCGAGGAGCGAAGCGACGAAGGACGAACTTCCACCACCATTATCTTATCGGCTTTTTTTAGATTTAAAACTACCTGCTACAATTGGCTGGACAAAAAAAACAGTATTTTCGACCGAACAAGAAGTAGAATTATCGGCGTATGTGAAACAGTCGTCTCGAATATATTTTGGGCTTACTGGTTGTGATCTAAGAAATTTGGCTTTTCAATATGGACAAGTAAATAATTGCAAAATGCCTAGTAATTGGTATGATAATCTATGTGCTGGTGAAGATTGGTTGTATTCATTTTTGAAAAGAAATAATGATTTATCAGTGAGGACACCTCAAGCTACAAGTCTAAGTAGAGCCACAAGCTTTAACAAACATAATGTTAAACAGTTTTTTGATAACTTATGTTCATTATATGATCGTTTTAAGTTTGAACCACATAATATATATAATGTTGACGAGACAGGAGTTACAACTGTACACAGGCCAGCTAAAGTTATAGCTGTCAAAGGGATAAAACAAGTGGGTTCAATAACATCAGGGGAAAGAGGCACACTAGTAACGGTAGCTTTAGCTGTAAGTGCCATAGGAAACACAGTGCCCCCAATGTTAATTTTCCCTAGAAAGAAAATGAAACCGTGGTTTTAACAAATGCCCCAGTTGGATCTGTAGGTAGTTCAAACCAATCAGGGTGGATGACTGGAGATGATTTTTTAATCTTCATCAAACATTTTGCCAAAAATGTAAAACCATCTATTGAGAAACCAGTTCTTTTACTCTTGGATAACCACGATTCTCATTTAAACATTGAAGTGCTAAATTTTTGTAAATTCAATGGTACAGTATTATTATCCTTCCCTCCTCATTGCTCCCATAAGCTGTAACCATTGGATCGATCTGTCTTTAGGTCATTTAAAACGTATACTCATAAGTTCAGTGATTCTTGGATGCGCACTAACCATGGGAGACCAATGACTATTTACGATATACCATTTATTGTCAAACAGGCATTACCAATGGCTGCTACAATGTCCAACATTCAATCTGGGTTTAAAGTATCAGGAATATGGCCTTACAATCCAGATATATTTACTGAGGAAGAGTTCATGCCAAGCTATGTAACTGATCGACCACAGGAAATGAATGACGGTTCACAAGATGTTTCTTATGATGTTACTAATAATATAAACATTGAAAATAATGCAGTCGATCGACCACAAGAAGTGAATGACGGTTCACAAGATGTTTCTTATGATGTAACTAATAATAATAAAACTAATGAAAATAATAACAATAATATTGATCAGCCAATTGAACCTCCTATCACTTCAGAATTGGTTCAGAATAAAATATCTGACAATCATGTGTCACCTGAACTAATTCGACCATTTCCAAAAGCTGGTGCTCGTAAAATGGATGGTAAACGTCAGGTGAGAAAAAGGAAATCGACTATTTTAACAGATACTCCTGAAAAGGAAAAAATTCAAAATGAGCATAATATAAGACAAGAAAAGAAAAACAAAATAGCAATAAAATATCCAAAAAAAGTAAAAGCATGTAAAAAACTGAAACTTGTTAAGTCACACACTACAGTAGATGCAGAAGATGAAGAAATGGAAACATTTTGTCTAATGTGTAGTGGGCCATATTCACAGTCGAGAAAGTCAGAAAAAGATTGGGTACAGTGTTTACAATGCAAGCTCTGGGCTCATGTAGCTTGCACGACCAAAAAAAATCTTGACACTTTTACTTGTGCCATGTGTTCAATGGACTAATTTTTTTTTACAATAATTTAAATGGTGTCAATTAATTATTTTTAATAACCAAAGAAGGTGTGTCTAATAGACTGATTTTATTTTTAATAATTATGAATATTTAAACTAGTATGTTTTATTCACCAAAGAAAGTGTTTCTAATGGACTGATTATGTTTTTAATTAATAATTTACCTAATTTAATAATTAAGTTTACTTAAGAGTTAATGTGATATAAATTCTAGTATCTAGTTGTTGTTATTATATTTATTTCTGTTTAGGTTGTTTCAGTTTTCTAATAAAATGTTGACACATGTTTAATAATTTATTTGCCTAAGAAAGGTAGTTTGAAAAATGTATTTTGAAATAAAGGTATATTATACAATATATATTATATACATGTATATTTACAATGTTAATAATATTTTTATGCACAGAAAATGTATTTGATTAAAAAAAAAGTTTTAATTTACAATAGTTTGTATCGTTCTATTTAGTCATTATAAATTATTTGTATCAATTTACCCCGGGTGCTGCAACACATCGCCCCACCATGGGGTAATGTGTTACATTATTTTTTTTTTTTTAAGAATTTTTTTCATATATAAAAATATTTTCTAAGTTTTCAATGTCCCGTGACTTTAATCATTATACATATATTTAACTGAAACAGAAAAAAAGTGACATTTTTTTGTACTGGTTCTGAGTAAAATCAATAATGACCAAAAGTGTATCATTTAGCCCCCTGTTCCCCTACGTCTGTACCTACATATATATTATAAAATGTACACGTAGTATGCAATATATTATATAGTGATTTATTATGTAGTGATGAATTTGAAAAAAATTATCCAACGGGTGAGACAAGTATAGGTACCTATTTTAGCCATAAATTGGCACAATTATAACTAACACCAAATTTCCTCTGCTCACAACTGAAACACAACTCGTGTTATGTCAGTATTCCGCCAACGCTGGCACAACTTCGACAAATATTGACTGGCCCTTACTCACAATTGAAACACAGCCCGTGGTAAGCCAGTATTCCGCCAATGTTGACTATAGACGTAAATAGGGGGGGGGGCTTGGGTGGGCTTAACCCACCCTTCAGCTTCTCAAGCCCACCTAAAATGAAATATTGATTGGAAACAAGCAAATACCTAATTTAAATAATACATTTTTTTTTTACTTATATCACAATAGAACTAATCGTCAATCATGTGCACGATTTAAGATATCTTATAATAAATAATTATCTTAGATAATAAAAAATATTATATTATTAGATAATAAATAAATATTATCTTAGATACTTAAATCAATGATAGTAGTAGTATTACACCTACTATCCATTACTGCCTACCTATGTTAAATCGTGATCATGTGTGTCACGAAAAAAAAGTTGTAATAAATATCGAATATTGTGATAATGGTGTGGAACAAGTTACGGCTGGAGCTTGTGGGGCAGTAATGGATAGTAGGTGTAATACTACTACTATCATTGATTTAAGTAAAATTATTTTATAAATAGACATATGCCAGTATTTTCCATGTTCTGAAGAATATAAGGTTATCATTATGATTTTGTAGCCCATGTCATATGTGTTCTATTTTCATTTGCTCTTTCTAAAGTGTATTACCATATCATTTAATTTAGTAAGTGATTAAATGTATTGATTTGTTTTATTGTTTTTGTAATTTCAAATAAATTCTTAGTTTACAAATTTTCAATTATTGCACGATCATTATGTTTAGCATATTTAATAATAAAAAACAATTTGAAAAAGAAAAATGCAATCGCATTGTTGGTAAAATGAGTGTTAACCCTACAAAACCAGAAAAAGTATTATTGGAATCAAATTCGCAAACGGTAATTTTTTCATTTACAATTGAAAAATGTTGAGTGTAGGTATATTATTTACTCATCTCAATTAAATCCATAACTAGATGCATATGAATCCAGTTGTTCCTCAAGCAAATGATTTAGATCCAGATGATCCTGATATTTATGGTACTAATAATCATGAAATAAATGAAAGCTCAATTCAAGACTTAAGATGTATAGAACCAAGTATGGTAAAAGATTTAGGTGACTTGAATACAGGTCTTGCACAACCTATTTTGTCAGTAAGTCTAAATATAATAAACATTATTGTAATAATTATTATCTATATTTGTTAAAGTAATTTCTTATTGAAAATTTTTTTAAAATTATATGTTCTCGTTAGAGAGTACTGTAGAATAGCCTAATAAACAGTATGTATAATAAGTCAAATTTACTTGACATATTTGTTATCTATGAACTTTATTACGTTCACCACTTTTCAGGCATATCCTATATTCCTATGTCAGTGTTTGGCAAACAAAAACGATCATTAAACTCAAAGTACTACAACGAGTATAACTGGCTAGAGTATAGTATCGAAAAAAATGCTGTTTTTTGTTATTGCTGTAGAGCATAGGTTCTTAACCTTTTTTAGATCGTGGACCCCTTTCGAGTAAAAGGTATAATCACGGACCCCCCCTCTTAAAAAAAACAATTTAGTTTTTCATTTTAATAACTTTTAATGATAATACAAAAACTTTAAGTTACATACGTACATAGTTATTTGTAAGTAGTTATATTGAAAAGTAAAAAAAAGTTTACGGTTGAAATTTAAAATATACAAAATAAATAAAATAATTTCATGCATAAATTTAATTTTGGGTAGTTTTGAAAAAAACAAAAAACGCAAATCAGCCCGTGGACCCCCGGGTAACCATCTACGGACCCCTTAGGGGTCCATGGACCACCGGTTAAGAACCCCTGCTGTAGAGTATTTGGATGTGATTCTAAAGATCATGTATTTACTAAAAACGGATATACTGATTGGAAAAGAGTAATAAATTATACATTATTATAATATAAATATTGTTTGATGAAAATTGCTTTTAACCTACCTATTATTTTATTTGACAGTTAGGAGGTAAAAATTCTAAATGCTCTAAGCTTAAGGCACATGCTGCTACAAAATCACATTTGATTAATATTTCCAAAATGGACGGATATAGTGCTAGAAAAAAAATTGGTAGTATTGTGTGTCAATTATCAAATGCACACAAAGAATTTGTTGAAAAAAATAGAAGTTATTTGAAAACACTCATAGATATGATATTGTACTTGGGAAGACAAGGAATTGCATTCCGTGGACATTTTGAGGATAAAGATTCATTAAACCGAGGTAAATTTTTAATTACATTTGATACAACTACTGTTTTATTACATTGTGTTTTTATTTTAAAATTTATTTTAGGAAATTTTATTGAACTTTGTAAAATGATGAGTAAATACGTTCCCGACTTTCATCAAATATTTAATAAGGAAAGAAATTATACAAGTGCATTAGTTCAAAATGAACTAGTTGAAATTTGTGCAGAAAATGTTCGTAGTATGATTAGAGCTGAAGTAAAAAAAGCTGGTCATTTTTCAATTATGTGTGATGAAGCTAGGTAATAAAACTTATTATCATCATAGTTAGACCATTATTTATCATTTTAATTGTTTTTGCTCATTCATATTTTTAAGGTGTCATAAGCAGGAACATATGTCTCTTTGAATTATATATGCCATTGATTTTAATGTATACGAACGTGTTTTGGGATTCATTAATGTATCTGAAAATCAGAATGCTATTTCACTTGTAGATGCTATCTGGTTGTAAAGGCGGAGTACAAACTTTACTTAGAGAACACCATACAAATGCTATTTACATCCATTGTATGGCACACCGTTTAAACCTTGTCGTAGTTGATATGTGCAAACATGTAAAGGTACCTGTATTATATTATTAAAATTATATGTACTATTAATCAAAATTATATTTGGTATCACAATTATTTTATTAACATTATGATTCATGAGTAATTGTATTTAAAGTACTATTAAAAACAATGTTTTGGTTAATAGGTAGCTGGAATTTGAATACACATTATTTAATAGGATTTATAAAATTTAAACACATTTTCAGTATTCTAAACACGTGTTTAATGGGTTGGAGGCTATTTATGTTCATTTTTCAACCCCATCAAAGAATAAGAAACTTCAAGACATGCAAACAAATTTACAAATTAACAAGGTTACATTATCAAGTATAAGTGATACCCGTTGGGTTTGTAGGCATACAAATTGCAAAGCTCTAATAGTTAATTATACATCAATTGTCAATGTTTTGAAACAAGAAATAAATGAAAACAATGACCGCAATGTGACTACAGCTATAGGTAAATAATTTATAATTCTTGGTACTTATAAAATGTTTAATTTGGATTATATATTTAATATGGAACTTTTTATTTTTATTTTAGGTATCTTAGCTACTCTTCTAAAAGGAGAATTTGTTGTTCATTTACATATGATGCACTTTGTATTGAATATTATAAACATTTTAAGTAATAAACTGCAAATGAAAACAGCAACTTTAGGCCAAGCTGCTAACACAATTGAGGGAGTTATTCAAACGTTTGAAAAAAGTCGAAATGCTGAATCTTTTTTAGACTTGTGGGAATCTATTGAAGAATTTTCAAAAAAACATAATATCAATCTAATCTTAGCAAACAATAAAGATATTGAAAGTAGTATGTCTTGTATCATAATTATTATTGATTATTTTATTTACTAAAGATAAAAATGTAATAATATTTTTTTCAGATTCAAAAAGAAAGAGAAAAGAACCAAGCTCCTTAAGTAATTTTGTAGTAACAACTAAAACAGGTGCGGAAGATAATCAAAATGTAATTGAAGGTGTAAGAACTGTCAAAGATTATTGGATGTGTCGTATACTCCGATCGAATCGAAAGTATACAACACAAAACACACACAATAAATTAAGTATAAACTTGAAAATAGCACGTGTTCTTCATATGGTGGTCGAGTCACACGACCACCACAGAAGACCATATATTTTTCGGTCTCCTCTCTTTTTATAATATAACTTAATCTCATTAAAAAATATTTTTGCTTACGTGTATAAATATAAAATAATGCTTACATGCTAATTTATAGTGTTTACTGACTATTGTCTATTTCACAATCAATTTCTTAAATACTACGTATTTCAAAATTTGTTGTGTCTTATATTTCTTATGAACTAAATTATTATTTCTATTGCATAATACTACAGTCCCGTTGTTACAAAAAAAATATGACCTTATATTTTTAAGTTACTTGGTCATTTACAATAATTTTGAAAATATTCATTTTTATTGTTAACATACCTACATAATAGGTAGATACGTGTGTTTGTGATATAACAGTAGATATTACAGTTAAGCGGTTGAAAGCAATAAACTGAGACAGACATTTAAGAAATAGTTACAATATAGAAATAGTAAGTCAATGAAGTAAAATACTAGCTTAAAACACTAGCTGAAACAACAAAAGTGTATATAACATATAAGGACAACAAAAAAAAAGGTACATTAATTATTTTATTCATATATAGTTGAAATATCATTTAATATAATGATATCTTATGTTTTTTCTTTTAAAATTCACACTGATTTTTGTTTTGTTTGTTTTTTTTTTTACATTTTAAGTATTAACATATACCATCACTTAAATCTACTATAATTTATATAAATTGAAAATAACACTCTTATGCAGGTGTTGCAATTAATTCATCTATTATATAATACTTTGTTAACAAGCGTATATTTTTGTTTAATTGATATAACATAATAGACATTCATCAAAGTGATATTGTAAAAGAAGTGGCAAATTACAATCGAATAGGAAAGTATGGAATCCGTCATAACTTTGAATAACGAGTCGTACAAAAATAGATTATAACGTAGAAAAAAAAATTGTATATAAAAATTTCACATACAAGTTAATTAGTTGTGATTTTTACACAACAGTAACTAGAAATCAATTATTTGAAAGCATTTTATAATTTCTTAAAAGTAACATAATTTATAACAGTGTTTGAATTTACAAATAGTTAAATTAGTTCGAATGTATGTAAGTGTATTGTGTATTCGGTGTATCGGTAATGGACGATGGACGATGATTTTTGTATCGCATGATCTATTATTTCGTCACATGCATTTAATCATAATACAATTATTATCAATGCAAAATATATGCAATTTTTACATAAATACATATTTGATAAATAAAACTATATAACCAAAATCAACCATAGGGTAAAAGGTAAATATATGATAACGTGATTAAAATTTAAAAAAAAAACAAGATTTTTCAAAATAAGTTAAATTGTACAATATTATTGTATACAAATAATAAAAAGTTGGTAAAGATGTAAAAGTAAGGCGTTATTTAAAGGTTATAGAATATATTACTTTTAATAGCAATTCGCTTACACACCAAAATTTTAACAATCAATTGGACTAATTATAGTTTCATATTGAATAAGAAATATGTTGCAACAACAACAAAAACAAATGAATATAATAATAACATTTTTGTTATGTTTTAAAATTTAACATTACGGAAGTATAAACATTAATAATGAAAACAATGAACACACAAAAGCAATTTGGCAATTTAGAACAAAAAACAGAATATCTATATTATGCAGTTTTAATTATTAGGTCAATAATAATATAACTGGTGTATAATTTCACAATATTGATAGGTATATATATAATTACGATACAGGTATGTTAAAAGTTCCATTAGAAAAAATATTTCGGTATATTTATGATCTAAGTATAACTTATACATTTCTAAAAATCTAATCATTTTTATAAACCGAAAAAAAACATAGTTAATAAATTGAACTAAAGATAAAAAAAAATATTATACATTAAATTTATCAATTATGTAAGGTGTTATTTTTTTTACCCGCCCCTTTTTTTATTATTATTAATATTAAATTTAAGACAATTTTTGCGTAATACTTAATAAACTGAATACAATAAGATATTATTAAAATCAAAAATGTGATAAAATACTATGTGTATTAACAAATGGTATTATGTTTTTCAAAATATTATTTTTTTTTTTTTTTTTAAATAATATCGATATGAATGCAATCATAAAATGTTATAACGAAAATGGTATGTTCCTAATTAGGTATATAAAAATGTGTCAAGTACTATATTTCTTTCTCTTTCAAGGGAAGTTACACAATTTTTTTTTTTTTTTTTTTAAATAAAGAACAGTAAGCGGTAATATTGATGTGACATTTAAATTTAAAATCCAAAATGTTGTGTTGAAGAATTCAGATTAATTTTTAATAAACATGATAAAAATGAAAAATAATGATCTATAAATGATAACAAAAAAAATAAAAATAAATAAAAAACATTAATATTAAGTACGAATCTTTGAAGTAAAGTCCCCCACACATGTGTACATTAATGTCGTACCTTGTCGTAACGTAGGTACCCAATCTCAAAATACGCAATAATGCAATTTATCCAATGAAGTACCTACCTGTTTGCTAAAATATTGAATGTACCTATGCGCGTGCACACACACGCGCTAAGTCAAAACTCGTATTCACATACTAAATTTCTATACACGTGTAAATGATGACCCAACAACAACAAAAAAAATAAATCGTGTACATATTACGCACACATGACAAGTCGTATAATTATATTCACATTATTCAAACATCGATACATATGTACCTAAATCCAAAAATAAGTAAAAAGACACATAAAACGCCAAGTCAAAATATCGTATTCACGCACACTCAAACAAACTTATAATATCGTATTCAAGAAATATAATCTGGTAAATACATTCAATTCAACTCATATCCATAGATGGGAATTTTTTTTTTCTTTAAATAAATATTCATAAGTTCTAATGGTATACTTATTTCATTATTACTCATAAGTAATATAATTTGATCAATACAGAAGGATTGGATAAATTATAATAAGTGATATAATTATTAATATTAATAAACACGACGTGGTCTGCGAAAGGTACATGACAATTAAGTGCAATTTACACACTACAAATAAAATAAGGCTTCATAAAATATTTAGAAGAGAAAAAAAAAATAATATCATAACAAAAAGGTATATTGGTTTAAAATGTATTATAAGAGCAAATAGTTATGTTAAATGGTGTATTTTGTTTGAAGAGAGAAAAAAAATATGGAATTTGATTATTGAGTATCTAAAGGTAGTGTATTAGGTTCAATTTTTCATACATACATATACACACATACACATACATACACATACATACATACATATACACACACATACATATACATACATGCATATACATATATACATTATACATATATATTATTTTCTATACCACAATAGGAGAACGATTATCAATGATAACACCATTGCGTGACACATGGACACTCCATCGGTAACCGGCCACCGGCACATAGGATGTTGAAAGTCGCAACAGCATCACGGACGTTACTTGCCATAATGGTGGTAACGAGTAGAACGTATGCGTCATGCATACCCTCACCTAGACGGGTACAATGGCGGGCACACTTGGCTGGTAGTCGCAACAACGATGCTTCGGCACCAAATCCAATATTAGCGGAAATATTAAAACATTAAAAACGCACTGTGGATACACCACCACAAAATTGCGGGTAATAGCGGAATTCGAAGTACGGCACATAAGTGTCTAGTACGCTGGCACACGGAAATGTTCGGTAATATGAATAAATTACGTACTAAGTTAATTTACACGTACGTAAAACAAATCGAAGCCAGAAAGGTAAGCGCGAACAACGGGACTACAAGACGAGAACACCGTCTAGATAAACGTGCAGTGGATATTTTAACTAACGCACTGGGTGACAAAAATGTCGCCCAGTGAAAACTTTTTGTCGCCTAGTAGTAGATGTTATGTTTAATAACTGAGCGACGATGATTTTTTACTACATTGACGATATTGATAGTTTGCGAATTATGATGGTTAATATTAGTAGTAGATCAGGTTTGTATATAAAACTCTGAAATTTTCGTTTTTTTTTCCTTAGACTTATGTTAACTTTTATTATGACGTGTAAAATTTATTTAATGTCGCCCAGTGGAAATTCCTTAAAATATCCACTGTAAACGTGGATTCGCCGATTATGCGTTGTTTAATATAATGACGCGATGGCGGGCACACACAAAAAAAAAATAAAAAATAAGATAATAGTAATAAACAGCGTCGAGCGATTAAAAACAAAAATTACCCAAAAACGTACGAGGAAACGGCAGCACGGTTTAACTCACGACTTAAACGGCACACACAAATGGGTCTACGCTATCCGAAGAAATATATTGGCTGGCACATGACTTTTCTTTTGATTGTTCGTCTTGAAATCACTGCTCCAAGTCGTCGTAAAATCTTGTCTTGTTGTCGGAATTTTTCGTGTGTACAGTCCTTCGTACACACAAAAAAAAAAAATGTATGGAGATACACACACACACACAAATCAAAAATAAATTTTTCGTGTGTACAGTCCTTCGTACACACAAAAAAAAAATGTATGGAGATACACACACACACACAAATCAAAAATAAAATTTTCGTGTGTACAGTCCTTCGTACACACAAAAAATAAAATTTTCGTGTGTACAGTCCTTCGTACACACAAAAAAAAATTGTACAAAAAACGCGCACAAACAAATCGTAGGTTGACGAGCCTCTAGTTGGGCGCCACTTTGTCGTATACTCCGATCGAATCGAAAGTATACAACACAAAACACACACAATAAATTAAGTATAAACTTGAAAATATCACGTGTTCTTCATATGGTGGTCGAGTCACACGACCACCACAGAAGACCATATATTTTTCGGTATCCTCTCTTTTTATAATATAACTTAATCTCATTAAAAAATATTTTTGCTTACGTGTATAAATATAAAATAATGCTTACATGCTAATTTATAGTGTTTACTGACTATTGTCTATTTCACAATCAATTTCTTAAATACTACGTATTTCAAAATTTGTTGTGTCTTATATTTCTTATGAACTAAATTATTATTTCTATTGCATAATACTACAGACGTTAAATGCTTACTTCCCGGTACTTGATGCTATAATTATGAAAATGAAAATAAGATTTTCTACTGAAAGCCTAAAATTTGCTAAGTTAGTTGACACATTTTTAGATCTTCATTATGAAAAAGATTCCTGTTTCATCAATCATTATAAGGTTTGTAATTCAATTTTTCCTTTGTGTTTGATTCTTTATCATTAAAATATTTGTTTCAGTCTTTGTTACAAATTGAAGAAACTGATCTAAAATGTGAACTTACTGTAGCCAAAAACTGTTAAAATAATGTAAAATAAAATATATGATAATGTAAATATAAGTTAACCTATTTAAAATTGAATTTCATAAGCAAATCATTATACAAACTTCTAAAGTATTCAATAAATTGTACATAGCTTTAGCTTCAGATTTTAATTGAATTTGATACAGGAAAAAATTACGAGTTTATCTGTACAAGAACGATACAAATCAAACAACCAGTATAGGAAATATAAAGTATTTGGAGTTGTTTTGTTTTTTTTTTTCCGTGAAAGAACAGGGTAGCTCCGGAGCTATCTGGTTTTTCCCACGAATTTTTGCCACGTTCAATATTTTTGCTAAAATATTATATTATTTAAAGTTATGGTACCTTCATATATTATGGTACAAGTTTTGAAGAGTACATATAATTTTTACATTTAGGGTAACAATATAGTTTTATTATGTTATAATAATTTTGAGTTGATAAAAAATGTTAATATTGAACATATTTTGAAAAAAAACATTTTTTCAGTATTGTACTGATGCAAATTATTCTATTTGTGTCTTAAATTATGCATATCATTATGTTTAAGAAAATGAAACTGCGTTTGATATAAATTAGAGTTAATAATTTAAAAATATAATTAATTAAAAATATATGTATACATAAATTAACGTATTTTTATTTTTCACCCATATACCACGAATTTTACTTCCTCTTTTTGGAGTAGTGTTTGTTGCTTCTGTTACTAATTTTTCTGTATCTTCATTTCCTTCTTTCCTCAACGCATATGAAGTTGTCACACTAAATTCACTTAAACTTGATGATTTGTAAAGGAGTTGACATTTTCTTCGTTTTGAAGCAGCACTACTTTCGTCAAATGTCATAGTTGAGCGACCGCGGCCTAAAGTTTAAGAACTATTTACATCTGTTAAATTGGTGTATCTGCAGTATACAGACACCGGAAAATGAATAGTAGAACAAAGCCATTCCCGATTTTCTTTTTGAAATCTTTCATTATTTCGATTGCTACTGTTCCATTTTATAAAATATCTAGAATTATATACAATTTACCTATCATTAGTACGTCTATAAAATAGAATAAGTATGTAAATATAAATAAATAAAATAATGCATAAATACCTGTTAAAAATGAAGTAGCTAAACATTTCGTTATATCTTCAATAACATTTTGTACGTCATCATCATCTTTGTTGATTTTTAAAACATTTAAAACATAATTCAATGCAATTTTTTTTTTCTCCTGGATAGTATGTATAGCACCTAATATTTGTTAGTACACTTGTATGAACATTTTCACGGGTAATTTGATTCAATAAAGTCATGATTAAAAACACTTATATTATTTCACTATAAAGAAATATTATACCAAAAATGGTGTACACGAAATTTCAATCACTGGTTAGGTTGGTTCACTGGACTTTCCCCAAAGAAGTGATATAATTTTCGTTGTGTAACACGATAAATAAACTTACCAAATATCTGCGTTTTCAATGAAATATTATTAATCGATGTTTTGAGCCAATGAATAAAAATTTGTCGCTATAATCGATCTAACGATGCTATGGATGGGGACATTACCGTAAATAGCCCTCTATATATAAAAATTCTTTTCTGCCCGACAATCAACGGCCGGACAGGCATAATGGATCCGAGGCGACTATAATCAAGTCCCTACGACTAAAAAGAATATACAAATATATAATACAATATATAAAATAAATAATTGTCAATAACTTTAAAAACTTATTATATTTTATAGGTACATACCGATGACATGAAACCCTTGCCCAGAGCGTTGTGAGAGTTCATAATGGACTGCAATATACGCCCACCGTTAATGGTTTTCTCAAAATTTTGCGCCACATACATATTATAGTGTGTTATAATAACATTCATAATATATAAAAGCATTTTACTGAAATAATAATAGGCGCAATATTGATCGTATAAAAAATGCTATATTCATTTATGTAGGTATACTTTGTTTTTCTTTTCCAAATGATGACTCATGCCACGTATACCATTTATTGTTAATCAACATAATAATTTGGTGAGTGATATAGTATAAATTTCAAAATACGTATCAGAACACTCAGAACATAAAACCAATTATCAATATTTGTATAAATATATTTACTTAACGATAATATATATTATGCTTGTTGGTGATTAAAAATAGATGAGAGTAGTTCAATTGAATTGTACATAATTATAATATTAAAACTTATGGGTGTACGTGTGTTTTTTGCTATTTTATTCATAATTTTATTTAGTCTATAACACACTCTAAACTGAAACATTGATAATATTATATGTTGGATTCCGAGTGAAACGAAGAAACTATTATTGGTTTTACAATTATTTTGTTTAATTAATTGTCATACAAAACTTACTGCGATATAATAAACGTAGTCGCGATATTAATTTTAAACACCGCCTAATAACCTAATAAAAATATTATTGAATAAATATAATTATTTTTCATTATTTTATTAATTCCGATATTAAGGGTTAATATTTATATTGAAAAATGATACTTCCAAATTCCTATATCACCTAACCTCACCTATAACCTACCAGTGAGTTATTGATTGTATTTCAGTAGCATAGATTTCATTTTGGAAAATAAAACATTAAATTTGACTTTTTACGCCATTCGGACCTATTACGCTTTTAAGCCTCAGCAGGCCTGTATACGATTTTTTTGAAGTGAAAAAAGTATATAATCTAAGACTGAAAAGTATGAATATATTATTACGTGACTCAAACCATATGTTTTCAGCTAACTATTATTTTCATACTTTGCATTCAATAACTGTGCTTTAGTAACGAAACCATAGTAAAATAAATAATATCATAGACCAATCTCCACGACTAGGGAACATTGCAGATGATCAATTGTCAAAATGCAGTTGCCACAATACAAAAGCGATTGAAATCGTTTAGAACAAAATATCGAATTATTTCGTTGTATTTAAACAATGTGTATAAATTTGTCTATACGGTGAGTTTGATATGTTAACCGTAAAAGTCATTCGAATTAAAACATTCAAGTAACGAAAAGAAACCGTTTGGGTGTGCCGCGAGCTCAAAAAACTTTCAATACAGGACTGAAGAAACTCTTCAACTGACCGAAAACATGCGGTATCAAATGTCATTTGAATGTTCTGTGTGTTCGAAAACGTTCACTCAAAAAGGCGATCTAACACTACACATGCGGTACCACACGGGTGAGAAGCCATTTGAGTGTTCTGTGTGTTCGAAAACGTTCCCTCAAAAATGCCATCTAACACTACACATGCGATACCACACGGTTGAGAAGCCATTTGAGTGTTCTGTGTGTTCGAAAACGTTCACTCAAAAAGGCCATCTAACACTACACATGCGATGCCACACAGGTGAAAAGCCATTTGAGTGTTCTGTGTGTTCGAAAACGTTCACTCAAAAAGGCGAACTAACACTACACATGCGATACCACACGGGTGAGAAGCCATTTGAGTGTACTGTGTGTTCGAAAACGTTCACTCAAAAAGGCGATCTAACACTACACATGCGATACCACACGGGTGAGAAGCCATTTGAGTGTTCTGTGTGTTCGAAAACGTTCCCTCAAAAAGGCCATCTAACACTACACATGCGATACCACACGGGTGAGAAGCCATTTGAGTGTTCTGTGTGTTCGAAAACGTTCACTCAAAAAGGCGAACTAACACTACACATGCGATACCACACGGGTGAGAAGCCATTTGAGTGTTCTGTGTGTTCGAAAACGTTCACTCAAAAAGGCGAACTAACACTACACATGCGATACCACACGGGTGAGAAGCCATTTGAGTGTTCTGTGTGTTCGAAAACGTTCACTCAAAAAGGCCATCTAACACTACACATGCGATACCACACGGGTGAGAAGCCATTTGAGTGTTCTGTGTGTTCGAAAACGTTCACTCAAAATAACGACCTGACACGACACATGCGACGCCACACAGGTGAAAAGCCATTTGAGTGTTCTGTGTGTTCGAAAACGTTCACTCAAAAAGGCGAACTAACACTACACATGCGATACCACACGGGTGAGAAGCCATTTGAGTGTTCTGTGTGTTCAAAAACGTTCACTCAAAAAGGCGAACTAACACTACACATGCGATACCACACGGGTGAGAAGCCATTTGAGTGTTCTGTGTGTTCGAAAACGTTCACTCAAAAAGGCCATCTAACACTACACATGCGATACCACACGGGTGAGAAGCCATTTGAGTGTTCTGTGTGTTCGAAAACGTTCACTCAAAATAACGACCTGACACGACACATGCGACGCCACACAGGTGAAAAGCCATTTGAGTGTTCTGTGTGTTCGAAAACGTTCACTCAAAAAGGCCAACTAACACTACACATGCGATGCCACACGGGTGAGAAGCCATTTGAGTGTTCTGTGTGTTCGAAAACGTTCACTCAAAAAGGCAATCTAACACTACACATGCGATGCCACACAGGTGATAAACAGTTGGATTTTTCTGCTAGAACCTGAACGCTCGATAGTCCAGTATTTCATAGTGTCAACACTAAACTTAACGATGATTCAATTCGACCACGCCCATTCGCGTGCAATTGGTGACTTAGTATTTTCGCCCCCTTTTTTTGATAATGTGTTATGTTAATAAATTGGTTATGTATAAAAATAAACAAAATAATACTTTTGTAGCAATTTTAAATAATTTTAGATTTTGAGTGGAGAGATGAGTTTATTGATTTTAAAATAATGTTTATTATTATTACTATTAGAAACACATTTTTGGGTAGGAAATTTGGTCCAACATTTACATCGAGTTACTCAATAAATTAGAAGTTGGTGTTAATGTTCCTATGAAAAGATATTTTCTCTATTGATTTTTTCAAAAAATATGAATTATTGAGTAAATATTGTAAAATAGACGAGATCTTTATTAAATCGATTTTAGTTATTTAGTCACTAACCTAAATACGGAAACTTTGGCCATGTATCAATCATATTCATATGTCACTGTGAAAAGTTGACGAAAATTTCAAAAAAAGTTCACCATCACGGAATAACATAACTTGTGTATACAGCCAGAATATTGCTGCTGTAACCAGAATTTTTGGTTGCGCTCTTGACAACAAAACGTTCAGTTACCTGTACAATGTATTTTATGTAAACTGGTATTGATAGTGGTAACAGAACCTTTTATAATTGGTAAGTAATTAAGTTTGATAAAATTTACCAAACATTCTGGAACTATAACAACAATCGGTTGTTGATCGTTGGGTAATCCAAACACTGATCTTTGGTAAAAGATATTCTAATTAATAGCAATTTCTGCAATAGTGTTTACAATCATTGCAATAATATACTGATAAATTCAATATATAATTTGGTGAGAACACCAGTATTATACTATAACCTCTACAATGTATTATGCTACAGTTACATTCTTCATTGTACTCAGACTAGGGGAGACCGGGGATAGTTGTAACATTTTTCATATTTATGGTTATATCTCGTGAACTAATCATTCCTTATGCTTTAAATCAAACATAAAACAAACTACTGAATTAATATCACTTTTAATAATAGAACTTTCTGTCACCTAATAATACTATTTAGTATTTTAATTGTAAATAACAACACAATAAATATTAAATAATACAATACGTATTTGTCATAACATAATCATATAAACTAATTATTATTATTGAATAAAAATATATGATAAATCAATTTATGATTATAAAACAAATTTAAATCAAACATAAAACATAAAACAATAACTACTATATTAATATCACTTTTAATAAAGGAACTTTCTGTCACTTAATAATATTGTTTAGTCTTTTAATTGCAATTATTACGTAAATAAAATGGACCTCTACACTCTCTAGAATATTCAGTATGAGTCCAAAATTTACAATCATTACATTGTATCCATTCTTCATTCGATTTACTTGAATTATAATTTTCCATACAAACCAAACAATATGAATCTTCCTCATCTGTACTGTCATGATTTAATTTGGCTTTTTTTGGCTTAATTGTCTTCTTTAGCTTCTTCACATCTTTCGTTACTTTAGATTTAGATTCAAATATATTTTTTTTTGCAACTCTTGCATTATATTTTGTTTCTAGTTCAATCTTTTCAGGCGTGTCTGTTAATACTGCGCTTTTGCCTTTTTTTCTACCTTTACGATTTAATTTATTTTGTATAGTTGCTTTTGGGTATGGACGAATATGTTCAGTTGAAATAAACGTTGATGTCGTATTATTTAAATATGTGCAAGATGTTTGAGTATCAATGGCAGAACTTGTCGCTTTTAAGTTGTTTGATTGGCAAAAATCAATCACAGGAAGGTATAAATGGGATTCGTGGTTATCTAAAAGCACCAACACTTTTTTGTTTTTGCTTGGACGAGCATGATTCACAAAATGCTTCATAAATTGCAAAAATTCTTCACCCTGCATCCAACCGGATTTATTTGCTGTACCAATACATCCAATCGGACCTCCTCTTAAAAAATGATTTTGGAACTTCACTCTTGGAAAGATAAACATGGGTGGTATGGCATTACCAGTTCCATTTATTGCTAAACACATTGTTACCAAAACACCTCGCTCAGCCGATGTAATAGAACCTATTTGTTTTTTACCCTTGGTAGCAACAATTTTTGATGGCGCTTGGACAGTTGTTATGCCAGTCTCATCTATGTTATAAATATGTTGAGCTTCAAATTTATATTTTTTTAAAACAGCTTCATATTTATCCATATAAGTTTTGACATTTTGTTTATTAAAATTCATTGCTCTAGACAAACTAGTTGCTTCTGGTTGTCTTAGGGACAGAGTAGAATTTCTTTTCAAAAAAAATGAAAACCAATCTGGTCCAGCCATAAGACTTCTTTCCCAAGACTTTGGAAAGTTTAGACAAAGTCTTAAAGCAAATTGATAAGCAAGCTGTCTAATACCACGAGGAGTAAGTCCGAAATACATGTCAGCAGAATTTTTAATATATTGACACAACTGTTGTTCATGTTGTTCACTGAACACTTTTTTAGGTGAATTATATCCTATGGCTGGTGGTACATTATTATCATTGTCATTACATTTAATTTTTTTCACATAACGTGAAAGACTTACATGGCATAATCCATATTTTTTTGCAGTTTCTTGAGTGTACGATAAGCACAATATGCTACGACCATAATTCTTATATCAAAAAATTGCTAGTAATTTGCTAGATTTTGCTAGGTGATTTTCAGAATTTGCTAGTATTCCGTTTATGTACAAATCAAAAATCAAGTATGCCGGTGCCAACTTGACACAGCACCGGCACATTGTCCAATTGCTTCGAAAGTGGTATTAAAAAAATTTTTATTTTTTATTATATAATTATTATACATTTTTTATTAGTCGTGTAGTTTATTAGTTTACAATATAGGTTTAATATAAATTGTTTAAAAGTTAAATATTAAAATATATAACATTATTAAGTATTACAAATATAGATGGGTATTATATAGATATTACTTTATATAAGTTTAATATAAACAGAATAATAGTTTAATACTAAATTATATGAGTATACCCATTATTAAGCATAAAAAATATAAATAATCTTAAATAATCGGTGTCCCAAATTATTAGGACCACTAAAAAAAATTCAATTCTTCCGAATGAATTCAAGTTATTCAACAAAGTACATACACACAAAAAGATTTAATTCACATAATTAGTAATTAATAGTATTTCCGTCATTTTTTGAATACCATTTTCATTCGCTTTACCGTCGATTTATTAAGATTTTCGAGACTTTTCGTGGTGACGTTGTTCCATGCTGATTTGATCGCTTCCCTCAGCTCTGCGACCGTTGTGCACTGCTTTCCGTTGTCATACACACCGCGTACCATCATTCCCCAAACATTTTCCATTGGGTTAAGGTCTGGAGAGACCTACGGGGATCTTTGACTTTGCCAACCAATCCTTCGTAGACTTGCTCACATGTATGGCTGCGTTGTCCTGTTGGAAAATCAATTTTGCAGAGCGGAAACGTCGAAAGTAGGGCTTGAGATGTTCTTCTAGCACTGACTGGTAATCTCCGCTTTTCATTTTATGAGAAATAAAAGCAAAGGCCACTTTTCCGAAACCACTGTATACCCCCCATAACATGACGGAACCGCCTCCAAAGTTTCGGGATGAAAAAAACGAGGTTCATGTCTCAGTTCACGCCAGTAATAACGCATTCCGTCTGGACGAGTAAAAGACCCAAGCTTTAATTGCATAGGCTTGAAGGAACTAATTATTTATTATGAGAAAAAAATGCACTGTCTATGTACCTTTGACCATTCGTGCGTCCAATGCAGCTCCTCTTCTGCAAAATTGTAGCGTACCTGCATATGATGAGGTTTTAGTTTAGGCGCTTTTTGCATTTTTTCACATACTAAATTTGGGGAATCCTTCAATACTCGATGCACTGTACTTTTGGACACTTGAGGAGCCACTTCATTTTTTATTCTTCTGCACCCCTTAGTTGTTTGCGAGGAGGCGGCGACTATTTTTCGTTTCTCACGATCTGAGAGCTTTTGCAGTGTTCCACGTTTCTTCTTCACTATTTCATTGCTTCTATTTTTTATATACAGGTAAATAACATTTCTCGATCGGTTTATAAGCTTCGATATTTCACGTTGTGATTTTCCCACATTTTTTATACGCATCAATTGACGCCTTTTCTTCTGCAGATAATGCTTTCCCTCTTCCCATATTTGTTTTGTTACCTCGAATTTTGTTACCTAAAGAAAAATATTCTGTAGGCCATATATTCTTCTTCCGTACACTCGAATGACGCAAAAGTTTTTAACGACAGATGTTTTGTTGACGAAGATGATGAAAAGTGTTGACATCACGGAGAAAATTAGTCGTTTACGGAAAAAAAAAAGGAAATCCATGAAAATGGACCAATTCCTAATGGGTTTAACACCGGGTGTTATCCAAACCAATGAGTATGTTCGACGCGATAAAATCGCAGAGTTAAATTAGTCGCGGCGCTGCCACACCCACTTTTGCCGATCCTGTTCCCTGGCGGTGGAGATCGGCCACGGCTTGAGGACTTTGAAAATTATTTCCGAGAATAAAGGCGGCTACGCTGATTTCCACACCACCCAAGAGGTACAGCGGTCGGTGCGTTTTTTTTAACGTGGAATCCCCGATAGGCCGACTCCACGAGCAACCTTGAAGCTGCGGCTCTCAGCGACGAAAACTAGGTTTTTTTCGCCAATCGCCAAGCCCGACTGATCCTTTCGAAGGAAGCGTCCGTTATGACGGCCTCGGGCTTTGATTTTCGGACCGCCCGTTGAAGGTCCGACTTGGACGCCATGTCTTCCTCCGTGTACTGGTCCATGCTACGGGAAGAAATCGAATGATTGATTGTACTGCGAATTTTCGAATCGGTTTCCGGCCGTACTCACCTGCCGAGCACGTCGGACTCGGTCCAAATGGCCCCGGTGACCAGTGCCAGTGACCGCTGCTGGCGCCTGACGGCCTCGGCCGACTCGACAACGTAATGCCGCTTGGCCGTTTCATCGGTGTGCTGGAGTCTAGCGGCGACGTCGGTGGCTACCTCGGCGCCGTGTTCCGCGGTTGCCGTCTCCACGTACTTGCGCAGTAACGTGCCGCTGATAGTCAGCGGCCGCCCGTCGGGGAGTTTTAATCGCCGCTTGGCGACCTTCCGGTTGATCACGTCGAACACCTTCCGGACGGGTGTCCCGACGGTGGACACGAAAAAGGCCGTCGACTCCGTGGCCACCTAACGCATTAACATGTAGTACCTAAGAGAAAAAAATATGTCCACCTGTCCAGAGAAGATTTCTTTTTCACACTCACCGTTCCATGAATCCTACGAGTTCGTCGTCGAGCACCAGCGTGGTGGGCCGCTTATCGCCGAGCTTGTGTTTCATGACCCATAACACGTTGGATCCCAGCATGCGGTCCATCCGGTTGTACTCGGCCAGGGTGAGATGCTGCACCTCGCTCACCCTGGCCACGCCGTCAAACATGATGGCAGTCGCCAAGTTGGTGGTGACCGCATGCCACAATGACGCCGCCTGTAAAACGTTTAAAATCGATTTTGAGTTTCGTTCGTCCGTTGACGTGACCGCGTACGTCATACCTTCAAGTTGGTCCGCCGGCCGTCTATGAGGGTTCTCGACGAAATCTCGAGAACCTGGTGCCCGTCCACCAAGATCTCGAGCTCGTCAAGCTTCCCCGGCAGCTGGGCTCGCATGACACGAGCGAGCTCCGCGAGCGACGACACCAACTCCACCGACGACACTTCCGCCATCTTCCTGTGGAAGGCCTCTTGGTTGGCCAACTTCCCCGATCCGCGGAAGAACTCTACAAGCTCCTCCTGACACGCCTTCAGCCGAGTGAGTGTGTTCGGACACGGCGCACCGCACCGGTCTCGTGGAAACGAGTGGTCCCGGTAGCAGATCACCGTGTCCGCTTTTCCGACTAGCGTCCTAAACACTTTGAGCATGGCAATGTTTGAGGTGCTCTTTTGGCCCAGTGCCGTTCGCCTGTATAGACAAGAAAAATAAGAGGTCACGAAGAGGTACGAGCGATTCGATCCGCGTAATACTCACTTTTCGAAATAATCACGGACCGACTTGGGGGTCAGGAGGAGGTCCACCCAGTGATCCGGCGGATGCCCCAACGACCGGAGCGTCACGTCGACATAGTTTAGGACCCGGCTCACCGTCTTGACGTGGTTTTGCCGGGTCTGCGGCTGCGTCGGGTGAGTCACCATCAGTGTCTCCCGGTACAGCCGCAGCAGTCCGTGGTCCGGGGGCAACTGCTGCTGAAGCCCGGCGTCGATGATCCGCATCAACAGATCGCTGAAAGACGTCGAAAGATCAGTACGGAGCGTAGCGCCGTTGCAAAAGACACGGTCCACTTACCTCTTGATCGTCGGCGCCGGTTCGGCCGGCAACGGTTCCTCGGGGTGGTCTGCGCCGGGATACTGAGGAAGAGGCAGGTCTGCAGTGGTGTAGTGAACCACACACCTGACACCACAAAGTATGTAGTGAACCAGGAGACTAGTCACTATACTCAATATTTATTAGACTGACGGCTCTGAGCGTGTTCTTCGACAGGTTGAGATAAAGAGTCACGAAGTCAATGTTGGAGATTAGTAATATGTTTATTAAAATGTAAGACAAAATGTAACTTAAAATAATTACTTTAATAAAAGAAATGTGAGGACAGACGTTACGGTCTGCCCGAGAATAAGTAGGTTCGTGAACACTAGAGCTGGCGGCGATGTAACCGCGCGGGGCTACGACCAGGTAGTGTTCGAGGCTTGGGAATCGGACTTAATCTAATTTTACAGTAAAATAGAGTCCGTATTTATACAATTCATTGGGCTCTATTTTACCCTTCCTTATACATTACTCGAGAACTCGGATGAGGAGAAAAATGTTGCGTCAAAACTAGATGCTGAGAGATAGTTGTTTTTGGCAAGGATTTTAAAGTGTCGCTAGATCATAATCTTGGCATGGATGACTTATGGTCAAAAGATTATAAGATTATAACTTTTTGTGTAAGGTCAGCCACCTGTCCAAATATTATGAATAATGTTGGCTTTTTATGTACTATAAACTATATGCGTAATATCGGTTTACTACAGTGGTCATCGGTTGCGGCGGCTGCGGCTCTGGGCTCTGTCGGGGGCACGTCTTTCTCGGACTGTAAAAGAAACAATAAATGTTATCGGTCGACGTCGTCGGTCTGTTCGTGCGATTAGTACTCACGGCTCATCACTGTCCGTAGACGAAGCCCTCGGTCGCAAGCGACGGGATTTCCGGAACGGCTCCACGAGGTCAACCTCCGGCCAGGCCTCGTTAAGGTCCCACGACCCATACCACAGGCGTATTTGCATACTCGTCAGCAATCTGACAACAAAAAGGATTAGCGACGTTCGAATACCACTCGATGTCCGACTACTCACTCGTACAGCCGACTCCGCAATACCAAATCACGCCACACCGTGTTCCCCATCGTCTTTTTTACGTGGCTCTTCGTCACCAGTCGGTACCCCCGCGACATGTTCTTGGTGACCAGCCGTGACAGCGCTTGAGCCGACTGGAGCACCGGATCGCGCAACTCGCCGGAGTGGCAGAACTTTATATGCCGGGCCAATTGGTCTTCTAGGGGCTTGTCGCAAAAAGGACACACTTTCGTGGCCTGAAAAACAACGCGAAACGTTTAAACGTAACTAGTTAATATATGTATATATATATATATATATATATATATATATATATATATATATATATATATATATATTTATTTATTTATTTCATTGTACAATTGTATTTATTTATTATTATTATTATGAATACACAGGAATAATAATATATCAATTTAAAAAATAATTTTGCCCTCCCCCCTTGATAACTGTCTAGGAATGCCCGATTTTTAATGAGGTTAAGTTAAATTATAAAAAGAGAGGAGGCCTGAAAATAAAGGTTCGTCTGTGGTGGTCGTGTGGATCGACCACCATAGGAAGAACACGTGCTATTTTCAAGTTTATGCTTAATTTATTGGGTGTGTTTGTGTCATATATGTTGTAGTTATCGGTGCATATGACAGTACCTATGGTATTTGATAAATAGCCTTGTATCAAAACCGCAGTAAAATAATTTGTAATTATAAACATTAAATACTTGTATGTATGCTTTAAACTAAACCAAAAAAATACATACTTTAGCGATACCGGCCAAATGAGCATTTTTCGATTCCATATACTCAATGTACTGGTTAAAATTCATAAATTCCTTCAAAGTGGGATGAAATGTTAATATTTCTGGAAACATCTTATCTGTAATAAACAAACAATTTTTAAATATATCTAAACTGTAGTAATTTGTACCAATAATTTGATACACAAACTTAAGTAGGCGAAAACCTGGTGGCACTGCTTCCTCCGTAATGTCGTCGCTGATTTCCTTATAATTGATAGTTCGGTTTCTGTTCCTTCAGTTTTCCACGTGACGTTGGCCCTCCGAGAAGCGTTTAGGGCCCGCGTCCAGACGTTGGCCACTCCAGCTGCCGGGGCGCGTAGCGCTCCTTCGTTCGTGCCCGACTGGTAATCTTGCCTGGAGTGGTATCAGAATAATTCAGAATGGCATAATTATCTTCAATATGTGTTAGTGTAGACGCACTACTGACTGCCAGTAGCATGTCAGTTATACTAGCCAGTACTGAGCAAGTACTGAAAAACCAGTACAGAATAGCACAATCATGGGCACCGAGTTTCCCAAATTTCATGGGGTGCCTAAAATCCCTAGATATTAATAAATGTAAATTTAAATAAATAAAATTTTTTTTTCAACATAAATTGTTACCTTATTTAATACGATCTTTTTCATATATTAAAACTTTTAAATACATATTAATTATTATACATAAAATTATTTTCATTTCATATACGTATGTTAGGAACGAGTTATCAAAACATCCAAAATATATTGTTGTCATTAATATTATACAACGAAAAAATTATAAACGTATTAAATTACGTATCAATAATGATGTAAAATGTATTTATTTGAAAATTTGTTTTTCCACTATGTTCAGTTTTTGATTTGGTCAGTTCATCAATTCTTTGCTGTTATATAATAATAAATGCATAAGTTATTGTTTTTATTTAATTAATGATTCACAATTTAAATAACATACTTTTCTCTTTTTAATACGTTTTTTATCATATGCATATGTTGTACAACCACCCAATAAAATTGCTGCATTTTCTATACTTTCAAAGTCATCTCTCAAATTATCCACATACTGTTTCAGTGAATCATATGGTTTAACTACTGTTGATAGGTCCATAAGTGTAGATTGGACTTTTTTATTGACTTTGTCGAATCTGGTTACAAATAATATCATCAATTTATAAGCATTAAATTAAGTGTTGAAAAAACATTATATATATTACACTGAACGAAAAAGGGACGTATTATTAAAAAAAAGTACATTGGATTAATAAATTTAGACATCAAAATATCTCCAATGAAGATGGTAATTGATATAATCATCTAATGTTTATAAACAACATATTTGATGTATCCAAACGTTTAATGAATAAAAAGGGTTTTATTTAATTTATAATTATTGTTTATTAATATAAAAATTCTAATTATTAATATAACGTACAAAGTTAATTTTATTAGCAATACATTTTATCATACTGGTAAAGCTTGGTTATTTATTTGATGTATATGAATTCTTAATTCAATGTTACAGATAATTCTATCAATAAATAGTTGTAGTTGATTCAATTGATAGGTGTTGTTGAATTAATGAATGCAATATTTATTTATAAAATACTATATCATAATATAAATTAATTTAAATTATTAATTTAATGAATGCAATATTTATTTATAAAAAACTATATCATTGCATAAATTAATTTAATGAATACATTCTTATAATATACCTAATTAATTTTGCTTTACAGTAAATTTAGTTACCTACTGTTAAAAATTACTATCATTGAAATAAATAATTAGTTAATAATTAATTAAAAATTATATTATAGAAATATATATAATAATTTATTAAACAAATTATTTATTTACCCTATATAAGTGTAGGTCATACATATGTGTTAAAAAAGCTAACCAAAAGAAGGTTACTAAAGAATTATGATGAAATAAAATTAAACAGATTTATATTGATTAATATAGTTTTATAATAATTATAATATTAATAATAATAAAATTATTTATACATAGATTTTTTTTGTAAGTATTCTAATAGAATATGAACTTTGGAATAACTTCTGGTGCCTTTAAAATTATAAAAAAAACATTCAATAAATGTGTAAAACCTATTTGATTCTTCTGGAAATTGCATGTCAAAAAGATACATTGATTTAAAATAAATATCTAATGCTTTTAAAACGCTTTTAAAATTATAACGCACTCCCTCGATGTTAAGGATTATATCTTTAATAGTAAATATATCTTCCCCAACGCAGAAGAGTGAAGGCTGAACTGAAGTTTTGGTTTTTCTAATATGTTCGATGTGATCTTCTATAGCTTGTTGTGTTTCCCCGACAAAAATCACAGATTCTTGTGAATCTTTGATGGTGAATTTTGTTGTGACCTTCTTATTTGTTTTTGGATCGATTCTAATTATTTTATTGGTCGGAACAAAATTCCCATGCAATGCCCAAATCAGAGCAGCATCGCGTCCATCTAAAACATTCATAAAACATATACTTATTTCAAAATCATTTAAAAATATGATTTTAACTTACTCTCTGATATTCCAATATCAGTCTTTAATGAGTCGATAAGTTTTTTTACATTCCTGTCTTTAATATGGTTTTCTTTTGATAGAAAAGATATCATGGAGTTGAAAGACCGTTCCTATTTCTCAAGAAGAGTATCACCTTGACTAAATGCTGCCTCAAAGTCCATGTCGATCTACAAAATTATAAATATTATTTAAATACAAAAACATATATGTTAAAAATAAAACATACCAGTCGATAACCACTAGGTTGTTTGTAAAATGGCCATTTTTCCATTAGGTCTTTTGTGGTATTATTCTTAATATATTGTAGGCGAAACTGACAACACGCTTTCCATGTGTAATCAAATTCAATCGAGCTCAAATTGTCAAACTTCAACGCTTTAAGGCAGCTTTCTGCATCATTTTCTGGCTCTGAAAAAATAATATAATAAATATAATAAAAAAAAAAAATATATAATAAAATTAAATATTATACCAAAATGTTTTAAATGTCTGCTAAACTTTTCTGAATTAACAGATGATTTCCTTTCAGTGGAGAGTCCCAGTGGTCCAGATACCACTTTAAACGATGTTGTCAGGTTATAGAACTTGTTGTAAAGCTTGCCTCTCTTTGCAGTTCTGTAATATTCCTATAATATAAAATTCCAGTATGTTACCGTTTGGACATTGATTAATTAAAATTAAAATAATATCAATATTAATGACAGCATATTACCAATTTTTCAGATGGAAACCTTTCCAGAATTTGTTGTTCTAACTGATAACTGGCAGATAGAGACATCTTGACACCCTTCTCTTCATAATATTGTGCAATCAAAGATATGAGAACAGATCTTTGATCTTCATGGAAATTTGAAAACTTGTTGTATAACTCAACAAGACCCTTTCCTCTAGAAGTTTCATTGAGGATGTCACTCAGAACTATTGTGCATGAGTTATCAGGGCTGGGTGTAGATCTTTGATATTGCATGGATTTTTGATAGGGCGAAAATCTTGAAGGTGTATTTGTGTTTGATCCATGCGAAGAACTGGAACTGGATGATGCGCCTTCAAAATTCTGATGAACTGGACTCATTGAAATCCCTATTGATTCACGCCATTCTTCTAATTTATTCTCAAACAGAATCTGTGTCCCCAGATCAAAACCTTTGAGCAGACGTTCAATGTGGTGACGTTTGATAATTTTCAAAATATTGACAAAAGCTCTCTGAGCTGTAAACCATTAATATAAGTTAATAATTATGTTACAGTTAATATGCTTCTATATGAAATTTAAAAAAAAGTATATACCAATGCACGCATCAATCAACACTTCGAGATTCCATTGAGATAGCAATGATCGAAGTTCTACCTCTTCTGGATTGACTTCTTCGACGGTTAATATCTCTTTATTTGCATGATTTGACTGAGAAATGTCCATGATAATGAAAATGAATTCATTTTGATGTTTGGCTGTATCAATACCTTCATCATTTAGCACAACTTTAGAATGAAGCATCATTTGGGATTGTGTATCAAAAAATGCATTCATTATTTCATCATCATCAAGTTCCAAAGTTTTCGCAATTTCTAGTTCCTCCATTCTTCTGACGGTTAATTTAATTTATAATATTATGCCATTTTAAATAAAAATGAATTTAATTAAGAAAAATAAATACTATAGGTATATAAAAAAGTAGATTAGCGTTATTATTATTTATTTTAATTATTATTAAAACCTACTATTAATAGTAGGCACCTATTACAATTATATTATTATTATAATTATATTATGTAAAACTAAATGCATCGATAATATTCTTTAAGGCGTATAACTTGTTTGCCTTTTGCAGTTCTAATTAAATGAATAGGTGGTCCAATTATTTCTTCGGCAGCTATCATTGAAAATGAACCTAAATTTAAAGGATCTATTTCATAGGCAAGAATATGGTCATCAAATTTTACACTATGTAAATGTTGACAAAAAAATAAAACATGCTTCCGTTCTACTACTACAATTTCATGTATCAAGTTTAACAAAATATCTTTATTAAAAACTGAAATATAACAACCTTGTGTGTATTCAACTCCTTTAAAATAAATTTGTGAATAAAATTGGATGAAAACGTCATGAACGTATGGTAATTTATTCTTAATGAGATTTTCAAAATTACTCTCTACCAGATGATTTTCATTTGAAGTAATAGCATTAAAAAAATTTGTCCCTTTTAACAATTGAAATGCAAATTTTAACTCATACTTTTTAGCCAATGTTAAACATATGTTTTTTCTTGAGGTTATGCAATGTGAGTAAACTTTAAACTGTTTATGTTTTTGCTTAAAATTGAAACACCAAATCTTTCTTAGAGGTCCTGATTGTCTAATAATATTTGGGTAATGAGTCAAATTGTGAAATTTTGGTTTTAGTGTATCATTAAATAAAGTGATGTAGTCAGAATTATGTGTTTTAATTTTATTTTCTAAAATCAGTATATTACACTCATCAATCTCGAAACAAAGTAGAATATCAATGATTTCAACAAAGTTGATAAGAAATTTCCAGACTATGTCATCTGAGGGAACGAGATCTCCAATCGTAACAGGAAAATACATAATGAAAGTCATCATTTCCCTAGCAGGCATTTTTAATTTTTTTTTTTTTAAGATGGTGAATCTGTATTTTGGGTGAAATATTCTCTATTTCTTTTGGACCATAATCGAAAAATTCCTTTCGAGAGTTCAAAGTATCCAAATCAAAGTATTTCATAGAAGTTATAAAATAGTTGATAATATGAATGGTATTATAATGACAGCCTCCCTCAAAAAGGTCATGCATAATATCAGCATAGTAGTTTTTGATAACGTGGAAGGATGGAATATTATTTAGTAAGGATTTTTTAACAACTCCTTTAGAGTTGGGATCCAAAACATCTAACTGATAGTTTTCTTCTGTGCGAATTAATTCTGAATTTTCACAGCTTAATTTCTATGTCATTTCTTTTGGAGCTCTACAAAGTCTGCAAAAATAACTGCTAGAGAAAGATTTACTGAAATTGAGAAAACAATTTAATCCTAAATTGTCACCTACGACTAAACCTAAGATAAAATGTACTTTGATTATTACATTATTGCCATCATTAATATCGATTCCATTTATTTCTAAATCTTTTAACTCATCTATGAGACATTCAAAACATTTTTCGTTGCCAAATTGTTTTAAATCAGATGTCTTTGTAATAGCAGCATAAAAAATATTTTCCAATCTAGATTCTTCTATTGGTAAACATGGGAATGAGTAATATAAGTTGCAAATTGAATGTTTTGAAGTATTAGACCCAAGTGGATTGTTTATTTCAAAATCATCTACATATAATATATAAGGTATTAAAGTTTTTCCTGGGTATAGTTTTATTTTTTCTCTCCATAGTTTACCTTGTACAAAATTAGTTATCCTAACATTATTTTGTTTTAAAGATGTAATGTAATTAAGAGTAGGGCTAATTAATTTATTTACTTCAAAAAATGTTTTGAATTGGAATTTTAATGGCATCAAAATACCTTTAGTTGTTATTTGTCTATTTTGTAGTTTTCCGGCTCGATGGACCGGCATTAATTGATCATTAATTGTCACCTCTTTAAAATTTGTTGCATAACCTTCATTTTTTATAAAATTATAGAGTTTATAATCAGAATCAAATAGTTTAAAAGGATTACGTAGGTTTGACACTAAGCTAGAAAAATCGTTATATAAAGAATAAGGCTGTTCATTTTGAAAATTGGATTTAGCAAAATTTATGAAAGTATCTAATAGTGGCTTAATTATATATTGGTTTACTTGTTCTTGAACTTCTAGGACATCTTTTCTAGAAAAATTATTATTATTGTGAAGAAAAAGAGTAAATGTTAACGCCTTATTAACATTTGTTTTTAAATGGTCATCGAAATTGAATTTTTTGTGTGGAGTCTCTATTGTATCATCATTCACGGAAGTATCCGTAGATGCACTGGATTTAAACTCATTGGATTGAGAAGTATCTGACACATTAAGGTTAATGAGAGTTGTTGATGTTATAGGAATATTACTATCTACAGGCAAGGGATCAGTGCTATTCATAGACTCATCTAAATTGACATTGTCATTAATTAAATCATTCTGATTATTAAACTGATGGTGCCGAATCGCATGTCTTTTAAATCTTGACCATAGTGTAAACATTTGACCACACTCATTACACCTGACAGGTGATCTACTATTCAAATTATGTGAATTTTTAAAATGAAGAATAAGTTTGTCAATATCATTATGAGAAGATTTACACTTGAAAAATAACATTTTTATTTCAGTTTTATTATACAGTTATAACCAATGTATTTTAAATGGAAGCTAAAAAAATTAATTTAAATTGTTGGTTTTACAATACAAGTATAAGTATTAAGGTAGGTAGGAGAGACTGGGTATGATTGTAATATGGGACAATTGTAACACTAGCAATAAGTTGTTCCACAATGTTGGTTTATTTTATTTATTATGTTGATTTATCTATTATTTGATTAATATTTTAATAATTTTAAATAGGTAACAATGCCTAGTTTCAACAGTTAATGTTTTTTTTTTTTTTTTTACAAAATTGTATTATTTTTAATTTAAGTATGTCATTATTTAATTATAATTATATTAACAAATTCAAAAAACAAATTATATTAAAATGCAATATATTTTCTTACCTCTATTTGTTAGGTACTGGTATTTTTTTATACTGCCAACATTTTTTATTGTTTATGTAAAGTTATAGTAAGTATTTTAATAATATAAAACTATAAAATTCAAACAAAACCCAATTTAAAAGGTAAATATATTTTTATAGGTATAAATCTTTAATTAAATTAAATTATTAGTATGAAATTGTTAAAAAGATTAAATTATAAGTACAATTTAAAAATTATAAAATCAAATAAGTATGTTACTTTTGTAACTGGCCTTTTAGGTACCCCCCCTTTTTTTTTTATCTTCATTAATTTAGAAACTTGTAAAAATACTCACTTATGTTTAAAGGTATTAAGTTGTTTTAATGATTAAAAGTGTAACTAAAGAAAAATTTTAAAACTTGGAAGAAATAAATAATTTTGTGAAAAATGTTAAAACTTACAATCGTACCCAATATCCCCTACCTAGTAAAATAAATAGATTTGTATTTCTTACCTTAGGTTTTTCACAGGTACACAAAATGGCTAAACACGCACTTTTTTGGAAACACGATTACTCAAACTTTTTTTGAAGCACAGAACTTTTTTTTGGAATAAATGTACAGAAACCACTATAGCAAGTGCGTTGTAAAAACAAATCGCGATGGGGAATGACAATTCAGTTGTTGATAACAAAAAGTTGTACATTATTATTAAAAGTTGTTTCATTAATATAAAGAAAAACGAAAAGGGTTATTAATAACTGTCGCTGGGTTTATCATGTTTATAAATTCAATTTTTAACTTATCATAGCATATACATTATCCCAACAACTAGAGTTTATAGATATGATAATATGCTTGTTTTTATTATGTAATACGAAAATAGTAATTTTGTTGATTATTATAACTAAACACAACATTACGTTAATAAATAACGTATTATTCAATTCCATAAACGTACATATTATTGATTTCAAGAAAATATTTAAAAAACATACTATTACTGTTTATTAATATAATAAATTAATACATTAGTATAACTATTTAACTTATTAAAGTAATTAAATATGTATTTATCGTTTCAATGGTAAAAATTATTATTTCAAAAACTATTTTTTGTTCCACTGATTAAAAAAACAAATTACATTCACGAATACTAATTTATAAAATTAATCATGATTATTATCCATCAATAAACAACATTTTATTAGAATAGTAAAAAAATACATTGTGTCAATTAAAATCATCAATGATTGCCATTTATTCATAATATAAACGATTTTTTTTTCAGTGTATATAAAATATTAAAGGAAATATCACATATTATTATGTATACTGTCTACAATACTATATATAGAGTATAATACTATTCTATTATTTGTATTATAATATTATGCTATATTTCATTGATTATGAGTTAAATTACTAATAAGTCATAGTATTATGGTTAGTGTTTCTAAGTTCCAAAAAAAATTAAAAATTAAATAATGTAAAATAAAATATATAATAATGTAAATATAAGGTAACCTATTTAAAATTGAATTCCATAAGCAAATCATTATACAAACTTCTAAAGTATTCAATAAATTGTACATAGCTTTAGCTTCAGGTTTTAATTGAATTTGATACAGGAAAAAATTACGAGTTTATCTGTACAAGAACGATATAAATCAAACAACCATTATAGGAAATATAAAGTATTTGGAGTTGTCTTGTTTTTTTTTCCGTGAAAGAACAGGGTAGCTCCGGAGCTATCTGGTTTTGGCCACGAATTTTTGCCACGTTCAATATTTTTGCTAGAATATTATATTATTTAAAGTTATGGTACCTACATATATTATGGTACAAGTTTTGAAGAGTACATATAATATTTACATTTAGGGTAACAATATAGTTTTATTATGTTATAATATTTTTGAGTTGATAAAAAAATTTTAATATTGAACATATTTTGAAAAAAATCATTTTTCCAATATTGTACTGATGTAAATTGTTCTATTTGTGTCTTAAATTATACATTTCATTATGTTTAAGAAAATGAGACTCAGTTGAATATAAATTAGAGTTAATAATTTAAAAATATGATTAATTAAAAATATACTAGTATATATTAATTTTAACAAACATTTCTTGGCAAAAAACCAGGTAACTTCTTAACTAAATATTCATTTGTTTCGGGACGTGAATGTATAGTATAGTGTCAACGTTGAACACATTAAACATCGATACTTCATTATTATCAATTAAATGTAAAAAAAAAATGCGTTACGGAATTCTCCCGTTCTCGAAAAAAGCTACAGTGAAACCATCGACAGCCCCTCGAACGATTGAAAATAACACTTCGTCGGCTGAAATGATCATAAACAACGTTGTGAATTCCCGTGCGTCAATTGACCTGCAGATAAGGGAGACGATTCGAAGCCTTTACGGCAGCGGTTCCCAAACTACTTTCACTACGACCTTCAGATTCCAATATTAACTTACATGCGACCCAGTCATACTTGCTTGCCAATACCAGTAAAAAAAAAAAAAAAAAGCAAATAATAAAATTCCATTTTTCATCGATATAAACAATGATATTATTATTTTTTTTAACATTTACTTGCATTAAATTGGTATACAATTTTTAATTATTTTAAAATTATAAAAAAAATTAATTATTACTATTCACTTACATATTTTAAATTGAGTCAAATATTATTCTTAAATTAATAAATTAATGACTATGATGATGTTGTTGCATACTGTTCACTAGTTTTTCAATATCTGGTTTATTTTTTATTGCAAGCGCACATCTGATATTATGTTGTGGATCAATTATTTTATCTAATATAGATAGATTAATCTTAATCCATAATAGTTGTATGATAAGACTGTATAATATATAATATGGTATAACAATATACTGCCGTATACTCGTATGAGTGTATCACCCAAAAATATAATTAATTTGATCTATATCTATTGATAATAATACAGGTAAATTATACTTATTTGTTGCTGTCAAAGTTAAATATTTTACAAAATAAAAATACCAAATAAGTAGGTATTTTCGGTGTATAATTTTCCAACAAATCAAAATTACATTTTACACAACTGAAACAAATAAAAAATATGTCAATTTATTTATTTTTCTGCGACCCACCATAAAAACATCCACGACCCTGAGTTTGGGAACCGCTACTTTACGGTAAATGACAATATGCTGATACTGGTAGAGTTGAAACGATCACACCAGTTCTACCACATAATTACCCTAAATAGGTGTTTTGGAGAACAGAAAAAACCACATACCTACATCGCGAATATTTTTAAAATAACCAATTAAATAACTGATTAAAAAAAAAATTAAAACAAACCAAACAGAATTAAAATAAAAGTAGAGCGAAAGGTTTCATTTTTATTGCATAAGAAAAGTCTAATTCTGCACTGATATACAAAGTATATAAGAATAAGACTACTTTACCGTCTACCATAGTAAAAATTAATTTATGTAAAATTTCAATTTGTCCGTTAGTAGTAGGTATTTCTGTTTTATTGAGGTTTTTAGCCTGGTCTTCTATATACGTTATTTCCTCTTTTTTTTTTTTTTTTTTTATTTAGAAACTTTTGTAGGTTAACAATTAATTTCGACAATTATAGATAATGTACATTTGCATACTTAACTAACTAACTAAACTAACTTAACAGCCTAACTTAATATTAAGTTGCACATTTATTTACTATATTTAGGTATAATTAAATAGATAGACCAGTCTCACGGATGAAGGATAGTATTCGGATTATAGTAATTTCACAATTGGAATTAAGAATAGAAGAAAGAGTAGGTTGGATATTTTGAGATTTTAAAAAACTAAAAAGAATTAAACGATTGTGGGAAATTGAAGAGCAGCTAAAAATAATATGGAGGAGGTCACAAATTATTTCTTCAGGATGTTTAGTGCAATAAGGAGAGTCATTTAAAGAGAGTTTATAGGAATGAGAAGGAAGAAGATAATGACCAACTCGTAGACGGTTGAATTGTATGACCGACGTTCTGGATAGTTTTAGGTTATTGAACCAGGTTTTTTTTATAGATTGGGAACAACACTTTTATATTTTGAGGCAAAATTAGCCGGAAGACTATTCCAATAGGAAGACCAAAGGTAATTAATATGTTGACGCAGAATTGGGAGGAAGTCAGAGGAGGGAATTTTACAAGGGGAAGGCAGTGAGATGGTAGAAGTGGACCTAGCCAGATTGTCGGCGATTTCGTTGCCGAGGATGCCAGAGTGGCTAGGCGCCCAGAGGAATTTGATGGTAAAGTTAGCTTGATTTAGAGAGAAAAGAATACTCTTTATGCGGAGGATTAGAGGAGAAAGACGAGTATTGAAAGGATAACTAATTAACGACTGAACACTTGACATTGAGTCCGAGACAATTAAAAAGCTATTTGGGGAAATGAGAAATTAGAGTAGGGATATGAACTGAATCGAACGCGCCCCGAATATCGATAAAGGTAGCTACCAAAAATTTTTTATCATTGAAGGCGTGATAAATATGACCGGAGAAAACAGAAAGACATTCGAGTGTACCTCTACCTTTACGGAAGGCAAACAAGTTATTAGACAAAATTGATCCTGATTCGAGCCACCAATCTAGACGCGATTTGAGCATGTGCTCGAAAATTTTACATAAAGCTGAAGATAAAGCGATAGGACGAAAAGAAGTAGAGGAGTTAGCCTTAGGGATTGGAATAACGTGAAAGGAAGACCAGGATGAAGGGAGACGTTGGGTTATTAGGAAATTGTTTAAAATACAGAGTAGAACTTCAAGAGCGTTCGGAGGTAGGTTTTTTAGCATAAGAGGAGATATGTTATCGAGTCCAGAAGCAGAAGAGCGACGTGAAGAGATAGCATACATTAATTCGGACATTGAGAAAGGATTAAGGAGGACATGGGGTTGTAGCGGTTGAGTTGTAAATTGTTTGTTCCGAAGGAACGTGACAAGGGGCCACTTTAGAGCAAAAAGCATCAAACCAATCATCATTGATAGGACGAGGTGAGGGAACAACACATTTTTTAAAAAGTCTGGCTGTGTGCCAGAGATGGTGAATAGTAGCAGATGGATTTAAGTTGGAGCAAAAGTTTTTCCATGCTGTGCGTTTTTCTTTTTTCAAGGTCCGTGCTGTTGTAGCACAGGATTTACTATATGCTACGAAATCAACCATAGAACCTGAGCGGCGAAATAATTTAAAAAGATATGACCTGTTTTTACATGCCTCGGTGCAAGACGAATTCCACCATGGAGGAGAAGGGGGATAGATATTTGAATACGTTTTTTTCACAGGAATTGAGGTACTTGATGCCTGATTTAAGATATCAATAAAGGTGGAATAAGAAATAGTCGAGGACGTCGTATCTTGTAATGAAGAGATTCTTTTTTGTACATAATGGGAAAATGAGGGCCAGTCGGCTTTATTAAGATTAAAAGGTAGGGTGTTAGTAAAGGAGGATTGTGCAGATTGGTTAAGAATAGGATATTGAGGGTTACAAGAAGAGTTGATGGTAATAAGGATAGGAATGTGATCACTGCCGTTAGGATCGTCCAGGGTGGACCAAGTTGTATTCCATATCAGATCAGGTGACGAGAAAGATAAGTCTATGGCTGAGTTATTAGAGCCTGGACGCCCAATACGAGTATAGCTGCCGTTATTTAAAATACCCAAGAGAGTTGACAGTATCATATATATGACTACCTCGAGGGGAAGAATATGAGGAGCCCCAAGAGGGGTGGAAGGAGTTGAAGTCTCCGCATAATAAGGAAGACGGAGAAATCAAATTGAATAATAACTGCCATAGATCCATGGGAATATGGGTATCGCCGGGAATGTAGCAGGACCATATGGAAATAGAAGGAAAATAATTGGATTTTAATAATTCAACGCCAACAATATTAACTTTTTTTCAGTAAGACGGTTTCTCGTAGCAGGATCGATAGTAATCATCCTAGATTTTAAAGAACTGTGAACCGCGACAGCAGAACCTGCATAACCGTCAGGACGATCACATCTAAAAATATTAAATTGAGGAATGTTAAAAGCACGAGAAGGAAGTAACCATGTTTCGGAGAGTATAGCAATGGAGCATTTGTTGTGAGCTAGTAAATTCTGCAAAGAAGTAATACGAGCAGGTAGACTTCTCACGTTCCACTGTAAAATGTTTAGTGAAAGAGAAGAGTTGTTACTACGTGGTAAAGACATGGGGATAGAGAAATATAGTGAGTAGGTTCTTAAGGAGTGGTGTTCAGTTTGGGAACAGATAGAAGAGAGTGTAATGACGACTCAATTAGGTTCTGAAGATATGACGGGGAAAAAGGAGAGGAGAGTGAAGGTGCGTTTATAAGAGATTCGGATAATTTGAGGGATAGGGTGTGTATCCAGGAAAAGTCATTATCGTTTTCATCGGGTGACTTAATTAGGCCATTGGGATTAATTAAGTAGCTCCCGTTTGGGGTGGTATAAGAAGAATCAACAGGTAAGGAATATTTTTTATTATTGTACATCTGGGATGGATTAGATATGTATTTTTTTTTTTTTTATTATTGAAGAAATGGTGGGAATTGTTTAAACTAGGAAAGTGATCATTCTGGAGAGAAGTGTCGATTTCCATGTTTTCAGAGATATGAGGCTGGCTATTTACAATATCGGAATATTTAAATGCTGGTGTGTAACATTTATTTTTCTTAAATCTTAACGCATCTTTGTAGGATAGGTTTTCTGTCGCCATGATTTTTTTAATATCCTTTTGAAGTAACCATTCCCGGCAGGAACGGTCAGTGGCTAGGTGAGGAAGTTTGCAGTACAGACAGATCGGGTCGGTGGCTTGTGTGGAGGGGCACGAGTCTATTGAGTGCTTGGTTTCACCGCAGTGGCTGCATCTAGCTTCACTACGGCAGTATTTTTGGGTGTGTCCGAATCTTAAACAGCGGTTGCATTGGACAGGGGAACGGATGCTGGGCATAACTTCGAATATCATATTGTAGATAGAAATGACGGATGGTATTTTAGGTGCAATGAATTCCAGTTCTACTGTGCGAGTTTGGATAGTTTTTCCATCTTTCTGAATAGAGATGCGTTTGAATACCTCTATTGTAACAGGTGAACATTGACCCTCGAAAGATTCTTCTTCGGAAATATTAATATCTAGTTTAATGATTCCATACGAGTATATGAGGCTGCTGGGAATATTTACGTGAAACCCGTTAGAGCGCGGAATATCAGAATTTAAGCAATTGTTGCCGTTGAGGATGGAATTAAAAGTAATTTTTATCTTTTTGGAACCGGCAGGTTTAATATTGGAGATACCAATGAAATTTTTGGTGAAGAATTTAGCAGCGCTTATAGGATGCCAATTACCCATGTTTAAATTTTGATCGATGCACTCGGCGAGTATAATTATGGGACCATTATAATCCGGTGTAAAAGAATGAAGTAGCTTATTATTATTGTAATTGTTTGCGTGCATATCTATATCAGTATTAGTAACTGGAGACGACGGCGTTTTATCTGTAGATAAGCTAACGACCGATGTGTGTTCAATTGTTTGATTATCATTAAGTATGATATTTGAATCGGGCATGCTAATATTATCGGTTACGTCATTGAAATTAAAAGTAGCTTGAGATGTATTTAATATCGGCGGGTTTTCGATAATTAATTGAAGACTAGGTGAGAGTGGATTATTGGAGTTTTTAAGTACTTTACCCTTTTTCCCCATGGTGCTGAATCCATGAGTTGAGGCAGGATTTGTTGTAACTGTGTGCTTGATTTTGGTTGTGGCTGGGGTTTGACCGGTACGGCTATTGCCGCCCGAGGTCGACGACATTTGAGAACACTAATTAGAATTAGAATAATTAAAGACCGAATTTACTTATCAGTGGAACGCACAGTGACAGGACTGTACGCTACGACTGCGTGAACACGACTGCATTTCCTCTTTTATATCTATTTATTTTTCGACTTTGAAATAACATCACACAAAATAGCAGAACAATGCGGAGATTTATTTTTTTTATTTTTTTAATTATAGGAGAGTGTAAATTAATTATTGTCTGGTAAAAAGTTGCCCGACAAGTTAACAAAATGACTTAAATTCTAAAAACGTAATTTAAAATATAGCGTTAATATTATGTGTAAATGAAGGCCTAAAAACTCGTTAATTCAGTTATATAAAATGATACAAAATCATAAAATGTAAAGAACATACCTTCTTTATCCATGTCTAAAAGATTGAAATGTTAAATTAGAATTGAATACAAATTAAACTAAATACACACTTAAATGATATCGTATAGCACAGAGAACAAAACAATTCCATTTGTTTAATCAGGAATCGGATCAGGTGACCAATAATAATGTATTCAAAAAAACCACTATTGTACAACTAATGACGAGCCGTAACAGCACCGTCGTACTACTCAAATCAAAAAAATAAACAATAGTAATAATAATACAAAAAGACAGAACAGGGCGCCCTCCTACTATAATTAATACAAGAAAACAAGTCGAGCGACTGGACATATAATAATAATAATAATAATTATAATTATAATAATCATGCACAAACGAATATAATATTATATATATATATAAATCAAAAGAAAAGAACGCCGTATGGGCGACTACGCTAGAACCAACCCGAACCGAAACGATGACGAGGAAAACAGTCAACCGGCGGCAAACGCACGACGGCGAGGAACAATCCAACCGGCGGCAAACGCACTCCGGCGAAGAAACAAATCCAACCGGCGGCAAACGCACGACGGCGAGGAACAATCCAACCGGCGGAAAACGCACGACGGCGCGGAAAACAAGTCAACCGGCGGCAAACGCACGACGGCGCGGAAAACAGTCACGTTGCAACAACGGCGAACGCAACGGCGACACGCCGTAGCACGCGTGCAAAACGTCCAAGAAAAACACCGACGACGCACGTAAAACGGTTATACCCACGACAAACGGGACGCGAGAAAAGCTCAAGCAAAGGCCGCATGCAATGGAGACAAAAAAGGTCGTAATCTCGTACACGTTGCTCGGGAGGCGACTCGCCGGTGACTTGCTACGACCGGTTGCAGCGGTCGACATGACCAGTGATGGCGACGATCGTCGTAGAGAAGGAAGGAGGTGAGGGGGCCGTCGAGACGGGGCCGGCGTTAGGTTTTGCGAGGCCCTGGGCAGAATACTTCTGCGAGGCTCTAAATATAATATGTCAAAAATAAAAAACCTATAACTTTAAAAATTCCGTGAACCTTAAAATTGAACACTACTCTCTTCTAAATAAAAAAATTAAATAAACCATTAGTGTGAAAACCTTACATTTTTAAAATTATTTATTTAAATACATAATATATGGTTAATGATTGTTTACAACATAATGTATTTATTGATAAAGTAAAATTATATTTTTGCTATTTAAATTGTATTGGTACCTACTTAATAAATAAATAATTTATCAGAAAAATATTTTATTAATTATAAATTAAATTATTAAAAGTCATAAATAATATGTCAACAACTCAATACGTGCTCAAAACATTTTAATCAACATTTTTACTCATTACTACAACAAAATACTAAAAAAAAATACATATTGCTTAAAAATTAAGGTCGTATACTTAAAGATCACTAAAATTTAATTTTTATTGACTTTTTGACCGCAAAATGTTCAATGATGTTTTCATAATTTAAATTTTCTGACTCTTCTTTTTCTATAGCTAATAAAGCCAAGCCAGAAAGACGCTCTTGACACATGGAACTTCTCAAATACGTTTTTATACGTTTCAACTTCGAAAAACTGCGTTCTGCACTTGCTGAAGTTATTGGAATAGTTAAAATTATTCTAAGAGCCACGGCTAATTTCGAAAAAGCTCGATTGCTTTTTTTTTTATAGAATTAAGTACTTCAATAGGAGTTACTGTTTTTTCGACAATATATTTAAAAATCAATAGTTCTTCAAATAAATCAAACGCACAAATATCTTTTTCATCTCCTGATTGTAGACATATTGCCAAGTCCATACAATTTGCTTTCAGTTGTTCTTGTGGCTTCAGATGAAGTTCCCCAATCCGAAATAAAAAACCAAACATTTCATTAAATTTCGAAGTTTGTTCAAACCGTCGAGTAATTGATTCAATAGCACCATCCATCAACACTAAAAACTAAGAGCATCTAAAATCCTCTTCAGGATCTTGTAATATAAGTCATCACTGCCTTCGTAATCGAACATTGCTTTGCATGTTTTTAGACACGAACAATTATTTAATTTATGATTGTAGGTATACAATACAATATAAAATGGGTATTATGAATTTAAGGACGTTGTATGCTTGTATAGTGTATATAGAATACAAATATGTTTACATTTTTGTTAATATAAATTTATAAGGCACGAGGCCTCCCCGAGCGCGAGGCCCTGGGCGTGGGCCCTACTCGCCCGGCCCTAAATCCGGCCCTGCGTCGATAGCTTCTCAGCTGTTAAAAGCTCAATAACAAGACGGCGAAAAGTTCCAATGGCACAATTGCGTGGCAAGTTCGAACACCATTCATATGACAAAGTTTGGATGACATGTATGAGTTGGGGGAAATAGTGATACGGTCTTTATCGGTACAACTTGATTAATTGGATATTGAGTTACAATAAAATTATCTTTATTGGGAATTTCTGTTAATTTTGTAATTTCGACTTTTGTCCGACTTTTTCATATAAATATTCCTATGTGTGCCGCCTCGGCCCCTAGAAAGTTTCCCGAATCCGTGTATCCTGCGAAACCTTTTGGAGCATCCTCGATCTCACGAGGTCCTACGTCTAAGTTTTCAGGTTGATACCTAGGTTCAAACCGGGCATTTTCACCTATAACTCCTCCTTCCAACATTTCGTCGAGGAAGTCCTCTTCAACGATGTATACCCAGCCTGACAACTCCACTGCCCACAGGTCGCTTATGCCAGTCGACTTATACCTGAACTTACGGCCCTTCTTGATACACTGCTCCATCAAATAGGAATCAGTGTCCTTCTTCTTCACGAAGAATTCATTCCGTGCCAGAGCCAAGACGTAAGGGGCTGAATAACCAACGATGCTGGACGTACACCCCACGTGCAGGCCATACACCCCGTTATTCATGTAGTATGGAGCCCCGCTGGTTCCTTTGACGGTACTCCCTTCAAAGGTCACCATTCCGAAAGCTTTTTCGAAAGGTCCAACAGTCCCCAAACTGCGCTTACTCGCTCCACTCGACGTTCACTACCTGAGTTGTGCTGAGCACAATTTCAGTCAATCTACAACCCTTCAGTGGAAAGGAAGCCAAATCTTGATCGCTCAGCTTCAGAAAAGCTTCATCTACTGTCTCTACTATTTTAAAATCCTCGAGCTTAACATCGAGGGTCTTCCGTTCTACAACACCACTATTCAAGATGCCTTTCACCAGGAATAGTTTGTTGTCTACAGCATTTTGGATCACATGCGTGACCGTGGCGAGAACGTTAATCGATTTGCTTCCCTTACCTCGTAGTTCCTTGATCACAACCCGGAAAGCCTCACCCATACGGATGGGCTGTCCCGAGCGCGACATGGTGAACACGCAGCATTGAAACGCTGGTTGTACCCAATCCTTTAGGTCACTGCCATCGACCATTCGTTCCGCCACGTACTTTCCGCAACATGGACGAACTTTATATTTAGCGTCCACATCCCTTACAGCTAGTTCGTCTTCCTCCGCTAGCTTCTTCAGCTTGCGGTTGAAGTTCCATCTACCGTAGATCCGGCATATCAATGGCAGATGAAATAAATCACCCTAAACGCAAACCTCAAAATGCACATTAGTACGTATAGAAACAAAAACGCCAAAATTAACAGACCAATAACGGTCCCAGTTCCCAGCAACATATTAGCCGCCATTAAAGGCAAGACAACCGCTAAAAACAAAGAGCCCAGCATATTAGTTCTATCTGTTTTCATTGTTAATTATAAAATTGATTTTAGTCTCACAAGAGGCTTTGTTCTCTTAATCATGAAACTCACAAATGTCTTGTACTCGAAAAAAGCTACTGTGAAACCAGTGGCGTACCCAGGATTTTCGAATGGGGGGGGGGGCTAAACAAAGTAAATCAAAATTTAACATCATCTTAACAAACAATTTTCAATAAAGTCTTATAGCAGTTAATTGTAATATCTCATTATTATATAACACATATGTCATACATAATATATTAGTGATATACAAAATATGTTATACGATAAATTATAAATTATTTTATTTTATATAACTTCAAAATACATATTTTTTTTTTTACATTATTTGCTCCAGTCTTCTAATTGCATCCTTCTGGGTGCCTTTTTGGAAAATAATTTAATTATTTCATCCTCACTCAATAGTTCTTTTTTTTAATAATTGTTAATGCCAATCCATTGAGTCGTTCTTCCGACATGGTTGACCGTAAATATGTTTTTAATCGTTTTAGTGTTGAAAATGTACGTTCAGGTGTGGCTGAGGTGACTGGCAATGTTGCAAACAATTGTAAAAGTATTTTAATATTTGGTACGACAGCTGTGCAATGGCAACGTAGCAATGGCCGAATCTGGTATAATTTGCATATTTTTCCATTGGTGTCTCCAAATGCACAACTCTGCTTTAAGAATAGAATTATCATCAGTTGAAACATCTTGAGCATAGATAGAAGCCGCCTTCAACATAGTTTCATCGTCGTACATACTAAAATTTGATGGAATAAGTCCCTGTAAAGGTATTATATCACTTAGTCGTTGATTAAATCGTGCATCCAATTCTTGAAGGATGAAATCAAGAAAAGGAAGAAACACTGATACTTTGAAGTATGTCTCTGGATCTTTTGAATTTATATTTATTCTTTGTGTTTGCCTACCACATATCCGAGGCATGCATATTTCTATATTCACTAAATTTGCAATATCAGAAACATCCTTAAAAATTTGTTTAAAGTGTCCATCTGCACCTTCTCGAAGCTCTTCTAGTGCACTGCGAATAACCATTACATCGGATAATGCTTTAGAAATATCTTGTTGTTTGCTCTGAAGAGAAATACTGAGTTGCAAAGTGTAGGCAAAACAAGTTACTGTAACTTCAAGTGCAACGAGAAAATCAATTTTTGTCACTGAATTTAAATATAATGCTGCTTTGCATGAGCTTTCAGGATTAGGATCATGTGAAATATCTTCAAGAGCATGCACTACATAAACATACAATTGTTTAAATGTAATCAATGCGTCATGACACTCAATCCAACGTGTCACGCACAGTGTTTTCAATTTTTCTTTTTTTTGTGCATTATTCCTATCGCCTAAAATAACCGATTTCAATTTATCAGCTCTCTTAGCTGAAGCAGAAAAAAAAGCAGCAATACTTGATACAATTCTCATCATATTTTTGATCGAGGAAACATTACAGGGTTTGGATAAGCAAAGGTTCAAAGAGTGGCTAAAACAATGCGTATAGAATGCTAGTGGTTGCTCATTTAAAATTAGACTTTGGACACCATTATGTTTACCAGACATGTTTGCTCCTCCATCATAACCTTGTCCTCTAAGGTTATCTATGCTAAGACCAACTTCTTTAAGTTTTATTAATATTGCATCTTTTATTGCTAAACCAGAAGTTGAAGTCATTTTTACAAATCCCAGAAAATATTCTCTAAGTATCCAAGATGACGTATCTACATATCGTATACATACTGTCATCTGTTCAGTAGTGCTAATGTCAGTAGTTTCATCATATAGTAATGAAAAAAATCGAAATTGTTTGACTCGTTCAACTATTTTTCCTACAATTACATCACCAATTATATCAATTATCTCATTCTGGACTTTGGGGCTGATCATTTTGCAGTTTTTAGGGGAAGTTTCAAAGTGTCTTTGAAGTTCTGTATCACCACTGTCGACCCGAAAAGCCAGAAGTGCACGAAGAATACCTTGTTCACCAACTATACAAGAACTTCTCACACTTTCTAATGATAAAGGACCAGCTTCTCGATGACCACGCAACGGTAAATTATTTCTAGCAAAGAATAATATTGTCTTAACAATTGGTATCAGCCTTTTTTTGTTGCTTTCAATCGTTTGTTGTAGATGTTTATCAAAGAGTACATCAACTGTTTTTTCAAACCCACTTTCAAAATTGATTATGAAGTCATTTGCTCTTTGAACAGAAAGAAGATGATATTCTGTTTTTGAATGTTTGTTGAAGTCATTCTTAGCATCTTTAAACTTTAACATAGGTGCAGTTACTAATTTTCCCAAATTCTAAAATTATGTATTAAGTTTTAATTAATATGTTGTATTTTCAAAAGTAAGGTAAAAATCATTAGGTATATAGGTTTAGTATGTAAGCATAAATTTACCTGTCTGCCTATTCCACCACCAGAAAAAGCAAACAAAACGCAAAATTTACAATAGGCTCCTTTATGTATATCACTATAAGCAAGCCAAGAATATTGTGTTAAATACTTATGTTGAAATTTTATTTTTTGTCTGCCTTCTATATTCTCTGGAAAATTAAAATCTAATGGAGGTATCCAAATGTGTTTTAAACAATCAACAATTTCAGCTTTTTTCAGCGTTCGGTCCATTATGAAGCAAGCAATATCATTCTTGTAAATTTCATTTTCAGTCAAAGCAGGCATTGATAAAGACTAAGAATACAAATATACAATGTCTATGATTTAAAACTTACAAAGACAGCAAAGCAAATAATAGTTAATTTTAATTTTATCAATAATTAATATCTAATAAAAATTTGCACCTAATGAATTGTACTTAGTAATGCAACGATAAACATTATATAACTATTATAAATTACAATGCTCTATTACTCTATAAATATCAAATAATTTAAAATGACTTACTGTACTTTTCAGGGTCTCATTTTTAAATAAATTAGGATTGTCAACTTCTATACCATCGGGCAAAGGGCTGTCTTTTTTATTTCAATATTATTGCAACCATCCTAAAAAAATATAATTATACTAATCTATATTTTGCTATCTACCACATACAAATTTATTACTTATTATAATATTTACTTACGACAGACTCAACTTTCTTTTTTTTTAAATTGAATACAGAAAACACATTAGGTCTTTTCTCAGACATTATTCACAAAAAACTGTACAGAAAATAGAAAAAGTAGTAGCTAGTATTTAGTAAAGAGTAAAGTTAACGGAGTAAGGACTGTGCTAGTGTTGTTGGTCGCATCTAGAGGTGGGTCGGTCGCGACTGAACGAATCAAAATAAACGAATCATTCAAGTGACCGAATCGCGACCGAATGATGTACCAAAAAGTATTCGGTCTTTCGGTCAAATCGATCTTTCGGACAAATCGATCTTTAGGTCAAACGACTCGTTTGACGGTTTTTAATGAAACTATTCTTTCAGACGGAATCTGATCGGATCGAATGGAATTTATTATTATTATTAACACACTGTTAATATTGGTCACACTTACGACTCGCAGTATAATATACTGATATTATCACGTATTAGATATTATCAATAGGTATGTCATTACGAGATCCATTCAGATCGCCCATTACTAAATTATTTTATCGCCCAATGCCCATTGTATATTTTTGTAATTAAAAATATTTAGGTATATGATTCATTGATCCATGTTCAGGTAATCAGTAATCAGTTATCACTAATCAGTTATGAGTAATTCTTATTTATTATTAAGAATTTAAGACTATAATTTGTAAAGTATTTATTATTTCGTGACTTATGTTTTACTACTTACTAGGTAGTTACTAAATACTAATTTACTGTAGGTACTTACGTTATTATATTGTATTTAATGTATAATGCTGTTAAATGTTAATTAATTGTTAGTATTGTTAGTTACACACTTACACTTATAACCACAGAGGAAAGAGTTAAGGTTGCAGACCGACGAAATGACAAATACGATTTTGTATTTAATATGCATTCCGAACATGTAAGTACTTTTGACATTATTTAGGACCAGTCTGTTAGTACAGGGGAAACTCTGCGAGTTTATAATTATTTTTAACTATCAAATATAAACCCATCCAGTTTACTTTTTTAATTTTCAATAAAAAAAATTTAAACAACGTGTTAATAAAATAAAAGTTTCCTTTTTACACGTTTAACTCATTAATTTATAACAACTGTAAATAAAAATATAAATAAAAAATAACTTTAATCTAAATTATGATTTAGAAACAACAACTTCTCAACTTTGTCAGTCGTTACTCTTGACCGTCTCTCCGTCAACACCATGCCAGCCTTGGAGAAAATGCGCTCGCATGGAACTGATGTGGCTACAACGCATAACCTACGACAAACTAATTGGTAGAGTTTTGGATAAATTTATTTGCGTTCATTCCACCAAACTAAAGGATTTTAATAAAGGTTCAGCAATGTATCGGTCCAATTCTAATATACCAGCTACTGTCGCATTGGAACCACCACTTACTGCAGTAACTCTGTTATCAAAATCCTTCCAAATAGTCTCCGGTCCAGAAAGTGGACCAATACCTACTGTTGTTTCTGGTTCTTGAGCGTCTTGTCCGATGGGTAAATTTTGCACTTTCCTTGACAACGATTGATATGCCAATTGGTACTTATCATTATTTGGAAATCCTTGTTTTTTAAAGCGTGGATCTAATAATATCGATTGCATCACAACTTCATTAGTTTCCAGCTGGTCAAATCTTGAATGCAATTTCTCTGTTAGAATTTTTGCCACTGAACAAATTTCAGTTGGCATTGTACGGTTATTAGTGTACCCCGATACATAGTTCACCATTGCCCTTGAGAATATTGTAACTTTAGATATAGATACATAATTCTCTGAACTTATTTCATTAGTTACATCATAAAAAATTTTTAATAATTGGCAAAGCATTTTCAAGACATTCCACTCATCAAATGTAATTGTGTTAAGATCATTATTAACAATAGCTAATGTAGATAAAACGGGCTCTTTTATTTTCAAAATTCTATCAATCATATCAAATGTGGATTTCCACCGGGTAGGACAGTCTTGCTTCAGCTTCAAAACAGAATAACCACCTTGTTTCTGAATATCATTTAGACGAGACAACGCGTAAGTACTGCGTTTGAAATATTCCACAATGGCCTTTACTTTACCTAATATTGGTTTCACTTCCTCTAGCCCAGATTGTACTATTAAATTGATGCTATGAGCAAAACATGGAAAATGCTCCACTGACATAATCGAACAGCTGCCACCATATTAGCCGCATTATCACTAACAATCATAGTTATTTTATTAACTAATCCCCATTTATTTACGTTCTTTATAAGAAGAGAAGACATTTCAACAGCTGTGTGTCTAGCCGGGAAATGTTGACAACCAATCAGGATTGATGACATCTTCGTATCATCATCGATATAATGGGCAGTAATAGCTACGTAAGATTCATTATTAATTGAAGTCCAAGCGTCAGTTGTCAAGCAAACTGCTGTTACATTTTTTATTTTGTTTTTACTAGTATCAACTGTACTTTCATATAACTGAGGCAAAAGGCTATTGGATACAGTTTTTCTACTCGGAAGAACATAACCCGGTGCCAACATCTGTATTAAATTTTTGAATTCTTTTTCTTCAACGAGACTAAAAGGATGGTAATGTTTAATAATTAATTTTGCTATTTGAGAATCTATTTTTTTTGATTTTGAAATGTATACTGGTTTTTGGACATATGAAGTTATGGAGCTCTGAACGGGTCTAATATTGGTTGGTGTTACTGATGTCAACATTTGAGTGGAAATATTTGATGCTGGCATTCCTGAAGTAGATGGTTCATCTATATTATGTTCTTCAATATGCTCATGCTCAGTTATGGTATTTGAAGAATGATGGCGTGCAGTTCGATCAAGTGGCACTGTTATGTGCTTAGTTTTCATGTGTCTCAATAAATTGCCACTTGAACCACCACCATAACTGATTTTGTTCAAGCAATAACTACATTTAGCATACTTTTGGTCTACTATTGTAAAATGGTTCCAGATGGAGCTTCTTTTTTTTGAAAGCATAATTAAATTGTTTTACCTTGATAATAAACATAACAATATTTATTTATTTGAACTACATACTTGGGTAGATAATCCATTGCATTATTTAAATAATGAATACAATGAACTTCTATTTAGTTTTAATAGATAGTAATTATGTAATTATGTTAGCAGTAACAAACAATTATTTATTTTATTTTTAAATTAAGGTTGTAACTTGTAAGAAACTATTTTATAATTTAATTTTTAAATTGAGGTAGTAAGTATTTTTTTTTTAAATTTAGTTTGATTTTTAAAGTCAACAACAATTGAAAATTGTAGGTATTCAGCATTTTAGATTACATGTATTTTGTAATATATATTTTTTTAAAAGATCAATTTAATAACTAAAAGCTATTCAAATACAAATTTGTTAGCATGTTTGTTTTGTAAATGTTAATTAAGATAATTAAATAAGTAAAAATATGATAAATAATACCATGTATATCATATGCGTAACTTGGCAAACATTATTTTATGACAATATACGGTTTACTTAAAGATACTTGGAGACTAAATATACCTAATAAATGCATTTTACAAAATATAAAGGGGGGTAGTTGCCCCTCCAGTTTACGCCTATGATGTATATAATTATCAACTATTTAACACAATTTGTTTATACAGTCATTCTACACTTTTTACTTATACTTACTTTTATGATTGTACAAATAATGAAATAACCAATTACAAAAATACAAAATGTTGATTTATGTTGTTTTATTTTTTGGTAATAGATAGTACAACCCATGCATATTTTAAATATAAAATATGATAATAATAATAATGCTACTATATCATGGAGTCTTTGGTGTGTTGCGGTTTTAAGTGTACCGACTCGGCGGAACCGCAACACCCAATGACTTCGTTAGAAGAGAATGTCGAAACGACAAAGGAACAAAAAACAAACGCGTGATTTAGTCGTAAAAAAGAAACAAGACAATTTAATTTTACGTAAATATGAGTGTCGAGAGACGTTGACAAAAGTCGCGATACGCGTTCGACGACGGTCGAGAATAGAGAGCGAAATTTTATATTTGTCGCTCGGTCGTCGGCGTCGGTTGCGGCGTTTTACAGGTAATGCAACATAAAAATATTTCGTCGAAACAGCTGGCTGTCCAGTCTGTTCGACATACATATAACAAAAAAATAATATAAACCAATAGCATAAATATAATACAATAAAATAATACGATATAATTCACGACAATTATCGCGACATTATTGCGACGGGTTGCGCGGGGGGAATGGCTACGTGATAACGACGGGTCCGTCATTACCGCGTAACCGGTAGAGCGAGTAAGTGGTGATAGCACGTCTGCTACCGCCACATTACCCCCCCTCGGGGAAAAAAAGAAAAAACAAATACGCGATGTTAAACTTCGTCGATGACGTTGGCTGCGTAGGAATGATCAGCAATTGGGTCTTCCCGAATGACGAAGGCAGGCTTGAGTCGGTCGATGGAAATCCAAACCTCGGAACGGTCGCGCTGAACCTTGAACGTTTTTTCTCGGCGTTCGAGCACAGCGAATGGACCTTGGTACCTTGGCTGGAGCGGCTGTTTGACGGCGTCGACTCGTACAAACACGTGACTGACTCGTTGAAGGTCGGCTGGCACGAAAACGGTGCGTCGGGTGTCGTGGTTCGTGCCTGGCGTGCATCGGAGTTGACCCATTGACTCTCGAAGCGCGGCTACGAGCTCGGGCGCTTGTGGTTCGGGTGGAGCTGGGTGGAAATACTCGCCTGGTAGTCGAAGCGACGTACCGTATACTAACTCGGCGGGAGTATGTCCGATGTCGTTCTTGATCGTGTTGCGAATCGCGAGCAGGACGATGGGCAGTTTGTCGACCCAGTGCGGCGACTCATGCGCGATAAGCGCGGCCTTGAGCGTGCGGTGAAAACGTTCTACCATACCGTTTGCAACCGGATGGTAAGGCGAAGTCCTCGCGTGCTGAATGCCGAACGTCGACATGAGTTTCTTCCACAACTCCGACTCGAATTGACGTCCCTGGTCGGTTGTTATGACGTCGGGCGTGCCAAAACGCGCGATCCACTGCGTCGTGAGCAGCTGCGCGACGGTGTGGGTGGACATGTTCTCGATCGGGTACGCCTAGGGCCAGCGTGTAAATCGGTCGACGACCGTAAGAATGTGCTTACAATTTTTCGACGACGGCAGCGGTCCGACGATGTCGACGTGAATATGGCCGAAACGTCGTTCGGGCGGCGCGAAAGGCGTAATTGGGGACGTTGTGTGTTTATGTACCTTCGCCCGTTGACACTGTACACACGCCCACGTCCATTGGGCGATTTCGCGATTCATGTTCGGCCAGCAGTATCTCGCCTTGATGAGGCGCAGCGTAGCGCGTTGTCCGCTGTGAGCTTGACCGTGGAGCGCCGTAAATACACGACGCCTGTGTATTAACGGCACGAACATGCGTGCGTTGCCCGTCGAATAATCGGCGTAAATTACGCCGTCCGGTGACTCACGTGGTTGTATTCGGAGCGAAGTTGGTTCGGTGCCGTCGATGATACGCTGCAGCTGCGCGTCGGTCGCCTGGTCGTTCGCCCACTGTTGTAGCGTCGGCAGCGTTGCGTCGGCGATTTCGAATCTCGACAGCGCGTCCGGAACTACATTGTCTGTGCCTTGAATGTGTTCGACAGCGGCGATGTGTTGTGAGAGAAACGAAATTTGGCGTACCTGACGATCGACGATTTTTTCGGTTTTCAGCGTGAACATGTATACGAGCGGCTTATGGTCCACTCGAAGAGTAGTATGTCGTCCTTCGATCATATGAATGAAGTGGCGCGTGCCTAGGTACGCGGCGAGAAGCTCGCGATCGTACGTGCTGTACCTTTGTTCGGTGGGCGACAGTTTTTTTGAGAAAAAACCGAGCGGTTGCCATTCATTCTCGATTGATTGTTCTAGGACGGCTCCTACCGCGGCGTTCGATGCGTCGGTGCTTAGGCGTAGCGGGACGTCAGCTCTCGGGTGCGCGATTTGCGCGGTGTCGGCGAGCGATTGTTTGCATGCATCGAAACTTCTTCGTGTGGCGTCCGACCATTTGAGTGGACCGTCCTTCATTTTTACCTCGGCGGCCAGATTGTATAGTGGTGCTTGTATCTCTGCAGCATTTGCGATGAACCTATGGTAAAAATTCAACGACCCGAGAAAACGTTGGAGCTGTTTCTTGGTCGACGGTAGCGGCCACTCGTGTATGGCATTTACACGTTCGGCGTTCGGGCGACACGCGTGTGCGTCGATTTCGTGCCCGAGGAACGACATTTTGCTCGCGGCGAAAACGCACTTCGCCGGGTTAATCGCGATACCGTATTTTTGAAAACGTTCGAGAACGGTACGTACGTGTCGTTCGTGTTCCGCTGCGTCGCGTGACGCGATTAATACATCGTCGATATACGCGAAAACGAAATCCAGTTCGCGCAGTACGCTGTTAATTAGTCGTTGGAACGTTTGCGCGGCGTTGCGCAGGCCGAAACACATAACGTTGAATTCGAAAAGACCGAACGGCGTTGTCACGGCGGTTTTGCGAACATCGTCGGGCGCGATCGGTACCTGGTGGTATGCCCGTACGAGGTCCAGCTTGGTGAAGATTGTTTTTTCGACCAAGTTGGCGGTGAAGTCGTGAATGTGTGGCAACGGGTAACGGTCGGCGGTCGTGACGGCGTTGAGGCGTCGATAGTCACCGCAAGGGCGGAACGTACCATCCTTTTTGGCGACGAGAAGTAACGGACTAGCCCATGAGCTCGACGATGGTCGACAGATGCCTTTCTGTCGCATAAACTCGAATTCTTGTCGAGCGATTCGAAGTCGGTCGGGCGGTAGTCGTCGCGGGCGCGAGAAAAGCGGCGGGCCGGTCGTGTGTAGTTCGTGTACTACGTCGTGTTGGAAGTGATCCGGCACCGGTGACTCGCGCGTGACTTCCGGGTAGTCGCGGAGTAACGTCGTCCACTTTGAAGGCTGCGATACGGCAAAAATCGTAGTCGGGCCCGACGTGATGTCGGTGATGACTTTCACAGAGCGTCGATCGGCGATGTCGACTAGGCGGCCATGGCGTAGATCGATGAGCAGTCCGAAGTAGTGAAGAAAATCTGCTCCGATGATCGGTCGTGCCACGTCGGCCATCTCGAACGTCCAGGAGAAGAGTCGTTTGAGGCCTAGATCGAGATGTAGTTGTTTGGGCCCGTAGGTTTTGATTTTTGTGCCATTTGCGGCTGTCAGTTGAACGTTTGACTTGAGGTGGACGATGTTATGGTCGGGGGGAATGACCGAAATTTCCGCACCGGAGTCGATTAGAAATCGACGTCCGGTACGGATGTCGGAGACGAAGAGTCGGTGTGTCGGGGGGAATGCGGCGAGGTGTTCTGCTAACACCGCCGCCCTATTAATTTTTCGTCGTCGGGGCGAAAGTGCACGGAGCGCGACATTTCTGCGCGCGATTGCCGTAGCGCTCGTGGTAATAGCAGTAGCCCGATGTCTGTGTACGTGCACGCGGTGTGACATGTTCTACGTCACGCTCTCGCCTTGGCCGTGGCGCTCCGCCGGCTTGATTCGCCATCAGAACGGAGATTTGGTTGGACAACGTCCTGATCGCGGTCTCCAATTCTTGGTATCTGTGGTCCTGCGCGACGTTGACGGGCGCGATGTTCTCAGGCGCGATGCTGCTGGGCGCGATGTTGGCGGGCGCGATGTTGACGGGCGCGATGGTGACGGGCGCGGCCTCGTTGTGGTTGTTCGGAAACACGGCGCAGTGCCGTCGGCCGCGGGACAAGTCCGTGGTGGCGAGCTCGGGGGTGCTCATAGCCTCCCAGACGCGATCGGCGCGTTCGGCTACTTCGTCGAGCGTTCCGGCGAAACCGGCGATGACCACGCGGACGTCAGTTGGGAGCTTGAGCCGCCAGAAATGCTCCAACGTGTCGTCCTTCATCCCATCGGGGTATATCTCACGCATGTCGCGTAACAGGCGCGAAGGTGTTCGATCACCCATACCGCCGGGTTGCGCGATGGCCTGCCAGCGCGATGCCGACGACATGGTATACGTCGCGATGAGCCGCTGACGTAGGGCGTCGTACGAGACGTTGGGTCCGATTAGATCAGATACTGCGCGGACGCCATCTTCATCCAGGGCCCCTAACACGTGGTTCACGCGCGTGACGTCGGACCTGACGTGGCTGTTACGAAATACAGCGTCCGCGTGTATGAACCATTGACACGGCGAGCCGCGCCAAAACCCGGGCAGACGGACGTGAACGATCGCGGCGGCCTCGGCGGTCGGCGTCGCCTGAGGGGACATCGTGGTCGCGAGGGACCACGTGGTCAGCGTCGACGGATCGGCGGACGACGCGGTAGAGACAGGTACGTTTGCGAAATCCGCGTTCGGAGCGTTACCGGTGTCGCTCATTTTTAAACGTGTCGCACGTGTCTACGCGGATTACGACGGATAAAAAAAATAACTGCGTACGGAGAAGGAAAACAAAGAACTCGAGGTCACCAGTTTTGGTGTGTTGCGGATTTAAGTGTACCGACTCGGCGGAACCGCAACACCCAATGACTTCGTTAGAAGAGAATGTCGAAACGACAAAGGAATAAAAAAAAACAAACGCGTGATTTAGTCGTAAAAAAGAAACAAGACAATTTAATTTTACGTAAATATGAGTGTCGAGAGACGTTGACAAAAGTCGCGATACGCGTTCGACGACGGTCGAGAATCGAGAGCGAAATTTTATATTTGTCGCTCGGTCGTCGGCGTCGGTTGCGGCGTTTTACAGGTAATGCAACATAAAAATATTTCGTCGAAACAGCTGGCTGTCCAGTCTGTTCGACATACATATAACAAAAAAATAATATAAACCAATAGCATAAATATAATACAATAAAATAATACGATATAATTCACGACAATTATCGCGACATT